>VYXD01001932.1:0-11275 GCA_013397195.1 Hylia prasina | reverse complement strand
TCATAACTAAGTGCTAGAAAAATTTCCAGTTTACTGTAGTGCTTCATTTGTTTTGTGGATTTCTAATTTCTTTGTCTACAGCATGCCATTAGCATAGAAGGAGACCAATGTTTTAGAACAATATTTTTCCTGAACTATAGCTCTCCTATCATGTAATGTAACCTTTAGGCTACGACCGCTTCCCTTCCTTTCATGGAGTTTTAAATTTGGTTTATTATCCACACAAATTTCTGATGAATTAGCAAGTGAGCATTTCAGTCAGGAAGGAACTGAAAGGAACTGGCCTGAGATGCCTTAAATCCCCTTAAACTAAAGAGATGCTGACAGTCACCACTGACTAGAGTGCTGTCCTAGTCCAGACCTTATTACACACTTAGCCTTAACATGTAGGTCTGATACATGTTAAGATGTAGGGTGTCAGTGCCTTCCTCGCATTGCAACAGGCATTTTTCTCTATCATTTGGGACAGGGAAGACCACTTTTGCCTGATGCTCCGTTTCATAACATTAGTTTCCAAATCCAGCACAAACCCCTGCTAATCCAGTACTTACTGTTCCCAGTTTATGTTAAACACGCTTCAGTAGGAATCTTCTCCTTATTCCCTTGGTTCTCTTCCATGTGGGCAGCGTACCTCAGCCCTTTCCTCATTGTCATAACTCTTCTATGGTCTCTTTTACCCTTAGGGAGATCTCACAGTTTTTCCCCAAGGCTCACTGTTAGACTGGGTTGACAGAGGGGAGGCTGCCACAGCTCCAGGCCCCCTGGCCCAGCTGGCAGTAAGAAGGAGAATGTCTCCCCAGTATTTATACAGATAAATACCAAGCATACATACATGTATACACAACTGAACACAGCTGCACCCACAGAAACAGCACTAATGGCCTCACCTTTTGTCCCTCTCTGGCTGGGGTTCACAGTGGGAAATCAGGGTTCTAGACAAGGTTAAATAGTGGGAAATATATGTATACACATGTACAGTGTGCAAGCTTTCCACAGGTTTCCATGCTTAGACACTGAGTCCAGTGGCTGTCACTGGATCCCAGTCACCACGTGTGCCAGCCCTTGGCCTCTGAGCCCGCAGGTGCTGCAGCCCCTCTCCAGTTGCTGCTATGTCCACACACATCTCACACAGATCCCTCTCCAAAAAATGCCTGGGACTCCCCCGCTCCCTCTGGTTGCCACCTCTCACTGTTCTTGTCATTAGAGACACACACCTGGTGCCCAGGTCACCTCACTTACTCGCCAGCTAGTCTGGCTTCACTAGTGATCACACACACACACCCTCCCTTTCCCCAGCTGCCAGCATGGGGAACACAGGGCCCCTCTTGCCTGTGGCCCTACTCCAGTGTCTGCTGCTTAAGTTCACCCACTCTGGTCTCTCCAGCTGCTGGTGCCTGTGGTCTGACTCCAGTTCCTGGCCCTTACATGTCCAGACACAAAGCACATTCACATAGAATAGACAGTTCCTCTCTCAGGTAAATACTTAGAAATGGAACTTAGTAAAACAGGGATTACACTGAGCTAAGCCAGTACAAAGCATAGCCAGGCAAACATACTCACCAGCATCCTGTTTATGTAAGTGGCCCATTATATAACTGTATAACTCCACTTTTCTGCATCTATTCTTCCCCAAGAACAGTAGTGGAAGGTCTTGCTTGGGAAGACTGACCATGCCTGCCTTTATCTTCGCACTTTTTTGTTTTCCCTAGTTCCATCTTTAATATTTAAAGAAAATAGACTGAAAGAATTAGACATTTTGAACTGAAAAATGAAAGGCTTGTCAATTTAGCTACTCTTCAAAAGGCAGTACCATATTAAGCAATTCCTGAGAGATGCACTAGAGGTCCTGAGTTACATCCAGATGGTTCCTTCCTTTGGAGAGTCTGCAATCATCTTTCATTTCCTGAGAGAGAAAAGCTAATCTGAATAAAAATCTTCATCCTGGAATGAGTAATAAATTCCAACGTGATTAAAGAAGAAGGTGTAGCCCAACTGCATTGAAATGATTTTGCCTTGTCTCAGAGTTCTTACAAGGAACAATCTTAGAATTAATTCCCACAGTCTCCATAACCTGTTTAATTTCTTTTCTTGTCTCTGAAACAGCTTCTCCCTCCAGGATTTAAGGTCTGATTACCATTGGAAAAAAGGACTTTTAACGGGTTTGGCATGACAGACAATAATCAAACTTAAAATCCTGTACTGTCTTCATGCAAAAGGTATGCATTTTGGGACATTGATCAAAGCAGCAGTGGCCTATGGAACTGTCTCAGCAGGGTCTATGGAAGTATCTAAAAGTGTCCCATCCTAGCGGTAAGGTGAAAGGACAAAATGTCAATAAAATCAAATGAAGAACAAGTAAAATCAAAATAAACCTTCCACAAAGAGAAGAAAAGCTTATGAGAAGTAAAAGCTAAAAAATATGCATCAAAGAATAATCAGTATTGAAACATAAAAGGATATGGAAGTATATTAAATTTGTTCAAATTTATTTGCTAACTGATGCATTGACTTTGAAAACAGATGAAAATTCAAAGAAAAATGTAAAAGTTATGGAAGGTAATAAAAAAAACCACAAAAAGGTCCATATCATCTGCAATTCCTTGACAAGTCACTGAAACTGGCTCAATCTCATGGCAGCACAGGTAAAGAATAATTTCTCCTGAAAAAAACCCCAGAAATTCTGAACATCTTAGACGCAAAGTGTTCATGACAATGTAGATAATACAAAACCTTTATACATCATATAAAATGGATTTTCATTCCTGACTGGGATGAAGCTATAGCTTCTCAGGTAATTTATGTTAACTCCCTTAAAAAGAAGGATTTAAAAAGTGAGACAGGGAACATCACTACCAAATTTTTGAGATTTCACTGCTCTGAATCCTAGAGGATTCAGGATCTAAGCCTCAGGCCCCATAACAGTACAATATTGTCAGGATCATAGATAGAACATACCTTTTATATAAATTTCTAGAGACCAAGCAAAGATATAAACCTCTTTAGAGCATCAGGCAAATATGGGAGAGGGGATAATAGCAAATTATGAAGAAAAAGAGAAAACCTCAGCGGTATCTCACAGTTTTTGGAAGCTGCAGTATCAAGATTACTGAAGATCATTGGAATTAAATATGTGTGTTTCATTAAAAGTACTAGGGAGAAAAGAAGCAGTTGCAATAATAATTTTAAATCTTACATATTCAGCAAAGAATGGAGAGTGGCATAGGTTCTGTAGAGAGAACTGTAGAGAATAGAATAGAATATATTCTAGATATAGAATAGGCTAACTGGGATGTATCTGGCAAGCTGGAAACATACAGACTGTTCATGAGGTTTATGTGTAACGACGGGTTTTGTTTTGAGAAAAAAAACGACTGCTGGAGATGCCTTGTGTTTTGTAAAAGTGAATAAGAGCTACAAGGAAGATTTACCAGCGGGCAATATACATCCTTGGCTGGAAAACTGCAGACATTAAGGTATGATTAAATACGATTTTTGTGCCTTTGCTATCATCTTGATCTATCATCTTTGCTTCTGACTAACAAGTTCTGAGTTGTGAGATAACGTGCTCCAGATATTAAGAGCAACTCTTCCAAATGAAACAGTACAGGCGTACTTCTGCTGGAAATCCTTCAGCAAAGATGGCCCAAGTTATATCCACTGATATAAATGGGTCAAGAAATCATTTCTGAATCCACTGATCCCAGGTTCCTGTCTGACCTCCAACACCCAGACCTTCTCAATCATGGAATGACAGCTCAGCATTCAGCCAGCTGAATACCGGTGTGTGAGAAATTCCACATTTGTGTCAGGAGCTCAGAACTCTGTGTTGTGTAAAAGCTAAAGCAGAACTTGGAGCCCTGTGAATATTTAGCTTTGCTTTGACTGGCTCAGCAAAGAAATTATCAAAGCTGGACAGTCCCTTCTCTCTTCCCTGCCCAAGCTTGACAGACAAATCAGGGCAAGGGGAGGGGCATCGGTCTCTCCAAACTCTTGCCTGCCAGTGAGCAGGGGCACAGTGTCCTGGGAGAGCTGGAGGGCCATGCTGGCTGTTGTGCTTGCTCTTTTACCTGGTGAGAGACAACAGATCCATCTGCAGCAGGGCTCTCATCCAGGCCATGCACAGCTAATGTTACACAGAGGAGCCCTTAGGTCATCAGCTCTACTCCTACTCCTCACTCTCTCTTCTTATCTCTTATTAATGCAGGTGTTGGGGTCACACTCTACATTGCACAGTGGCCAGATAGAATCCTTCAGAGAGCTGGAGACTCTTTGACCATTTCCTGCTACCAGAATTATAGTAACCTTGCCTATATGTTCTGGTACCAGCAGCCTCCAAGAGATGGTTTGAAGCTGATAGTCTGTAGTACTTCATGGAAGCATAACTCTTATGAGGATGGTTACAGTGAGGCCAAGTTTGAAGTAAACAGAGAGAGCAGTAACTACATCCTGATGACAATCAAGAATGTGACATCCAAGGATGAAGCCACGTACTTCTGTGCTGCGAGTGATCACACGGTGTAGCGAGGGGGTTGAACACTACGATAAAATCCCCACCTTCTCTGAGTGAGAGATGGAGCCTTTGAAAAATGTGAGACAGTCAGGAGAGGGGCAGAGGAAGAGCAGAAAGACGACTAGGTAGAAGCTGTGGCAATAGATCCCGGATGTTTTGAAGGGGAGAGGGACAGAGCAGTGCAGCAGCCTCTGTCTTTGAAGGCAAAGACCTTCAGAAATACAAACCCACAGATCAGCATAAAGGATTGAGGCATGGCTGGTATGGTTAGATAAGACAGCAGATATTTCTGATGATTAGTACTACAGAAGCACCGTCATGTTCTAGGCCCCTTGTTCCCCACAGATACCCCCACAGTACAAAGCAGACAGAAAATTCAAAGTTCTTCCATTCAGTCACAATCCACACAGAACTGAAGTGCCCAATGAAAAACTGATTGGTGTGTGAGGAGAGTTCAGCCCCTGATTATAGACTTAGGAGGATGGGACCAGTAACAATGGAGGAAAAGGGGGACCAGGCATACCTCTCACTCTGGATGGAACAGTCCTTTGGCATCTTTACAAGCAACACTGTGCACTGCAGCATTTTATTCACCTGCTTCACACACTGCTTAATTGCAGGTTTCCTTTCTTCCCTGCCACAGGAATTCTTACAGTTCTGAGCTGGACCCAGGCATCCCTTCAGGGCAAAAGCTCATAGGTAGAGAAATGAAACCACAAAGAACTGCTGTTACTTGTGAGGAACAGCTGAAGGCAGAAATTTCCTCTCATTGTGCCTCTGTCTCCATTGCTTGCAGAGGTGAATTTTGATGAACTAATTGCTCTTCTGTGATGGACATGGGAAAGCTGAGGGCAAGGTATAATTAGGGTTCCCTCACCTGCCATTGCCTGTCCATACTCCTGTGTTTATGCTCCTTTATTTTCCATAACCTAAGACTTACTTTTCTCCAAAAGGAGGTGTACAGTACATAAAAGAGCAAAAGGTGTTTTTAAGAAAGTGTGGCTATACACATGAGTATTTTGGGTTCTGTTTTTAGGCTGTGGCCCTGACAGTCTGCATACCTATCACTGAGCATGAACTGATTGTCTCATGTGCTCCTGTGGAGGGTATGGCATATGAAGCACTTGGCTATCACAGGTAGCAAATGTACTGTGCTGCTCCATGATGTGGCAAAGCTGGATATGGATATGCTGAAGTGACACACACTGTGTGATCACAGCAAAAGAAGGAGTGGGAGGTGGTAAGAATAGCTGGTGAGATTAAGGAGCAGGAATCAGCTAGGAGCATGGCCTGTAAGAGATCCTCACACTCCACCTCACCAACATTGCTGGGAAGACTCCTGCAGTGCCAATATGGATCACTCAATTTCATGCCAGAGTCCAAGTCTGATCTACCATGCTACGTAAACATACCTGTGCTCTGAAAGGAAGTAAAACGTTCTGGGCTAGGGAAATGCAGATGTGTGACACCTTTGTAGCCAGTATTTTCCTGACTTCAGGGACTGCTCAGCAACAAATGTAACACATCACTCCTTGCGCTCAAGGGGCACTCCTCTGATCCTCAGAACATCCTCGGGTCCATGATCTCCTCCCTGTTCATGTCAGGCTACAGACAAACAGCAGGGAAACACTGGGAAAGTATTGTCTCTCACATAGCAGGGACATACTGAATTCCCTTTTTCATTCAGCCTCTGATCTTTTTGTAGGCATCATCTTTGTAAAACATGCTCACGCTGATGTTGTCTGGAATTATTGAATTATTACTGCTGATCCAAATGCCCTGTGAAAGTTTCAGGAAAACTAGTTCATGGTGGAATCATGAAGGAATACAAACACTATGGTGGTGATTTTGGGGTGATTCTTTTTTTTTTTTTTTTAGTTTTTTGGGGGTTTATTTTGTTTTTTTGTTGTTGTTGTTGTTCTAGTAGGTTACCTCTTCCTGATAATCATTCTACAGTCCTAGCCCAGACCTTTTTTATAAGCACTGCAAACCACCTTTTGAGCTCTGGAAATACAATAGAGGAAGGATCCTTTCTATTTTTCAACTCCAGAGCAATTAAAGTTTTGAGTGGCAAATACGATTTTAAGGCCTTGTGATAACAAACTTATCAGTCACCTTCAACATAAGCAGTTTAACGAGATGGCTATTGAGTGCTCACAGCTGTGCAAATTCCAAGTGGTTATAACAAACTACAGAGCGCTCCAGGTTCATTGCCATTGTGAATTCTGTGGTTATAGTTCATTCTTCCAGCTCTAAGGGACATTTTTCTCCCATGCAGTAGTTCTTTGGCCAGCCTGAACTGCATCTGCAGAAAAGGCCACTATTCTAAGAAGTTTCTCATGAAACAGCTACTCTCCTTCTTGTCTCATTGCTTGTCCTCAGATTTGTTCAGATCATTAACCAGATTCCTCCTTCCGCTGTCTTATTTTTTAAGTGAACAGATAGGCCCTTAAAAAGAAAAATGCGAGAAAAAGAGAAAAAAGGAGAAAAAGAGAAGAAAGGGAAAAAGAGAAAACATCAGAAGTATCCCATGGTTTTTGGAAGTTACAATATCAGGATTACTGAAGATCATTTGAGATAAATATGTGTGTTTCATTAAAAGTACTAGGGAGAAAAGAAGCAGTTGCAATAATAATTTTAAATCTTACATATTCAGCAAAGAATGGAGAGTGGCATAGGTTCTGTAGAGAGAACTGTAGAGAATAGAATAGAATATATTCTAGATATAGAATAGGCTAACTGGGATGTATCTGGCAAGCTGGAAACATACAGACTGTTCATGAGGTTTATGTGTAACGACGGGTTTTGTTTTGAGAAAAAAACGACTGGTGGAGATGCCTTGTTTTTTGTAAAAGTGAATAAGAGCTACAAGGAAGATTTACCAGCAGGCAATATGCATCCTCGGCTGGAAAACTGAAGACATTAAGGTATGATTAAATATGATTTTTGTGCCTTTGCTATCATCTTGATCTATCATCTTTGCTTCTGACTAACAAGTCTGAGTTGTGAGATAACGTGCTCCAGATATTAAGAGCAACTCTTCCAAATGAAACAGTACAGGCGTACTTCTGCTGGAAATCCTTCAGCAAAGATGGCCCAAGTTATATCCACTGATATAAATGGGTCAAGAAATCATTTCTGAATCCACTGATCCCAGGTTCCTGTCTGACCTCCAACACCCAGACCTTCTCAATCATGGAATGACAGCTCAGCATTCAGCCAGCTGAATACCGGTGTGTGAGAAATTCCACATTTGTGTCAGGAGCTCAGAACTCTGTGTTGTGTAAAAGCTAAAGCAGAACTTGGAGCCCTGTGAATATTTAGCTTTGCTTTGACTGGCTCAGCAGAGAAAGTATCAAAGCTGGACAGTGCCTTCTATCTTCCCTGCCCAAGCTTGACAGACAAATCAGGGCAAGGGGAGGGGCATCGGTCTCTCCAAACTCTTGCCTGCCAGTGAGCAGGGGCACAGTGTCCTGGGAGAGCTGGAGGGCCATGCTGGCTGTTGTGCTTGCTCTTTTACCTGGTGAGAGACAACAGATCCATCTGCAGCAGGGCTCTCATCCAGGCCATGCACAGCTAATGTTACACAGAGGAGCCCTTAGGTCATCAGCTCTACTCCTACTCCTCACTCTCTCTTCTTATCTCTTATTAATGCAGGTGTTGGGGTCACACTCTACATTGCACAGTGGCCAGATAGAATCCTTCAGAGAGCTGGAGACTCTTTGACCATTTCCTGCTACCAGAATTATAGTAACCTTGCCTATATGTTCTGGTACCAGCAGCCTCCAAGAGATGGTTTGAAGCTGATAGTCAGCAGTAGTACATGGAGTCATGACTCTTATGAGGATGGTTACAGTGAGGCCAGGTTTGAAGTAAACAGAGAGAGCAGTAACTACATCCTGATGACAATCAAGAATGTGACATCCAAGGATGAAGCCACGTACTTCTGTGCTGCGAGTGATCACACGGTGTAGCGAGGGGGTTGAACACTACGATAAAATCCCCACCTTCTCTGAGTGAGAGATGGAGCCTTTGAAAAATGTGAGACAGTCAGGAGAGGGGCAGAGGAAGAGCAGTAAGAAGACTAGGTAGAAGCTGTGGCAATAGATCCCGGATGTTTTGAAGGGGAGAGGGACAGAGCAGTGCAGCAGCCTCTGCCTTCAAAGACAAATTATTAATCAGATTCCTCCTTCCACAAACATACCTTTTCAGTGCACAGCTGTGCCCAGGAGAAGAGTTTTTGTTTAACTTTATGGGGTTGTGGTCAAAAGCACTGGATGTTTTTGGATATCTTCCTAATGTCTCTTAAACAAATTTGTAAAGCTAAGACTGTCTTTAATATGGCCTGCTTCTTTGTACCTGCTTCTTCTGTAAACTTCAAAGAATGCAGGACAGGTATAACTGATTCAATCTCTAGTTTCCTGTGAAATTCTCCCACTAAAATGTTATAATTTTTAGAAAATATACCCCTAAAAGTTTTTTCCTTACATATTCTTGTTTTTCTTTGTCTGAAATCTTATGCAGCATAGCCTCCAAAGCCCAAAAAAGCCTCCTATGAATGACTTGGAAATAAAAATCAAGGATCTGTCTTCCCTTTGTTTTCTTATTCCCATTTATTTGAATTCATGGCCAGCAAGTCCTTTCCTTTTGACAGGTTACAAAGGAACATTAAGGTGTGACAAGACTGGTCTCTGGTGGCATGTCTGAGAAATTGCCTTTTGAATGTGACGTGAGGAGCTGATAACACCACATACTCCTTCAAAACTAATAGAAAGGTGACTTCCTTCTTTTTAAATGAAAGACACCTCATGGAAGAGAGTCTGTGAGTGACAGTAAGGACACCAATGGAGCTCTAGACTGGATAGGAAGACAGAATAATCTTAAATGAATTTTAGTCCAACGGGTTAAGACCCTGAATTAATCGTGTTGAGATCACAGGCAGACCAAGACCAAGGCAGGAAAATAATATCCCACTATTAGTTTTATTATTTAAGCTGTAACAGCAAAAAAAATTCCTAAATCTATTTTTTTAAAGAATCCAATATATACAAACAAATGTTCTGTACAAACAGACATAATCAGTGATTGACGTACTCCATTCATTGTTGTAGAAGAGAGGACAACTTAGGGACATTCCAAGATGACCTGTCTGATGTGTGTTCTTTAGTCCTATCTCTTGGTCCTACATATGACAGCTTAGTCTATGTTTCTCAGACCCTTCTCTGGGACACTAACAAACAGCTCTTCCCAGCTAAACAGGCTGTATAAGAAATTATGGACTCTCCTCCAATATCTGAAAATAATAGAAAAAATAATTTTGTTTTTCCTCGTAGAATGACTTTGTTTTGAAGGATTTTGTCCTGTGCTTTACAGTCTATTTTTCATATCAAGACAGACTCAAACTAAGACATTGAAGAGCAATATGAAAGTCATGTTTACTGCAGGTCCTTGGTTTGGTTGGTAACTACGTGTTGGCACTTTGTGAGACAAGACTGCGCCACTTGTTTGAAAGGGAGGGAGATAAATGCTGCCTGTTACCTGTTCCCATCAGTTCTTGTCCCTTCAGACAGTCTGCAGAATGAAGGCTTGCTCTTACTCCTAGATGAAGCCTTTTCATAGGCAGAGCCACAAGCCCTGGGAGGACGCTCTCAAGCAACACCAAGCTACGAGGACAAACACCAACCCGTAGGGAACAAATTGCTCTCATTGCAAACCCAAAATTGCAAACTATGAGCTTGAAGTTTGTTTGTCATCCTGGGGGCAGAGGAGAGAGAGAGTAGAAGGAAAGCAGCATGAACAGTGCCATGCCACTACCAAGGGGAAAATTACCGCATTTAAAGCCAGCCAATAAAAGAAAAAAAAGGGTTGCCTTTTTAAGTATAAGAAAAGAATCTTGAGATTATAAATTGAGGGATAATGGATACACTGAGAGCTAATTGGACTATCACATAGCAACAGCAGTGGCAAAGGAAGGATGTGGCCTGTGGTTCTGTCATGGTTTAGCCCCAGCCAGGATCAAGCCCCACCCAGCTGCTCGCTCCCTCCCCACCAGCAGGACTGGGGAGAGAATTGGAGAAGCAGGAGTGAAAAACTCGTGGCTTGAGATAAAGACAGTTTATGAGGTAAAGCTAAAACTGTGCACACAAGCAAAGCAAAACAAGGAATTCATTCACCACTTCCCATGGGCGGGCAGGTGTTCAGCCATTCCCAGGGTGGCAGGGCCCCATCACACATAATGGTGACTGGGGAAGATAAACACCGCCGCTCCAAATATCTCTCTCATCCTTCTTCTTCCCCCTTCTCACGCCTTTCATATACTGAGCATGATGCCATAGGATATGGAATATGCCTTAGATCAGTTGGGATCAGCTTCCCTCAGCTGTCCCTCCTCCCGAGTTCCCGTGCACCACCAGCCTCCTTGCCAGCACGATGGTATGAGAAGCAGAAAAGCCCTTGAATGCTGTGTGAGCACTTCAGCAATAACAAAACCATTTCTATGTTGTCAACAGTATTTGCAGAAGAAGCCCAAAGCACAGCCCCACAGTAGCTACCATGAAGGAAATTAGCTCTACCACAGTCCAAACCAGCACAGATACTCCTGGCATACTCCTTTCTGCATAACAAAAGAGTGGGTGGAGTCATGGGTGGGATTGTTTTTGTACCAGGTTGTATCATTGTGGGGACAGGGGGATCCACGATGATACATTCCCCAGGAAGCCTTTACAAAAACTCACAGGTGCATGAGCCTTGTGGCAGAGCATGTTA
>VYXD01001917.1:0-11316 GCA_013397195.1 Hylia prasina | reverse complement strand
ACTAGAGCCATTGAGGACCTCCTGGCGGACAAGAAAATCNCTGCGGCTACGGCTGCAGTGGCATACTCCTCGGTACCATCCGCTCCCCCAAAAGACCAAGAGTTCTATTACTACGGGGACCCTCCCCCGTATGATGAAGATGGAGATGGGTGGTACGAGGAAGAAGTTTAGTTCCCTTTCTAGTTTATTTTTACAGTTTGTAATGTTATAAGTTACCTTCTTTGTAAAACAAAAAACGGGGAGATGTTGGGGTTTGTTTAAATGTTCTTCATGTTAAGTTTTCTGTACCCCAGTTTGGTTCCTCCCTACCCCCCTGTTGCTGTACCCCTGTTGGTCCCTTCCTGGTTTTCCCGCCCTGTCACTCTTTGTAAACCCTTCCCCCTGGCCCTGTCAGTCACTCGCAGGATGGTCCCTACCTTCTGGAATATTCCAGGCAGGGCGTCGAGTGATTGGCTGGGCCTCCCCAACCACTCCCCAACCGTGCCCCCATTGGGTCTTGCTTTGATGGGCAGGACTCATACCCCTCCCTTGCTCTGCCATCATTGGCTAGCGACTGGCCGCTCCCCAAGTCTCCGCCCCTGGATAAAAGGCGGTGCGCACTGGGGTCTGCGGTCCTGTTCTGGGCAGCTTCCCTTCACAATAAACCTTCCTCCGTCACCCAGCCTGGACTCCTCTCTTTATTGAGTAGCATTGTTCGTGGGCTCACCCGAGTGTAGACCTGAAGAATAACCGTCTTGTAGCTGCCTGTTGACAACAGCCCTACCAGGGTTTGAGGCCCGGGCTTCAGGACGGCCCGGATCACCTCAAGGACTGCCACAAGAAGAAGCTTAGAAAACTGAAAGACAGACTGATAAATGCTTCAGTATTGAGTCTATCAAATTAAATGAATTGTTTGAATTGCTCGTAAACGTGAAAGAAGGGGCAGCCTATGGGGTGCTAGTTCAAAAATGGTGTAACATCAGAAAGCCCGTAGCATACATATCTAAGTTACTGGATCCAGTAGTTCGGGGGTGGCCAACATGTTTCCAGGCAGTAGCACAAGTAATACTTGTAGAAGAGACCTTTACGAGAGATCAAAGAGATCAAAGTATATACTGCACACAATTTAAGAACCATTTTGAGGCAAGGGAGTGAGCAAATGAATTTCAGATAGCCGACTCTTAAAGTATGAATTGATTTTAAATAATAGTGTGAACCTAGAGCTGAGTACAATGAGAGTTCAGAATCCTGCACAATTTCTATACGGAGACCAAAGACAGATGAAGAATTAGAACACAGTTGTTCTGAAAACACTGAACTGCAGATAAAAGTTAGAGAGGATCTATTTGAACATCCTTTGGACGAAGGGGAAATTCTTTTTGTGGATGGCTCTTCTAAAGTGGCAGAAGGGAAAAGAGTTTCGGGTTATGCTGTAATAAATGGGTAAAATATGACGATCATAGAAGAAGGAAAACTCCCTGCCAAATGGTCTGTGCAATGTTGTGAAATCTACACATTGTTAAGAGGTCTAAAGTGGCTAGATCAAAAAGTCGGCACCATATATACCGATTCTAGAGATGCATTTGGGGAAGTCCATACCTTTGGAAAGATCTGGGTAGAAAGAGGATTCATTAACTCAAAAGTTAATGAGAAAACACTAATGCATGAGAATTTAATTAGGGAAGTACTAGGAGCTGCAAAAGGTCCTTTAGAAGTAGTGGTGGTACATGTATGAAGACACCAGAAAAGGAATTCCATAGAAGCCAGAGGAAATAATTTTGTGGACCAGATAGCCAAGAAAGCTGCTCTGGAGAGTCATCAGGGAAAAGCCTTGTATACATCCAGCCAAGGAGATGAAAATGAGCAAGAAGTTCCAATTCTTAGTAAGAAAGAACAAGATGACATACAAAAATATGGGGCTGTTAAGGATAACCTAGGGAGATGGAGAATGCCAGACGGGACACAAGTCTTGAACAGTAACAAAGAAAGTATTAGAAAACCTTCATGCCTCAACACAGTGGGGAACCCAGGCCCTCTGCAACCATTTTACGCAGAGTTATGTACGTATTGGAGCCTTTGATATAGCAAGGATCATAACCAAATAATGCATAATTTGTCAAAGCATAGACAGGAAAATAATGAGGAAAATGCCTCAGAGGGGAAGGGAATTGGCCAGGAGGCCCTTCCAAAATATACAAATAGATTTCACCAAATTACCACAGGTACAAAAATTTAAATACTTCTTGGTCATAGTAGATCATTTAACTCATTGGGTTGAAGCATTCCCAACTATGAAAGCCACAGCCGAGGCAGTAAGCAAAATTCTATTGGAACAAATTATACATACCAAGGTACAGGATAATAAATACAATCGATTGTGACAGAGGTCCTCATTTTGCAGCCACAATACTACAACAAACAACACAGGCGCTAAATATTGCATGGAGACTCCATACACCATGGAGGCCTCAGAGTTCTGGGAAGGTTGAACCTATGAATCAGACGCCAAAAACAACCCTTACCAAATTAACACAAGAAACAAAACTAAATTGGTTAAAATGTCTCCCTCTCACATTAATGAGAATCAGAACAAGGCTTAGGGCAGATGTGGGTGTTTCACCATATGAAATGCTGTTTGGTTTACCTTTCTTAACAACCCCTGAAAATCTAGGAACATATGAAGAAGGGTAACAGAATGTAAGAAAATATGTACAGGCCCTTGCAAACACTTTAAAAAAACTGAGAGAAAAAGGATACCTTCCACAATCAACACCAATTGACTTCCACATCCCTAAGTTTCAGCTGGGTGACTGGATCCTAATTAAAGTCTGGAAAGAACAACCCCTAACTCCAAAGTGGGAAGGTCACTTCCAGATTCTGTTTAATACAGAGACTGCAGTAAGAACCCAAGAAAAAGGATGGACTCATGTTTCAAGAGTGAAAGCACCAATCTCTCCACCGGAAGAATGGGCTGTAGTAAAAGCCACAGACACTAAGTTAACGTTAATAAAAGAGCCTCCTGAGAACTCCACAAGCAAAGTTTAAATACATAATTTATTTATTAAAAATGGTTAGAAAATGTTAAACAGTTTGTATTTGTTAATTTGTTAAACATTTGTTCCAAATGTTGTAAAATGAATGAGATCAATCGTAACACTTGTTATTTCTCATTACAGATCCAACCATCAAGATTAGAGCATTCTCCTATTCATACTAGTAACCTGGCCCCAAAAAGAGTAAAAAGAAACACCAGTTGATACAAGAAGGGAAGTAAGATCCTGCGAAGACAGAAAGTGGGTACCATAGCTAGTAGGAGTGTTGTAAGCGGCAAGTCTGAGCTGAGGCAGACTCTTGCCACAAAAAGAATCATGAATGGGAGAGTGCCCGGTACCAGACTCTTGTGGATGTTAGCCCTACTAGCAACAGTTACAACAGCAGGCACAAAGACCAGCGGTGTTAGTATCCCGTGTATGCAGGAGAGACACCGACAGCCATCCTCAGAATTCACACCAACCTTAACCCCAACTTGGTCAACTTGGCTTTGCAAACACCTTGTACCGAGGATGGGAAATTATACTGGCTTTCTAAAAATGTAGAGGATTTTAGACAAAAATTAATAGGAGAATACCCTAATAAAGAAGAATGGATACATTCTGAGAGAAAACTTGTGAAAACAGAAAAAAGGAGAAGGATTTAAGGTATTACACAACAAACAATACTCACAAGTGGTGGATCCCAAAACCCCCCACCAGATATTGGACCAGGGAGCAGGTAGGAGGTTGCACTTGGGTCAGAAAGGAAAACTTATATGAGTGTATTGCGCAACAGTCTAACCTCTTCCAAAGTGAACCAAAAATGTCAAGATTTTGGACCAGAGATGGAATAAACCAAGTAGATTCCCCCAAATATTGGAAAGCCCCTAAGAGCCTCTTTTGGATTTGTGGTAGAACAGCATATGTCATGTTACCTAAAGATTGGAGTGGAAGTTGCACCCTGGGGGTAATAAGGCCATCCTTTTTCCTTCTCTCCCGGATTGCAGGGAAACACCTAGCAGCGCCTCTCTATGACAAATTGCAACAAAAGAAAAGAGAGGTACACATAGGAGGCACTCAAAAATGAGGGGATGATGAGTGGCCCCTGGAGCGAATCATAGTGACATATGGTCCTGCCACTTGGGCACAACACGGGATGTGGGGATACAGAACCCCTGTATTTATGTTAAATAGAATAATCCTCCTCCAAGCGCTCATGGAAATCATCACCAACCAAACTAGTTGGCCCTTGACCTGTTATCATCCCAGTCCTGCCAAATGCAAGCTATGATTTATCAAAATAGATTAGCAATAGGTTATTTGTTAGCAGAAGAAGGAGGAGTTTGTGCGAAGTTTAATGCATCAAAATGTTGCATAGAAATTGATGATCACAGTGAGACCATTAAAAATATTACCAAAAATATTAGAAGGTTTGCTCACATCCCAGTCCAAAAATGGTCATCAATAATAAAGAATAATTGGTGGGATGAAGTTTTTCCAAGGTAACTGTTGGAAGAAAGCATTTTTTATTGTTGGGTGTGCATTAATGAGTATTGTATTTCTTCCCTGTATAATCCCTTGTTTAATTTGAATAATAACTGGTATAGTACAAAATTCTGTGTTTGAAAGATAAGCTAGTGAAAAGATTAAATTAATGAAATTAGAACAGCAGGAAGATGAACCAGAAACAGCAAAAGAAGTATATGAAAAGTACCAGCAACACCAAAAGATATATAGGATCTATGAAGAAGTATAAAGTTTAACAGTTGATGTGGGCTTTAGGCCCAATCAAAGTCTTAGAAGGGGGAGTTGTTGTAAATGCATAAAGTTTGATTTTTTGTTGGTTATAGGGGTATATGTATGTATCTTATAAGTTTCATTTCCATTTGCGACTTTGTATGGGTTGTTATTTCTACTCTTTACAGCTGTAAAAGGTCACAGTTGTAATGTGGAAATGTTAATCTAGTATTGCAACTTTGTACAATTTGTACAAGTATAAAGTTACCGTTAAGGAGTTATTAAGAGTATTGAGAAGGCTCTCTAGTGTTAATGCCAGAGAGAGAGAAAAGGGGAAGGGGGAGGAGAATCCTCCTCTCCCCCGCAGAGGACTCAAGATCAGACCACCACCCCAAGTCCTAATTGGTGGACACCATCGACCAATCTCTTGAAGGCGAGAAGGAATGACTGGTCAGGAAAGACTCTCACTAAGGACCAATAAAACCCTAGAGAAACGAGTCAATTACATCAAGGATCCTAAATCCACCAATCAAGGGAAGGACAGAAGGTATAAAAAGAGACTGATGGTCTGAGTGGATGCCTCTCTTGGAAGGACAGGGACCCGTGTAGTACTATATCTATTGGCTGTGCGCTGGCTTGTCGCAAGGAGTTTGGGGCTAGCCCTGCTCCTTGTTCCAGTACTCATTTTGTTTCAATAAACAAGTAGCCATCTTTCCACCAACACCACGTCTATGACCTCATTTGTGATAACAATCTCCAGTTTGCCGTAGCTAGCTATCCAGGAAAAATCTGCATTCATTTTCCTGGCCATAAATTATTCAAGTCAAAATTCCATCTAATCTCCAAATTTATTTAAGTAGAGCCCCTCTCGAGGCCGCGACAGTCTTTACAGATGGCTCAGAGTCTTCTCATAGGTCAGTCCTAACTTGGAAAAAACCCTAGGATGCAGAAGTGGGAGTCTGATATGTGGGTAGTGGAAGGATCCCCACAAAATGCTGAACTAGCAGCTGTCGTCAGGGCCTTCAAAAGGTTCAAAGATCAACTGTTCAATCTGGTAACCGATTTGGCATATGTAGCTGGAATATCTATGCAGGCAGGACATGCTTTTCTAAAGGAGGTGTCTAACAAAAATTTTTACAACTTGTTTTCTAAATTAGTCCATCTTTATCTCCCACAGAAAGCAACCATACCATGTAATGCATGTGAGATCACATACTGACCTTCCAGGTGCTATTGTCAAAGGTAACGGAAGGGCAGATATGTTGGCAATGCCGGCACAATTACCAGCTCTCCCAGACATGTTCAAGGAAGCCAAGCTCTCCCACCAATTCTATCACCAAAATGTTCCAGCACTCATGAGGATGTTCCACCTCATCCGGGAGCAAGCTAAGGCTGTGGCTGGATCATGTCCGCAGTGCCAGTCCTACCAAGTACCACTCCTAGACAGAGGTGTTAACCTCCACAGCCTGAACAGCAATGAACTGTGGAAAACTGATGTCACTCTGTCCCATCTTTTGGGAGACAGAAATACGTACATGTGTCTGTGGACACGTTTTCAGGAGTGGTTTTTGCATTGGTGCACAATGGCAAAAACATCTGCTTCGTAAAAAGACATTTTCTGCTTGTTTTCACTGCACTGGGGGTACCCCAGAGGATTAAAACAGGTAATCCTGCCTATACATCTAAGCAACTGAAAGCTTTTTTCCAAGACTGGGACATCAAGCACAACAAGGGGATAAGCGTGTGGTGGTTCTAAATTTTAAGTTTATTTGTTCTGTTTTACCCTTAGAAAAATCGTTTGTTCTATGTACCCCGCTGTTTTCCCCATGTGGTTTGCCTCAAGTCCCAACCCATGTCAATCTCCCGTTCCCCCTACCCCTGGGCCTTGCCAATCAAAGCTTAGCCTCTCCCTGGGTCCAGGAAGTTCCAGAGGAGGCATCAAGCAATTGGCAAAGGCCTGGGAATTCCCCTTCTCCCTCCCAGGTATTGGGCCCTTGAGCCATCCACCCCCGGCAGAACCACTCCCATGTCCTTTCCTATTGGTCGAATCCCATCCCCGCTCCTATGATCCTCCCCTCTTTATAGTGACTGCACCAGGGCTCAGTGCTCTGTCTTGGGCGTCTTCCCTGGAATAAACATCCAGTGCTGCACTACTACGCAGAGTCCTTTCTGTTCTCGCCGTGACCACACCACTTCCTCATCTGAGGTAAAAGGATCCACTGGGGCAGACTGTGCACCACCGTCAGCCTGCAGGTCTGTGGCCTGAGGTGACAGGGTTAGCCAAAGGGCGTCACCCACTGCCACAATACCGTATTCTCCCACAGGCCAATCAATCGTTGACAGGACACATCAGACCCTCAAGAGAGTCCTTCATCAGCAACAGAGAAGAACAGAGACACTTCCTCCCACTGAGAGGCTCTGTAAGACACTTGATGTGATTAACTTCCTAAATTGTTCAAGTGCTCAGCCTAACCCCCCCAGTCATCAGGCACTTCTTGAATTTGTCCTGAGCTAAGCTCGATAAGAAACTGTGTGTGCTGATCAAGGACCCAGAGACACACAAAATATCAGGACCTCATTGACTGATCACGTGGGGAAGAGGATATGCATGTGTATCCACTTCTGCAAAGTGGCTCCCTGCAAAGAACATCAAACCTTACCATGGGACCACAGACTCTGCTATCACTAATAATGACCGAAGTACTACGGAGCCAAATGCAGGTTCACCAAAAATACAGCAGACAGATGCCTGGAAGAGGAGTTGAAGACAACCTCCCTCGATGAAGACACCACACTGCCCTATCTCAAGACTGCAGACAAAGCGGGCGAGATCCAATGGACAAAACCAATACTTGAGATAAAGATTTTTTCCCTGTTTCCTATTCCTCACCTGCCTTCCCTATTCCTTCCCACAGAATCTTACCCTATGCCTTTCACTCAAACCTTTTATGAAATTAACTTAAGGAAATTAACTTAAAATTTTAACTTAACTTAAATTTTATGAAATTAACTTGTTCATTCATTTTTATTGTCAGCTTTTATTGATATAGAACATTTGCTCCCCTGCCTGCAAGAAGAGCAAGAACATGACAGCATGATACACACCTTCAGTCATCATCATGTACACCATCATTCAAGCCACAAGGAGCAGTGGAGGTCATCTTCAGCTACCCCAAACCATGAATAGCCGTGAGACAGACACTGCAATACAGAAAGTACTGCAGTTTGTTGTCACAGAGCATGATAAGCCCCACAGTTATTTTCAGCCCAGTCAGTCTCTAAGGCTTCTTACGGTAGAAAAGCAAATTATGGGAGGAATCAGGTATACTCTGGTGGTAAAACTGAAAAAGGTGGACAAACATGATATTTGTTGTTTTGTGGCGTCGAATACCCAATGAAAAAACTCAATGCAATTCCTGAGTGAGAAGTGCCAGGTGAGCAACTCTCTGATGAGTACTCAAGATCCTGAAAGGGCTGAGGAAGCCACCTCAAAACCCCAGAGAGGGGACTTTAAGCACAGGAATAAGGGTGAAGTCACAGAACAGAAGGTTATTATTAGAATTTTGAAAGCTTCTTATTTCTCTTTTCTTATTGTAATTATTATTTTGTTCACCTACTTCCATCATTCATATTACCGAAAGCATGCCATTAACACCGTGTTTTCAGTTTTTCAGCAGGGAGGGTAGAGTGAGCTGGAAATGGACAATAAAGGATCAATTGTGAATCCAGAAAACCAACTGAATACTCCTCCGTGGAGAGAAAGCAAAGTTTAAACTTTATTTTCCTTCCCACAAGACTTCCCTAAATACGCATTCTCTCTACCCCTCTTCCCTGAAACCCTTCAGTGCACAAGATTTCACAAAAGGTTGCTGCTAATTGTTAAAGCCAGTTTCTGTTTTTGTAGAAGCAAATCCCCAAAGGCTACTCTGGAATGCAAAGTAGTCACTGTACCACCACGATCTGGATGCTTCTCATGCTGCCGAACATCATGGCATGGAAGGTCAGACAACCCCCGGAGAACGTGTGGGTGACTCTACCCAAGTCCCTCTGAACTCGTGCCTGTCCATGGGTTCTGTCAACAGTCCTTTGGCATTCTGCCTTGTGGGAATCCCATTCAAGAACAATGAACCTTTGCCACCACACCCTTTTGCAGGGAAATAGCCTGCCCTGCCAACCTCAGAAAAAGGACTAGCCTGGGAGGCGTGGGAGAGGTGGACAAGTATGATACTGTAGTGGTGTGTTTTACTTATTAAGGAAGCCTTTGGATGGTTGGTCCCCATTTTCTCCCAAACACAAGTGGTTTCAACCTAAGTTATCTCCTTCCTCTCCTAGTTTTAAGTCACTCCCCAAATCCTGCTCCTTATTCCCGAATGTACCATATCAATCCTTCTGTATACCAACCCCCTGCCTGTTGCCCCATCTACTTCGCTGTCAATCTGAGTTTACTCCTTCCCCCCGTTCTGGAAAATTCTATGTTTTTTGGTGTTCCACTGGATTGTTCAAACTGTACCCTCCTCCTATGTTCTCCCATTGGCCCCTGTTTTGTAAGTCCCACCTGAAGCTCCTCCCTGGTTTATCCCTGACTGGCTGATGTATTGTGCCCTTGCACCACCCCCATTTAAAAGTCTTAGCTCACACCCTGTGTTGGCCTTTGGTCCCTGACCCACCGTGTAGTGGTGTGGGTTCCTGTTTATGTGAAATGGTTTATTCCTTGTAGCCCCATTGATATTATATACTTGGCTGTACCCTAAGTTTTCCCCTCCCTCCTGCCCTGTCATTCTTCTATTCCCCTTCTCTGGGCACTGTCCGTCATGCGGCTGCTTCCCCCAGGCTTCTAGTAAGTTCAGGGAAGGGCATCTAGTGATAGGACAAGGNCTCTGATCTTGGAACCCACCGGATTGGTTTGACCTGCCTTGCAGCAAGAGGGGTACCGGATCGCAGTCGGTGGTGCCAGGGTTAGCCCAGGCTGCCTGAGAGGTCGCTAGGAAGCACCACGACACTCCCAGGAATAAACACCCTTGGAAACATACTGAAGACTCCTCTCTTTTCTCTTGCCTCAATCCTTGACTATTTACAACAACAGCGCCTTTCCTTTTAGAGCAACTTGCTGCTATGGAGAAGAGCGGCGGCCCTGCTCTACCCCTGACCTGTAGTGGTCAGGATGTGGCCACTCTTGGTGCTGTCCAGGAAGGGGCTAGCTAGCGGTGTCCTAAGGCACAGTGTCATGTTACCAAAAGCTGCTCCTGATTCCCATAATTGTTGTATGAACATATTATGAATTTCCCTGCAGAAAAGTATTCCCATTGGAAAGCAGAATTTGCAGAGCACAAAGTTCTTCTAAACAATCTCTGTCCTGTGTCCCTATCTCGGGAGATGTGGAGTTCTCTTTCTTCACGAATAGGTGAAGTTTTGTTATCTCTTGGGTATGGGAAGCAGTGTGGGGAGATTGTTCGATATGGAGCAGGGAGGAAGCAGCTTGCTCTGTATATCTGGGCAGAAACAGCCCAAGCTTGAAGAATGGAGTCAACTTTAATAAATCTTATTAAGCCTTCTGATATTGGAGTCCATGAGTCCTGATTCACCGCTTTCATCACGACCATAACTGGTGACCCTGAGACCACACATGAGGTAAGCCCAGTGGCAAATCTCAAACCGCAAGAACTAGATCTATTATTAGCATCAGCTAAAACCACTCATTGTCTTAGCTGTCATTTTTTGAATACGGCCTTATAAAATAAATGTCAGCCCTCTATACAAAATCTATAATTCAGCTAATTGGTGCAATTATACAACAAAAATACTGTTTGACACCTCCAGCTTCCTCATACCCTAAAGGCATGTTCCTGATATGCAGTGACCGGGCATGGGCAGGGATCCCTTCCCACATCAAAGGACGCCCCAGTACTTTTGGCATGCTTACTACGCTCACCCCAAACATCACTCTCTTACAAGGCTGGAAACAAAACAATAACAAATTGGCACATTCAAAAAGATCTTATGCTCCATTATATGAAAATTGTGATGCCATCCTTTCTGATTGGCCTAACTGTAAGAGAGTAGCAGTTTGGATATTTCTACTCTGGGTGGCAGCTGCAAAAAGCCTAGGCGAGCTTCACCATTTGGGATGTTGGCTGAGTAAGCATGCCAACAGGACATCCAAAGCACTAAATGACCGCTTGACGGACCGAGAAATCACCAGGCATGCAATGCTTCAAAACCAGGCTGCCATAGACTTCGTGCTGCTAGTCCATGGACATGGCTGCCAGGACTTTGAGGGTTTCTGCTGTTTCAACTTGTCCAACTGCAGTGAATCCATCTCACAGAGTATCCCGAAAAAAGTTAAGAAGTTACAGAATAAGTTAAAGACCTAAAAACTGAAAAGGATCTGGAATGGTTTGAAAACCTGTTTGGACATTTGGGTTTTAAGGGGTGGGCTGTCTCAATGTTGAATCAATTTCTTTGGATTATTGTTGTAGTTGTGATCGTTCTGTTGGTCTTCTGTTTGCTGAGGGGTTTAAAAAAGGCAGATGCAGGAATATTTCTAATAAATAAAGAAGGGGGAGTTGTG
>VYXD01001908.1:288254-306504 GCA_013397195.1 Hylia prasina | reverse complement strand
AGAAAAAGGGATAATCCAACACCACCATGGAGAACAAACAGGAAAAGGCAAAGCCTTGTCTCATCCTCAGTTCTGCTCAGTCCTTCCCCAGCAAATCCTGGGAAGGAGAGGCCCTCAGGGAACCTGCTGAACGCCTCAGGAGCCAAAGGTGACCCAGGGGTGGTGGAGGGTTTGTTATGGAAAAATGACAGCAGAAAATCCCTGTTCCTGTTGGTTCTTTGCCACGGAACACAGAGAGAATCCTTGGCCAAGGCCTTTGCGTGGTGGGAGAGACAAACCAGAGCAGCTGAGGAGTCAGAAGGGGGGATTTTAGACTGGATCTGTCAAGGGAATAATGACAAACTGTCCATCCCAGCTGGAGCCCAGAGATGGAATTTTGGGCTCTCCCTGTGCCTGGGAGCCCCTCCCTGACTCTGGCCCTGGTGCCAAAGGAGAGGGAGGTGGCAGAGGAGATGCCAAGGTCTGACAGGAGCTCCCAGGGAAGCTGGGAAGCACAGAGCAGCCTGACTGCTGCCCTGGGAGCACTGGGAAAAGCTGCAGTGCAGAATGAGGGAGCAGCCAGGGATGTGCAGCAGGGAGAAATGCCTCAGCCATCCCAGACCTCTGGAGGAGCTGGCAAACACAGAGAGTGATGCTGTTTTACACCACAATGACACAGACTCTGAGATTCAGGAGGCTATAAAGTGACTCTTTATTTCGGGATGTGTCTCCCTTATATACTATTTTACACAGACCAATGTGATTGGTGAAACAAAGGCAAACCTCTTCAATCACATTGGTCAAACCAGAGGGACATCAAGGAGAAGTCCCTCCTGTCAGAAGGAATGAGTAACACAGGTACAGTTACAAAAACATTCCTCATGTTTACCAAACTTTCCTGGGAAAGTATTTTAGAAAAACCAAACACCTCAGGCCTGGGACCAGGGCTACATGAGAAGAGGATGATCCTGGATTGCCCAAATGCCTCCTGCCTGTTCCCTCATCAGGAGCTCCTCAGGAACCCTGGCTTTGGTGGGAACACAGCACTGGTTAAGGAAGAGGAATAAAGAGCAGCAATAAATGGAAGCAGTTGCCAGGAGTGCTCCCCAAAGGTCTGCACTGGGATTTGGGATGTGTAATTTTCCCAAACTACCTGAAAAGGAGCAAATGAAAAGGAGGCAACATTTGCATGGGATGTGTGTTAGAGAGCAGCCAAATCTGGGGCTGCTGGCAGGAAAGGGAGCAGGAATCAACAACTTGCACAGGCTGGGAGTTTATTGCTCAGGATAGAATTTGATAAAGGAAAAGGAAAGTAGGTGGGGAAATAATCATCGATCCTTCCCACCTCAGTACAAGAATGAGCTCCAAAAAAATCCTGGCTGGGACAGGGAAGAGCTGGACAAGGCAGTGAAGGCTTTGGTGGGCTCTGATCAGCAGGAAGCCAAGGGAACTTGGAAGGGAGAGGAATAAGGAGCAGAGCAGCAGGAAGGGATCTGCGCCTTGCAGGCCAAGAGCCTTTCTGGTTGTCTCTTTTCAACATGATTATATGGGAATTTAGGAAAAAATCGGTTAGAAAAGGGCAATGAGGATGAACAGAGGCACAAATCCACTCTCAGAGCGTGCTCCAGCTTCCTAAGGAAGGGATTTCACACCTGCTGGAGAGTGGGGATGCAGCTGAACAGGGAATATTCATTGGCACCAAGGTTTCTTGGGACAGAGCCAGCCCAAACTGCAAATGGTGATGTCAAACTTTGCTTTTTACGTTTTTTTACAGAATCATGGAATGGTTTGGGTTGGAAGGGACCTTGATGCCCACCACCTCCCACTGTCCCAGGCTGCTCCAAGCCCCAATGTCCAGCCTGGCCTTGGGCACTGCCAGGGATCCAGGGGCAGCCACAGCTGCTCTGGGCACCCTGTGCCAGGGCCTGCCCACCCTCCCAGGGAACAAGTCCTGCCCAAGATCCCATCCATCCCCACCCTCTTTCCATTTAGAGTCAGTTTTAGTTGGTTTATTTATTTTTGAATTTTTGCTTTGTTTATTTGGTTGTGTTTTAGGGGGTTGTTTGTTTCTTTGTTTCAGAGGGGTTTTGTATTTGTTTTGTTTTGGCAGAGTTTCTGGGAGCTGTCCTGCCTGCCAGTCTGACAAATCCAAACCTTCCCTGAGACAGAAGCACCAGAGTGGGATCCAGTTCCCTACCTGGAGATGGCTCTAGTACAGACACCTGTGTGTGGATCATCCAGGGCCACCCCTCAGAGCCACAGAAAACCCTTGGGCTTGAGCCAGTGAATCCCCAGCTCTCCCTCCAGGCAGGATGAGGACGCAGCCCTGGATTCCCTGGGGGCTGGAGGACCCTTCCTGACCCATCCTCCTGCATGGATGCAGCTGTGCTGCTTGAAGGCAAAGCAGGCAAATCCCAACATTTCTGGAAAATTTCTTAGACATGTTCTCCCTTCAGCTCCACCCCCAGCAACTCTTCCAGGTGTCTTCACCTCCTGGGCCTGGTGCATCACCTGTGTCACCCTGGTTTTGAGGATTTTTCCAGGCCTTCTCGTTTGTCTTTCATATTGGAGTCAGAATTTTTACTTTCCCACACTTGTACTATAAACAACACCTTTGTTTTCCTAACTGTCCTTCCTTGTTTACATATTTTTAGGTAGATGGGGAAAGCTGATTGAGAGTTGTCTTGACCAATGCGGTTTGGGAGGTGGGATTTCATCCTCCAATCCACAGGCACCTTTGGAAATGTATAAAATTGAGTTTTGTAAATAAATTCGGGGTTTTCCTGCTTTGCTCATCACCGTGCCATCATGAAGTTCTTTTGTGCTGTGTTGTAGCACACCTGGATGTGGCAGTTTTCCAAAAGCAGTTTCCCAGGGGCCACGGCTCATCCCTCAGCTCAGAGGAGCAACCTCCCAAACACTTCTTTCCAAACCCCAAGGCAGCTCTGGGAGCCAAAACAGCCAAAGCCTGAGGGCCTGGGCAGACCCAGCACAGAGGTGCTGCGATGTCCCAGCGGTGACATTCCCACTGCCCCAGGTCCCCACAGCACCACAGCACCTCAGCGCTGCCCCCGGGACTGCTGCTCCCGGGGAGAGCCAGGCTCTGGCAGGAGCTGACCCTCATTCCAGGCGCTCCTGAGCCAGGGGGATCCCTGGAACCCCCAGCTGCAGGATCTCATTAACAAGCAGTGCGCGTTGCCCGGCCCAGCAGCCGCCCCGAGCCTCGGTGGTGTCACATCAGCTGCTCAGCTCTGTGACAAATATTCCACGGCTCATTATCCTGCAGAGGAATCTCCCTCTCCAGTGGTTTTAAGACCTGGAGAAATTGGCAGTTGCTGTTTGCTTTTTGCTCAGGCAGCACTGAGTTCTGCAATGAGGGATTCATTGGGACCCCCTCGCACGCGGAGCCCGAGGCCAAACCCGGCTGTGCCAGCGAGGGGTTCCCAGCTGACCACATCCTTGCCTTTGGCATAACTTCCACGGAAAACCTTTCACTTCAGCAGGGAAGTGTCAGCATTTTCCTCGGCAGCAGCACCTGCCTGTCTTTTCATCAGAGAATGGGGATGGTTTTGCTTCTGGAAAAAGCCAAATTAGGAATGGAGCAAAGAGGTCCTTTGATGTTGAGGAAAGCTGGAGTGCTGCATGTGGAGAATCCATGGGGATTCTCCCCGGTGACTGCTGAGGGCTTCTCCATCCGCTGCCTCCATGTGCTGGGAATTCATCCTGAGTGTTCAGGAGCAGGGAAATGCAGGGATCAGGGAAAGCTCTGGAAAGCCTGAAAGCTGCTCATGCAGCTGTCCCAGCATGTCCGTGACATTATTCTCAGGCATTCCCTGGGAATAGCCAGCACAGGTGCTGTGTCCCTGTGCACCACCCCAAAGCCACACCCACCCAGAACCGACCGGGTGCCATCAGTTATTCCATGGAGAGCACAGTGCTCAGGGATTTAGGGCAGAACCAGCTCCTTTGGGCCTCTCCATGAACGTGCAGCTCATTGGATGAGGATCAATATTTGAGGGAGACTGTTCTGCTCATTAGAGCCCCAAATCCCAGTAAAAATGGGAAGTCCAGGTGNAGAGGGAGAGGGAGAGGGAGAGGGAGAGGGAGAGGAGCAAGGAGGGAATAAAATCCAAGAAGTGCTTAATGACCTCTTCAGGGACTCCGGATATTTCCGAACGAATTCACCAGCAGCTCCTGGGATGTGCAGGAGGGGGATCTGGGGGAGGGGAACAGGTGTCACTTGCAATGTGGAGAGATTGGCAAGGATGTGCAGCCCAAACCCTTCCTGCATGGAAAGTTGGATTCTTGACTAAACCAAATTGATTTCAGAAAGTTCCTGATTCCTGTAGGGATACAAAATCATATTTTCAACTGAAATTTTGAGGCAGGGAAAAAGGGAGAGCTTTGATGAAAAGTCAGCTCCGAGAAATGAGCTTCTGTCTGCAGCGATTTCCCTCCTGATCCAATATTGTTACAGCTGCTTAATATTTCCCCAGTTAAGCCCTATTTTGATGGAGAATTGAATATTCTTTCCTAAACTACTCCTTTTTTCCCCCCAAGTTTTTCCTGCACAAGCTGTTGAACTTCTCACAAAACCACTTCAGATAAACCCCCGGCTTTAATTTTTTAATGAATAATAGAAAATGCTGAGGGAAATATTAAAATAATTTTCTAGACGCATTCTTATTCTGACAAAACCCAGCCCTGAAAGCAAAATTTTCCTGGCTGCTGATGCCTCTTCAGGCCCTGAGTTTTTGTACAGATGGTGCTCCCAAAGCTCCCAAAATCCTGGGATCAGGCAAGCCCTGATGGACACGTGCAGGGTGCTGGGTATCCCAGGACTATTCCTTAGGAATGTGGAGGGAAAGGCTGTGCAGGGAAGGTGGAGCCCCATGAACGGCACCTGGAGAGGGATGTGTGAGGCCCAGCTGTGGGTTTGGGGATGCTCCACTTGGCTCTTGTTCCAGGAAGGGTGGGATGGGGCCCTGGATAACCCTGCGGGGTGTTTAAGGACCCTTCCAACCCAAACCGCTCTGGGATTCTGGAATTCAGCATCACTCCAGCACCTCTGGAGCTCCATCCCTGGGGAGCTTGTTTAATACACAAGTCACTGAGCAAGGGAGGGACAAAATGAGACATTTCAGGGCAGCACAGCTCAAAATAAACTGGGTTTATGAGACACCAGACAATGATTTGGGTTATTGCCTCTCCTGTCTTACCTGCTGTTTGACCTGCCAGTACTGTTAAACTCCCAATGCAGGGCAGCCAGGAGGGTTTGAGGGATTTATCTGATGTGCTGGGGAGTCAAGGGGAGGGAAAACTGGTGGAGGGAAAAGCAGAGACTGCAGTGGAACGGCAAATTCGAGGCAGAGGTGGCACCTCAGGAGGGCAACAGGGAAGGCCATGGGTGCCACAGAACAGGGAAGAGAGGAACCAGCTGAGGAAGGAGCAGGGAGAATGGGAGCAGGGAGAAGGGGAGCAGGGGACACTCCAGGGCACCAGGACAGAGCTTTTCTGCTCGGAAATTAAGGCAAAATCCAATGGGGACACATCCTGCAAAGGAGGGAAAAGAGGGATAACGAGGCAGCCTTGCAGCAGAATCAATTAATGAGCGAGTCAGCTGCTGCTGAATGAGATTTGAATTTCACACCAGTGCTGGAAACCCCAAAATAAACCTTTCCCCTCCCCAGTGCGTCAGAAATTCTCCCTTTTAAGGCAGCGTTGCCTGCTGGATGTTGGACAAGGGACAGAAAATAAACTCCAGAGCCCCTCCTCTTGTGTCTCCCAAGCCCTTTATTCTGCACTAATCCTCAGACCCTGGTGGAGTTGGGAAGGGTTGTTTTCACCCAGGAGGGAGGAGAATTCCCATGGGATGGAGAGCAACAGAATTCCAATTTCTGATTCAGTGCCTGCAGCATCCTGCAGCTCATTAGTGGGGGGAAAAGGCACCTGGCAAGGGGCGCTCCCCTGGGAGCTGCCCCTCCTGTCCTGCTGGAATGGGTCTGGAAAATGAAGCTGGGGGGCAGGGCAGGCTGGGGACACCTCAGTTCCATGGATGGCCTGGGCAGGCTGGATTTCAGTGGGAGGCAGCTCCAGGCAGAGCAGGGAGAGGTTTGTACCGGGATTTAACAAGGCAGAGAATCCGTGTTGTCCTCAGCATCAAAGGGGCTTCCATTTCCAGGGGATGGCAAAGATTTCATTCCCGAATAAGCATAGAAATACCTAAAAATCCTCAGAACTCCCTGAACCCTTCCTAACTCCAAAGAGCTCTGGCAGCCCCAGGGAAAAGCCTGCCCAGAGCCAGAGCACCTGGCGTTGCCTTGGCACCTCAGTGACATCACAGGCTGGGGATTGTGCCAAGGAACACCCTGGGCCACCCACTGATCCCAGCTCAGGGAACCATGGAATGGGTTGGGTTGGAAGGGACCTTAAATCCCATCCAGCCCCACCCCTGCCATGGCAGGGACACCTCCCACTGTCCCAGGCTGCTCCAAGCCCCAATGTCCAACCTGGCCTTGGACACTGCCAGGGATCCAGGGGCAGCCACAGCTGCTCTGGGCACCCTGTGCCAGGGCCTGCCCACCCTGCCAGGGAAGGATCTTTGGGGCCATGAGATGTTTTGCCAGGAATTCTTCCCAGGATTGGGTAACCCTTGGAGAGGGGCTGTCCCCTCAAACCTCTCCTCTTTTTGAAAAAGCATCAGTTCCAATCCTCCTCCCTCACACCTGGATTGATGTCTCTTCCCGTGGCAATCTGGGAACATTTTATCCCTCTGGACATATTTTCCTGAAGATTCTGATTCCCAAAGTCTCCTCGACTTCTCATCCATCCTTTCTATGTGGTGACAGGACACCTGGGAACAGGGACACAGGACACCTGGGATTGGGGACATGGGACACCTGGGAACAGGGACATGGGACTCCTGGAACAGGGACACAGGACACCTGGGAACAGGGACTTGGGACACCTCCCACCACACAGCTTTGCCCAGGTGAGCAAAGGTTCCAAGCCAGAGGATTCCTTTGGTCCAACCAGGGAATTCACACCCAGGATTCCCCTCAGGGCTGGATGCTCTGGAGGAGATCCCAGCCTTGCTCCCCGAGCTAACCCCTGCAGCAGTCTCTCTTCTGTGCTCCCGCCTGTGTTCCCTCTGAAGCTCATCCCAGGATGGCTCCTCGCTGGGTTTCATCCCAAGCAAACCTCTCGTCTTTGTTTACCTTGGACAAATATTTGCAGATTCCAGAGCTCAGATCCTTTGGAGGGATTACGCAAAAATCCCTGTGGCCCCTCCACCTCCCAGACAGGATCTGGGATGTGCTGCCAAGCTGGGCCCTGCTCCCAAAACCCTTCAGCTGTGCTTTACCTGCCCACTGCCTGCACACCTGGGTGCCTGTGCTTCCCCAGGAAGGCTCTGAGAGACACTGGGAAGGATTTATCCACGTATTTTGCTGAAATGACATAAATAGAACTGCAAGAAAAACACTGCAAATCCTTTTCATCCCCTTGGCTTTGATAGAGACACAGGGTTTGTTTGCTGTTTAATTTTTCACATTAAATATATAAATAAATATGGGATTCCAGAGGGGTTTTTTTGCCCACCCCATCCATCTCCTCCCGTGCCTGGATTTGAGGCATTGTGTAACTGGTGGAAGAGTCCAAGTGGCAATTTCTCACTGGGCACCCAGTCCTCAGCAGGGGCAGGGAATTGGGACAAAAAAGGTGGACAGCAGGGAGAGGCTGTGATTCATTACTGAGGGAATGGGAAGCACCTCCCAGTCTCCTCTCAGCATCGGCTCTGCTCTCCCGGAGCACAAAGAGCCGGCTCATCCCTAACAACTCTGCTCTCCTTCAGGGGAAACTGTCTGGGAGCTGTGCAGCCGCTCAGCATTCACCCTGCGTCCTGCTGAGTGCCAGGCACGGTGCCTTCGGTCCCCCCGACCCACGAGATGGTGCTGAGCAGGAGAATCCGTGTCCAGCTCCTCTGGAGGGCCCCAGACCTGCTCTCCCCTTTGTCGGGGGCATACCGGGATGCTCTGGTCAGCCAAACTCCTGGAAGACCCTGGAAGGCTCCATCCCCACCTGGCTGAGGGAAAAGGGGGTGCTGACCATGAGTGAAGCTCCTGGAAGCTTCTGGAAGCCTCTTTCCCCACTTGGCCAATGGAGAAGGGGGTGCTGACCCTGTCTGTCCCAGCTGAGCCCGTGGATCCCATGTCCTCCAGAGGAACATCCCTTTGAGCAGCCAGTTGGGCTTTCCATATGCCAGGATTCTGGGAATCACACAAACAGCACCTCTAGCATCCCACCACCATGAAATACCTCAGCATTCCACCAAAATACGTTCAGGGCAGGATAATCCCGCCAGACTCCATGGCTGGCTGGCTGCAGTCACCTCTTTTCCAGACTTGGAGCTCTTTGGAGAAGGAAGGATCTCATTTTGTTTATTTGCTCCAGCCCCAGGAGGGTGGGATCTTGGCCCATGTTTGGGAAACTCACATGTTCCATGAATAAAAATGTAATTAACTAATGAGAAGGACCAGTGGGGAGGCAGAGCTCGTGGCTGGAGGGGCTGATTCCAGGCAACAAGATTTCTCTTATTCACTCCAAGCTCTTCCGTGCAGGAAGCAGCTCTGGAGCTGGCATGGACCTCCAAAAGTTCTTCCACCTATTCCCAGCATTAACCTTTGCAGCTCCAGCTTAGCTGAAGTGAGATCCCAACCCCCTGCCCGGCTGGGAGTGTCTTGAGCAGAGCCCCTCAGCAGCTCTGGGAGGATGAAGGGTCCCTCTGGCATCTCAGAGCCGGGCAGGAAAGAGCTCCAGGGCTCCTCATTAATCAGCAATCACACCGGGAAGTTCCAGTGTCTTCGAGCAGGCTTTTTCCCTTGGATGAGGAAGCAGCTGCCTCTTAATTAGAGGCCAGCTAAATGCTACCGTGTGATCTGCAAGGCTGTGCATATTTAATAACTCAGCTCCCAGCTGCTGCTGCTGCTCAGCGCTGTGCTGGAGGAAGCGCAGGCTGCAAAGCCCCCTTTGATGTTTCCTGGCGCTGGCTGGCCTTGGAAACAGGGGGAGCAAAAATCCAAAATCTGGGGCAGCCAGTGTCTTGCTTTAGAAGACAGGTATCCGCTAGGGAAAGCTGGAGTTTCCTTGGAATGGAGAATGTAACCCCCCCTCCCTCCAAATTATTATAATTTTGCAATTAAGGGCTTTCAGGCAAAGATTTGGGAATAGGAATAACAGTTCTTTTGCTAGGAATATTAAAAATACAAATGTAGTGGTACAAAAAGACACATAAACAACAAACAAACCAAAAACGCAGAAAACCCTGATGAGTCAGGGACACGACCTGACACCCTGTTGGTCAGGGGGTTTGGAAGCAGTCCTCCTGGAGAAACAGATGTGGCTCTGTTGGAGCAGANACAAGAGATAAAGAAAAAAAACAATAACATTTCCCCAACTGCTTTCAGGAGATGAAAATAGAATATACATTTTTGGTTCCATAACCCAAGACAGACAGGCTGTGCCACAACACGACACGAAAAAACTTCACGAGGGCACAGTGATGAGCAAAACAGGAAAAGCCCGAGTTTATTTACAAAACTCAATTTTATACATTTCCAAAGGTGCCTGTGCATTGCAGGATGAAATCCCACCTCCCAAACCACTTTGGTCAAGACAACTCTCAATCAACTTTCTCCTCCTACCTAAAAATATGTAAACAAGGAAGGACAGTTAGGAAAACAAAGGTGTTGTTTAAAGTAAAAGTGTGGGAAAGTAGAAATTTTGACTCCAATATGAAAGACAAATGAGAAGGTCTAGAAAAATCCTCAAACCCAGGGTGACAAGGCTGGGCAGGGAGGGGCTGCTTTGCCTGCACTGATCCTGCTGCTTTATCCGGGCTGGGGCAGGAGCTGCGGATGCTCCTGGGGAGGGGCAGGACTGACCTGGGGAGGGGAAGCAGGATGATGCTGCTGCCCTTCCTTACCCAAACAAACCCTGTCTGGGCTCTGCCAATGGATTCCTTCTCCTGGGGCTGCTGGGGACAGAGGTGAAGGTCAGTGTGACTGAGGCTGGTCCAGTTCCTCACATGGTGACCACTGTGCTGTCACCTGCCATGAGCCAGCAGCAGCAGGTGGTGGCAGAAGGAGCTGTGGAAGTTCTCCTGGCAGGTGTTGAGAGCCTGAGGGTGCCCAGAGGAATTCTGCCCATCCCTGAGCACTGGAACACAAGTGTTTCCCAGCCCTGCTCATATTCCAGCCCTTGTTAACCATGATAGAGGGTTCCTCTGTCAGTGTTTTCTGCTTTCCAGTCCGTGTTCTCCATGTAGCTCCCTGGATATTTCCACCTCTATCTTCCCCTCCATTTCTTGATCCTCCCTGAGGCATTTTGCAATTTTAAATTGCAGCGCTTTGGTTCCTCACCCTTTCCAGCCCAGTGCACTGAGGTGTCATCAAATTACTCTCAGTATCTTTATTTTTCCTCTTTGGATGTCAGGAAAGGGCTCCACAATATCCAGGTAAAATTTGTGTGTCAGGAGCCATCCGTGGAGCATTAAATCAGCCTGGTACTTGTAGCTCCTTGAGGACTTGCAGAATCCCAGAATCCCCAAGGTTGGAAAAGCCCTCCAAGGCCATCGAGTGCAAGCAGTGCCCGATCTCCACCTTGTTCCCAGTTCAGAGCTCTGAGTGCCCCATCCAGACCTTCCTTGGGTGCCTCCAGGGATGGGGGCTCCCAACCTCCCTGGGCAGCCCATGCCAGGGCCTGACCACCCTTTCCGTGGGAAAATTCCTCCTGATGTCCAACCTGAGCCTCTTCTGGAGGCCGTTCCCTCTGCTCCTGTCCCTGTTCCCTGGGAGCAGAGCCCAATGCCCCCAGCTGTCCCCTCTTGTCAGGGAATTGTGCAGAACCACAAGGTCCCCCCTGAGCCTCCTTTGCTCCTCCTTAGTCCCCCTGTAGCAGCTGCTCCCATCACTGGTGCCGCTTCCTCCTGCCAGAGCCCTTCTTCCCAGAGAGCAGCTCCTGCAGTCCGTGAGATCCAGGGAGGGGAAGGCCAGGACAGTCTGGTGGCTGCTCCCCAGAACTTCCTCCAGGCGGGGCTTTGCTCCTTCTTCATCCCCTCCAAGGTCTTGTTCCCCCTCAGCCAAGTGGATTTTGAAGTCCAGGACCAAGCTCAGGTCATTCCTCTTCAAGGACCCCAAACCCACAGGACCTGGGAAGAACCAGATTCCCCATGGCTGGGGCTCATCCTTCTGGAAGCAGCTCTGTATCCAGCCAAAATAGGCTTTATTTGCAGGAACAGAAGCAGATTTTGGGTTGGGATGGAGACAGCCAAGAGGCTGAGTGGGGAATTTGCTAAATACAATATTTTTTTTGCCACCCTTCAGTTGTTTGCTTATTTTTTTTTGTCAAAAGTGAAATGTCTTGCTGGAAAGTCTCCATTAAAACTGAACTGAGAAAGCTGCCAAGATCTGTGATGGGATCTCAGGTCAAAAATGTGCTAGGGAGTCAACCTGAAAAACAAGGCTCTGGTGCAGGGGATTTGCTCTGGAGTGGGAGCTCAGTGCTCCAGACCTTTCTGAAGGGATAGGATTTCCTTAGAGTCCAATGTCATTGCCCAAACACAGGGCAAAGTGTTCTTGTAGTCTGTCACTCACTTATTAAAAGTTTGCTCCTGGACCAGAGAAACAATTTTCCCATGAATATTTCATCATAACTGATGTGTTTGGGTGGGAAAAAAAAGAAAAAAAAATTGATGAAATGGTGTTTTCTACAAAAAAACACCCCCACACTGCATCCAAAGCAATTCTGTGCTACCCACCCCCATCCAGCAGTGCCCTCCTGGGTCCTGCCAGCTCCTGGAGCTGAGCCCAAAGCAGGAGAGCCTGGAACTAAACTGGACATTGGCTGGATTGATATCCCTGACCTTCCATTCCTGTCCATTGCAGGAGGAAGGGAATTTCTGCAGGAGGAGACTGAGGGGTGAATTCAGCAAGGGCAGCTCCAATCTCTGCTCCGGGATAGGGACAGCACCCAGGGAAGGGCTGGAGCTGGGCCAGGGCAGGAAATCAGGAAAGGTTCTTCCCCATGAGGGTGCTGGCACTGCTCAGGCTCCCCAGGGAATGGGCACGGCCCCGGGGCTGCCAGAGCTCCAGGAGCCTTTGGACAGCACTGCCAGGGATGGACAGGGGGGATTGTTGTGGCGTCCCGGCAGGGCTGGATAGTTCTGGTGGTTTCTTTCCCAGTCAGGAGATTCCATGATTTTAACATTTCATCTGGAGAAAAAACCACCAAACCCCTGTTGGAAGAACAGACCTGGAAGTTTCTCTCATGGCCATGGATGCAGCTGATGGCATCGGGGTGGGATGAGGGGATGCTCCAGGGATGCTCTCAGTGCTGAAGGACACGTCGTGGCTCCTCAATCCTCCAGCACAGCTCCTGCTCAGCCCACTCTGGGCGGGAACTGAGTTAATATTTCACTAACAAATCTCCTAAACTCGGGCTCCCCGTGGGGCTGGCATTGATCACTGATCCTCAGAGCTCCCCTCTTTCTTCCTTCAAACCGTCCCTAGGCTGGAAAGGCGGCTGCTGATTGATATTCCAAAGGAAACGTTGCAGTCTTTCAAACGCTGCCAGGCTTTATGAAGAGCTGTTAATAAAATGGATTCACCCAGCAAGAGAAGCAAAGGGAAGGGGGAAAAAAAAGCTGGAAGGAGCAGAAGGGTCATTTCCAGACAACTGAGGGTTTTTCCCTGTACTGCCTCCAAGGCTTGGCTTGGGATTGTTCAGGAACAAGAATTCCAAGGGCAGATTGTTGGGATTTTAGCATCGGAGCATGGAGCTAATGTTGAATTTGTGAGAGGGGCTTGGCTCGAGGAATTTGGATTCAGCCATCTTCAGATCTTCAAGCTTCCAGAGCACCGGATGGTCTCTGGAGAGGAAGCTGTCAGCTATCCATGTTTTTTGCCACGGGGGCAGATGTTCCTTAAAGAAAAGGAAGGACTTGGACAGAGGATGTGGCACCTGAACCCCCCCAGCAGGAGCCCTGATCATGGGGACACAGCAGGTCTCACTTTGTGCCACTTTCTGACCTCTCTGCCTTTGCAGGAGGAATGTCCCACCCCTGTGGGACCCCTGTGCCACAGAGAAACCCTCGGAGCACCTTGCTTCCCCTTCTTTCCAGCATCCCTGAGTTTTGTCTTCAGTAGCAGGGAGCCAAGAAAACCAAGTGATTTGAGAGAGATCAGCCTGGAGGAACAAGTGACAGATAAAAAAGGCATCCCAGCACTGCCTGGAACCGAGGCATTTCCAAGGTGTTGACAGTGAGGAGGAGGAGGGAAGTATACTTGGCTCCCAGCAGCTGGAAAAGAGAGTGGAATATGGTTTCTTTCCTCCCACATAAGGAGAAGGGCTGGAGGTTCCCTTCTCTGGTCAAAGCTTTGCTTGGGGTCTGCGTGGAGAGGGAGGGGCAGGGACTGACCCTCAGGGTGAGGGGCTGGGGCGGTCCCACTGGGGCCACCCTCACTCCTGCCTGGGGACTGAGGGTGCCCAGCTCCTGAAAGCTCTGTCACCAGCTTGGGACGTCCCTGCACATCAGTCACGGGTCCTCTGCTCCTCCTCACTCACCGGCCTGGACAGGCTGGGTGGGTCCCACACACCTGGGCTGGGAGGGGAAACAAGAACAGCCCCAGTTCCGGAGCTCTGGGAGCACTGGGACACCACTCCCAGGGATGCACAGGGTGGGATTATTGGGGCGCCTGTGCAGGGCAGGGAGCTGGACTGGATGGTCCTTGTGGGGTCCCTTCCAGCTCAGGAGATTCCATGATTCATTGTCCTCTTGGTACCACGCCACGCTGTCACCTTTGGGGATTTTTAAAGGATTTTTAAATCTCTTCAAAGGGCTTTCCAACGCACCGGTTTTAAAGGATTCTGCAAAGCAGCGTCTGAAACACAGGGCTCTGTGGTGGAGCTGGGGGTGTCAGCGAAGGCCCAGGCTGTGCAGTGCTTCCAGATCCTCTCCCCATCCCATTCCGTGCTCTCCTTGACATTGGAATTGTGGTGCAGCCACCACAGGGCTTTGTCTGACAGCTGCTCCTCTCCGGGATTTCCTGACTTGATTTCTCAATTTGGGAAGTCTTGGGGGACTCAGAGGCTGAATGGCCATTGTTTACTCCAGGCCTGGGAAGGACATCAGGACGTGTGCCCACACTGCTGGCCTGGGAGATTGCCTTGGACATGTGGCACAAAGAGGCTGGGAAGCCGCAAAACACAGAGTGACTCATCCCGCCTCAGAAATTACTTTCAGCCTCCTAGAAGGTCACTGGTGCTTCTCTTCAGTTCTGCAAGGACTGCGGTTGTTTACAGCAGGGGAAAGTCCCCCTCGAGTCCCAAGGAAGGCACTGGAGTCCCTCCTCAAGGTGACCATTGCAGGCTGTGCCTCCTCCTGAGCCTCAGGGGATGCGGATGGGCCTCAGCCACCCTGTGCTGGGAGGGCCGAGATCTGCCACTGAACAGAGATAAAGACTTTCCAAGGGATCTGCTGAACCAACCCTTTACCAACCCCGTATTCCATCTCTGCAGGGATGGGATCTGCACCAGCCCCTGCTCCTGGCGCCTTCCTGATGGACACTGCTGGGGGTGAGGCAGCAGAGCCAGGAGGAGCAGGGCCCAGCCCAGGACGGCTCATTAGCAAAGGGCTCTTTGTGTTTAATGTCTGAGGGCTCAGGGCACGGGAGAGGTCAGGAATGCCTGGCAGAAAGTCCTGAGCCTGCCCTTCAGCACAGGAACAGTGTGGGGACGTCAGAGATCACATCCACGGGAATCACAGAGCATTCCTGGGGTAAAGGCTGGGATCTGCCAGGGACTCTGCCCCTGGGGGAGCACAAGGAGAGGAGGGCACTGACTGGGCAGGAATTCTGTGGTGCATCTGCTCTGCCTTCGACCCTGCTCCTCTCAAACTCTTGGGACAGTTTGCACTTTGCCTTTGAAAGGGCATTTTCGTGAAGGCTGTTCCATGGCTGGGATGCTTGGAATGCTGGGATCAGGGGGCTGAGCACTCTGGAAAGCCCCACTCTGGCCTTTGGCAGAGAGGGAGCAGCGCCCTACAACAGACAGCTGCTTAATTATTTGTCTCTCTTGCCTCAGTATTAAACTTGGGTCCTCCACCCACTTTCTGAAGATCTCAGAGCGTGTTTGTAAATGACAATTTAAGATCTCAGTGTCTGTCAATGCCAGTTTAACTCAGCTGGTTTTATTATCTGCAGGTCACATTCGGGGACCAGCGAGGAGGGGCTGGGGGTCATGGGCTGGCAGGGATAAAATGAGGTCCCTGGAGAGAAGGAACAGCTCAGTTCCTGGGAGAATTCCAGCCTCTGCACCGTGGGAAGAAGGAAGAACAGACCAGAATGGGAACACCCCTCAGAGCAGGGCTTTGTGGCCCAGCAGAGCATTCTGTAGACTGGGTTTAGGCACTGGGTTGGCAGCAGCACCAAAAATGAGATTTGCTCTGCAGGTGGTTCACCCTTCTTTCTCCCAGGATGTTCTGCAGAACCAGAGCTGCTGAGAACATCCCTCACCAACCTTCCTTCCCCAGGCCAGTGGAGGGGCAAAGTCACAAATAATTCCAGAGGCAGGAGGAGAAATGAGATGTCCACACCCCTCCAATGATGTTTTGTATCCTTGACACCTCCTTTCCTCACAACAAACCCCTTACCCTTGGGAGCCACTCCAGGACCACTTTGTCCCAAAGGTCTGTGCTGGAAGGGACCCCTGAAGGTTTGTTCCCACACTAGACCAGGTCTCTATCCCAGAATATTCTGAGCTGGAAGGGACCCACAAGGATCATCAAAGTCCAGCTTGGTAAATCTTGGTCAATTCAGGTGTTCCAAGACTTTCCCCAGCTCCCTGGTGGCCTCTCCCAGAGATTTACCACCATCCCAGAGAACAGTATTTTCCCAATTCCCAACCTGAGCCCCCTCTGCTCCCAGCTGTGTCAACTCTCCCCTGCCCTGCTGCCACAGAAATTGGCTGCATCACCCTTTAAACTCCTTGCCAAGCACAGGTGGCTCTCACACCCCTCTCACCCTCCTGCTTTTTGCCAGGCCCAGCCAACCGCGGCCTGTCCTCGCGTGTCCGTGTCCCTCTCCACGGGGCCAGCACTTCTCCAGGTGACTGGAGGGCTCAGTCAGACCCTCCACGGGCACTACAACCACCCTCGGAGCACGGGTGGAGCTCTTTGCAACAAGATCCGGAGCACTTTGGTGTCTCCAGCCCAGCAGTGTTTCAGGCAGACATGGAACAGTCAGTGCTGCTGCAGGAGCCTCCCCTGCTCTGGATTTTCTGTTTTGACCCTCAGTTGGTTCTTTTCATCCTGGACCACTGAGCGTCCCAACGAGTGCCGCATGAATAATCTTCTGCCTTTGGATTCCCTGGGGAGCGCCAGGACAGGCCTGGCTGGGTTTTGTGTCCATCCCATCCTGGCTGGGGAAGAGGAGGTGAAGTCTCTTTGCTCCTGACAGCAATCCTCGGGAGCCATCCCTCCCGCTGGGAAGCACAGCTTATTTTAGGCAGCTGCAAAGGATGTGGTCACACAGAGCCAGGCACATTCTGGGAGCCCTTCAGAGGGGTTCTGGACACCCTCTGTAATCTGGTTTCTCTCCGCCGTGGCCATAATTTCCATTTCCACACTGAGCACGACCAGGACATGTCCCTTTCCTGCGCGTCTCTGATCTCAGCGGCTCCTGGATCGCCCGCTGTGACTGCCTTGGTGCTCCTTGCATCCTCCTCCTCCTCCTGCTGCTTCCACCTGCCCTGGGGCCGCCCAGCAGTTCAGGCAGCAGCCACCAGGCTGCTGTATTTCCCTGGAAATACCAGAACAGGTTCTGCATATGTAAAAGCCTGGGAACGGTGACTTTCTGTGAAGGGAATAAATATTCCTGAGCCGGCACCGGCTGCAGGCACAGCCTAATCACTGAGTGCCTCCCAGCAGGCTCCTCCTGCTCTTATCTGCTCCTTCCCAGCCTCTCCAAGGGCTGATTTCCTGGATGATCTGTTGTCAGGCTCCATAAGGGGACTTAGCGCCCGCTCTGCCTTCAGAAGAACTTTGTTTAGTCCCACATCCCAGTCGGAATCATCAAGAAGGAAATGACACGGAATCCCAGAGTGACTGAGGCTGGAGGGAGCACAGAGGGTCCCTGGTGCCCCTCCCTGCCCCAGCAGGGCCATCCCAGGGCAGGGGCACAGCACTGTGTGCACACAGCTCTGCAACAGCCCAGGAGAGACCCCACAGCCCCTCTGGGCTCTGCTCAGGGCTGGGCACTGCCAGGGCAGGAGTTCTGCCTCCTGTGCAGGGAAATTCCTGGGATCAGCCCCTGCCCTGGCTCTGGGGCTCTTACAGACATGAGAAGCTGAACTTTTTCTTGAGTGGTATAAGTAAGTTTCATTTCAATTTGTAACTATGTATGGTTTCAGGTGGATCCCGCAGTTTTGTAGGGGTGTAAGCAGTTACTGTTATAATGGGTTAAAGCTCTAATTTGTGATTGCAACGTTGTACGGTTTTAAGTGACCATTGAAACTTCAAGTGGGTACAGTTGTAATATTGTTGAAAGAATGATAAAGCTGCTTAAAAAAAGATACCAGAAGGGGAAAGGAGGGGGAAATCTTTTAACCCCCTCACCGATAACACCAGGACCTCCATACCCTGAACCTCTATTGGCGGACATAACCAACCAATCATCCCATGGTNGCCCAGGAGAGACCCCACAGCCCCTCTGGGCTCTGCTCAGGGCTGGGCACTGCCAGGGCAGGAGTTCTGCCTCCTGTGCAGGGAAATTCCTGGGATCAGCCCCTGCCCTGGCTCTGGGGCTCTTACAGACATGAGAAGCTGAACTTTTTTTTGAGTGGTATAAGTAAGTTTCATTTCAATTTGTAACTATGTATGGTTTCAGGTGGTTCCCAGAGTTTTGTAGGGGTGTAAGCAGTTACTGTTATAATGGGTTAAAGCTCTAATTTGTGATTGCAACGTTGTACGGTTTTAAGTGACCATTGAAACTTCAAGTGGGTACAGTTGTAATATTGTTGAAAGAANCGTGAGGTTCTTTCATGTCGTGTTGCAGCAAGTGAGTCTTGCAGAAGAACAACGAAAACCCTGAAAATGGACCAATGCCTCCGAGGATCCAAAACCCACCAATCCCTGAGGGAACAGAGACTGTAAAAGAGAACTGACAGCCCTCAGAGGGGGCACTCTCCTGACGGACATGGAATCCCAAGGAGATGTCCC
>VYXD01001908.1:250835-287591 GCA_013397195.1 Hylia prasina | reverse complement strand
CACTCAGGGACACCCAGGACACACAGAGACACACAGGGACACCCAGGGACAGACTGGGTCAGACAGGGACACACAGGCACACACAGGGACACCCAGGGACAGACTGGCACACACAGGGACAGACAGGGACAGACTGGGACACACAGGGACATTCAGGGACACACAGGCACACACAGGGACACCCAGGGACAGACAGGGACAGACTGGGACAGACAGGGACACACAAGGACACTCAGAGATACCCAGGGACACCCAGGGCTGAGGGAGCAGCACTGCTGCATCCCAGAACACTCCATGTAAATTCAGCACGGATCCAGCACAATGCAGGCACAGAAAACCTCTGGAGGAGTGTCTTCAGCAATAATAATGCTTTTCATAAGAAACAAACCTTGGGCAACTTTGTGATTAAACTTTTATATGTTAAACATTAAAAAACCCCCAAAAAACAACAGCTGAAGTGAGCTGCATGTGTGAGTGGTGCTCAGAGATAAGCCAGGAATCTGCTATGAATATGGATCGAAGAGCCTTCATGGAAGAGCTCCATCCTAAAATTCTGTTTGTGGGAGGGGTGAAAAAATATCCATGGGAGGGAAAAATAAATAAATAAATAAATAAATAAGAAAAAGGCAAGGAAAATAATGAGAATTCACTCTGCTTCCTCAGCTGAGGATATCTATTGGAGAGGGGTGAGGTGGTATCCATCTGGGGATTCTCTGGGAAGTTTGATAGGAAATACCCACAGTAGGAGTGACATTTGGGGCTTTGGAGATTGATGCAGCTGCTGCTGTACATAACAACTTCTGCTTTCCTTGGGAATGTTGTGGTTTGGATAATCTTGTCTGGGAAAGTACAAGCTCTGGCCCAGCCCCTATGGCGTGTGTGCAAACAGGGAATGGGGCTGGGAATTCCCGTCTAAGGGCATTTCATGGAGATTTGGGCTCTCTGGAAGGTTTCCAGAGAAGGGTGCAGTAATGGACAGCCTGGGAGAACTGGGGGTATGTGAGGAACTCCTGATGCTGAGGATTTTGGACTCTCTGTGCTGACAGGCACAAAACTTCAGAGAAGCAGTGAATTTGACCTGAGGCCTTAAAACAGGCTCCCAAAAATGAGTGAGAGTACTTGGATCATGGGGATGTAGTTTGGATGGTATTGTGTGATCTCACAGGGTGAAAAACTTAGATTTGGGATTTTAGTGTATGGTAGTATATGGGAGCCAAGATGGAGAATTCTGGGTAACTGTCTTTTTGCACCTTCTTCTTCACAAATCTGGGTGGTTTTCTGTAACTGGATGAAAGGGGTTCTCAGTGCAGATTTCAGGTGATCACAATTGGATTAGAAGCATAAATAATAGAGATGTCAGCTGTTTATTGGATAATTGGGACTTAAATAGCCTTGAATAGTCACCATCTTAGCTCACTTTCTCAACTTGTTAGAGAGAGCTCACATCTCCTGAGTTTGTAATAGATAAGGGCAATAAACTTCAGAGTGAGACCTCAAAAACAACGGCTCCTGAGTTTTATTCACCCTNCTCCCAACCCAACCCATTCCATGACCCCATGAGATTTCAGCACTTACTGCAGTTTCTGGGATCATCACGATCCCTGCATTGGCCAGGGAGCTGGGAAAGGTTTGTGTCCCCTGTCCTTCCTGAGGATCCTGCTGGGAACAACACCTTCTGGAGACAACACACAGGAGTTTGTTAAAGCTGATCCATTTCCAAGAAAATGGCTTTTTCTTCCCGAATGGGTGTCCCAGGCTCCCTGGAGTCCGTGGTCCTGCAGGGGCTCAAGGGGACAACAACTCTCCCCCAGACACCTCAACTACAAATCCCAGTGGCTGAATCCCTCATTAACCCCTTTATCCATCCATAAACTGCTCCTTGATTTATTCCCCAGCTCTCCCTCTCACCACCACCTTTGCATATGTAAAAACCCACTTGTTTTTAGCAGGTTTAATGTTTTTTTCCTGATTTGCCTCCTAAAGTAGGGCAGTTGTTTTATCCATGAACTGGCTGCTGCTCTCTATGTAGGTTAATAAGGTTTGCCTTCATTATTTACACAAGGTTTTGTTTGTTTGTTTGCACTTCTCCAGAAAATTTAACATAAAATGCTACCAGGAGCAAAGAAAAAGAATAATTTTGTAAATTTGTTGGTTCTTAGGGGAAAAAGACAACAAAAGAACAACATGGAAATTATGTTCCCAAGTAAAACATCAGAATTAGGTCTTCAGGGAACCCTTGGTCACTCTGAGGAGCAAAATGAAGGTTTGACATTATTTCAAAATATTTTTTGACCTTTGAGAGTGAGAAAATTTGACCACTTCAGCCACTACATTCTGTTTAAATGTGAGTCACAGGATAAACCCCTCCTAGGGACCTGAACCCTGCAAATGCTTGTCATAAAGCTGGGGGATAAAAAGCAATATTTAACCCTCATAATCATCAGTGACATTCTGTTATTTTTAACACCCCACTATCAAACACAAAGAGGGGAGCTGAGGTTAAGTGTGAGGAATAAAGATGCAGGATCTGGCTCTAAGGGTGGTTCTCAGGTAGCAGGAGACAATCTCCCAGGCCCACAAATAACCCAAGGAAGATTAAAAATGTATCAGGACCAAAGCAGGGCTGGCAATGAACCAACTCCTGCTGCAGCAGCAGGGAGGGAATCAGCAGAGCCGGAGCAGAAGGTGGCACACAGGGAGCGAGTGGTGGCTGGGAGGTGATGGAAGGGCTGTCACCCTGTCCCACAGCAGCAGGGAAAGGTGGGAATTCTCCTGGAGGCCCAGCTCACCTGCACCAGGAGCTGCTGAGATCTCCCCGAGGCAGCCTTGGCACTGCTGGTGTTCACTTCCATTTCATTTTCATGAGATTATGTTAATGTGGATGGGGGTGCTCCAGGAGATGAACTCTCCCAGCAGCAGCATTGGTGGAAGCTGGATGGGATGGCCAGGGCATGGTGTGGCCCTGGATGCCAGGAAAATTATGGGAATGTTGGTCCAAATCACCAGCAGCACAGGGATAAAACAGCCACCCCTGGACTGGCTTCCAGCAATGGCAAATTGTGCTGGGAGGGATTGCGCAGCCTGAAAGAGCTGGGCAGGAAATCAGGAGCAGATTCCTGTCCCTCCAGGACAGGGCAGAGCATGGGAAATCCAGGATGGCAGCGCTGGCCTCCTCCCTGCTGGCTCCAGGATAGAGTCTTTGGCTTCCCATGGGCAGCCTCTGACTTCATCTGCTGCCCTCACATTATTAATATTCATGGTCAATATCATCCCTTTCCTGCTCAGGAAATTGAAAGCTCAAATAAAATTTATTAATGTGTCCATTTTCCTGCATGTATTTCAGAGCCTGATTTCCCAGAAGTTTATCCAGGGCACATTCCCTGTCACAGAGCTTTCAGTGCTGGAGAAACAGCCAAGACACAAAAAACCTGGAATGGGGAGAGTTCCACAGGGATCATTCCACTTTCCCAGTTCCCTGTTACTGACACCTGCAGATGGTTCCAGGAGGGGATCAGGAATCCAGGGATGCTGCAAAGGTGTGAGGGCTGGGTGCCAGGATCAGTGTGACATGGAATCTCAGCAGGGGATGCTCCAGGGAGAGAGGGATGGGCACGAGAGGAGGAGGCTGTGGGGATGAGGGAAGCAGAGGAGGGAGACCTGGGGTGTCCTGGAGAGGATGAGGGAGAGCATTCCCAGCACGTCAGGGCTGATTCTGCCCCTGGAGTGCTGTGGTGCCTGTGGGTGCTGTGTCCAGCCTGGATCCTCAGCACAGCAGGGACAGGAGCTCCTGGAGCTGGGGAAGGGCCTGGAGCATCTCCGTGCCCAGGAAAGGCTGAGGGAGCTGGGGCTGCTCAGCCTGGAGAGGAGCCCCAGGGAGAGGGGCCTCAGCCCTGCCTGTCCTTGTGTGTGTCCCTGAGGGTCCTGGGTGTCCCTGGGTGTCCTTGTGTGTGTCCCTGTGTGTCCTGGAGGTCCCTGTGTGTCCCGGATGTCCCTGTGTGTCCCTGTGTGTCCCTGTGTGTCCCTGGGTGTCCCTGGGTGTCCCTGAGTGTCCCTGTGTGCAGGGATGGCTCCAGGCTCTGCTCCAGGCCCAGCAATGGCCCCGGAGCCAGGGCAGGGGCTGATCCCAGGAATTTCCCTGCACAGGAGGCAGAACTCCTGCCCTGGCAGTGCCCAGCCCTGAGCAGAGCCCAGAGGGGCTGTGGGGTCTCTCCTGGGCTGTTGCAGAGCTGTGTGCACACAGTGCTGTGCCCCTGCCCTGGGATGGCCCTGCTGGGGCAGGGAGGGGCACCAGGGACCCTCTGTGCTCCCTCCAGCCTCAGTCACTCTGGGATTCCGTGATGTGGAGATGCAGCAGGGAATGATCTCCTCAGGTGTGACAGAAGAAAGTGCTTCAAACTGATCCCCAGGAAAGCCAGACACAAGGTTCTGGCTCAGACAGGTTGGGATGCCCAATCCAAACTGAGCCATGAGAGCACAGGGATGGAATCCTTCCTCCAGGAAAGGCACCTGCTGAAGGGCTGCTCCCAGAGCTGCTCCCTTGGTCCCAGGGTGTTGTCGCTGTTTTACACCACAATGACACAGACTCTGAGATTCAGGAGGCTAAAAAGTGACTCTTTATTTCGGGATGTGTCTCCCTTATATACTATTTTACACAAACCAATGTGATTGGTGAAACAAAGGCAAACCTCTTCAATCACATTGGTCAAACCAGAGGGACATCAAGGAGAAGTCCCTCCTGTCAGAAGGAATGAGTAACAAAGGTACAGTTACAAAAACATTCCTGATGTTTACCAAGCTTCCCTGGGAAAGGAATTTCAGAAAAACCAAACACCTCAGGCCTGGAACCAGGGCTACAGGGTGTGGGAATCTTCAACACTGCCCTGAAAGAGCAGAGCTGTCTCAACCCAGGGCCAGGATCAAGGCAGAGGCTGCAGTTCCCCCAGTGTGGCCACTGGGATTTGTGCCAGTCCTTCTCACAGGGATGAGTTTCCACCTCAAGCAGTTGGGAATGGGATCTGACCCCACCACAAACCAGGCACTGGACAGGGGGCAAGGAGCTGCTCAGCCCGTCCTGCCTGCAGCTCTGGGGACACTGCCCACGGAGATCTTCTCATGGTCTAATCAGATCTTAAGAGCCAAAATATTCGAATCTCCTCATTGGCTGGGCAGCTCCAAGGAATTTATCCCACATCAGCTGAACCAGATTGGCACGTGCACTTTGAGCCCACAACGACACCCCTGAATTCAGCCCTGGCTTTAGGAGCTTTGCCTAAGCTTTATCATTTTGCACTCCTCACCTGCTAAAAAGCACAACCCCGGATAACTCTGGGCTCAGAAAATGCATTTGGATCTCTCCATTTTGTAAATGGAGCAGGGTCAGGTATGAAATGTGGGGTTTGTAAAATCATGGAATCACCAAGGATGGAAAAGACCTTCCAGATCCAAGTCCAGCTTCCTCAAAAATGAGTGAGTCAAACCATTCTAGGAAAAATCCTTTTTCTCTGAGACTTCCTGCAGGCAGCTGGGCTTGGATGTGGAGCTCTGTGTGGGTTAGGAGTGTGGGTTAGGAGCAGAACCACTACCATGTCCAGATGTTGCTGCTAAACTTCCTGACTGGACCCAGAATTCCCAAGAATTTTATAAGAAAGGAATGTGTGACCCTGCCCAGGTGCTCACACTCACGTGGGAGGGGACATGGGCTGGGCTGTTTGGGGACAGTGACAAAATATCAGTAGGACAACACAAATCTCAAGGCTTGGGGGAAGCTCCCAGGAGGTGAAGCAGCTTCCAGGGAACATCTCCAGGTCCTTGAATGCCTCCCCTCTCAGCATAAAACTGTGGAAATTATAGCTGCAGTCAAATCCAGCACTGAGTTATTTGCCCAAATTGCAGGGAAAACACCAAGCTGGCTGTTGTATGAAAATCAGAAGTGGTGAAATGACTGGCATTGAAAAGCTTATTTGATGTGCAGCACTGAAATCACAGGTTCTGCAGAGCTCAGAGGCATTTCCTGGGCAATTTTCAGATTGCCCAGCACATCCCTGTCTGGGATTTGATTCTCCTTTGATTCCCAGCATTGCAACGAGAGCTGGAATTTTCCATAAGAATGGGTTTGGGCAGAAGGGTCTAACAGACAAATGAGGGAGCGTCAGAGAGAAATAACATCATAACATCCCTGGGGAGAGTGAGGAGCCAGTGCCCTGCTGGGAAAACAGAGAGATCAGTTCCAACAGGGACATCAGTGGGACTGAAGGGGAGTGAGCAGTGCAGGATGGGCAGTGGGAGCCCTTTGGGGAGCCAGACCTGAGCGAGGAGAAACCCTTGGAGGCTGAACAATGATTGGGCTCCGTCACTGAGAATGAAAGGAAACCCCTTCTGGTAAACCACTGTCAGGCTGGGCAGAAACTGGTGCTGGGTGAAAGTCCCCCAGAGCAAGGATGGTGTCAAGGGGTCTGGGAATCCACTGGAAACAAAAAGCAAACAGGGATAAAAACACCCACGGAAGCTGCTTTTCCCATCTTTGCTTTTCCCTTTCACCTCTGAGGCAGCATTTCATTGCCCCATTTCACCTCTCCAAGCACAGCAGGGCCAGCAGGAAATCTGAGCACTCCCATCTCTGACAGCCTTCACTGCCCTCCAATTTCATCTCCAGACAAGTCCAGGCCTGAGTCCTCAGCTCAGGGACAGTGGTTGTGCAAGAACTCCCTGCTGTCTGCTGGGGAGTTATTCGCCAACAGGGCAAGGGCTGAATGAAGCCAGCGGGGTTTTCAGACAAATAATTCGCCAATTCCAATTAGTAACCAGGAAGAAGGTGTAAAATGGTACATTTCAGAGAATTGTGGAATGTTGTGACCTGGAGGGACCCACAGGATCATCCAGTCCAGCTTTGCCCTGCCCAGACCCCCAACAATCCCCCCTGGACATCCCTGGCAGCGCTGTCCAAAGGCTCCTGGAGCTCTGGCAGCCTCGGGGCCGTGCCCATTCCCTGGGGAGCCTGGGCAGTGCCAGCACCTCTGGGGGAAGAACCTTTCCTGATCTGCAGCCTGAGCCTGCTCTGGCCCAGCTCCAGCCCTGCCCTGGGGGCTGTCCCTGTCCCAGAGCAGGGATCAGAGCTGCCCTCGGGAGGAAGTTCAAGACCCCAAGTTCAAGACTCCTGTCTCCTCTTCAGATTTTTAGATCTGAAATATGAGATTATGAGGGTCACAGGATCACAGAATGATGGAATGGTTTGGGTGGGAAGGGATCTTAAATCCCATCCAGCCCCACCCCTGCCATGGCAGGGACACCTCCCACTGTCCCAGGGTGTCCCCAGTGTCCAGCCTGGCCTTGGGCACTGCCAGGGATCCAGGGGCAGCCACAGCTGCTCTGGGCACCCTGTGCCAGGGCCTGCCCACCCTCCCAGGGAACAATTCCTGCCCAAGATCCAACGTGGCTGCTATGAGAGCATAGGCTGAAGAGAGAGGTTTTCCCTGGATAAGGATTGTGGATTGAGGGCTGCTCAGGCAGCCAGACTGAGCTCAGCTGAGCTGGACTCTGCAGCAACAAGGTGCTGTCTCATTCAAGGAGAAAGCCAAGAAGAAATTGAATTCTGAGCACTGGAATGCACTTAATCATTGGCCTGTGAACGTCTCTGTGCTTTCTGATGAATGAGGAGTGTTCCCTAATTCCCTGGGCATGGGAAAGCTGGGATGTGCCGGGCACAGCCACCGAGTTCACAACTTCACAGGCAGCACTTCTACCACTTCTACCACTTTCAGCTCATAAAAGCAATTGACTGGAAAGCACATTAAAAACTTCTCCTTTCACTCAGTCCTGTCAGGGCCAGGAAGAAGCAGCTCTGGGATGCCAGGAAGAATGGGAGAGCAGGCATCCTGGATAAAGAAGGAAAGAGTTGGAAGCAGTAGTTCGAGCTTTTGAACTGTTTCTACAACCTTTTAATCTAATCACAGATTCAACTTATATAGCAAATGTAGTCAGAAGGCTTAAAGAGTCACTTCTGAAGAAAGTAGACAATGAAAACTTATACTTACTTTGTATGAGAGCATTGTTGCAAGACAATTCAGAGCTGAGCTGAATTCTCACATGAGCAGGGGGACAGCTCAGGACTTGAGTGTCACTCAAAGCTTGGGGCAGAAGTTGCTGTGCAAATGAGCTGGAAAAATCCAAACCCAGGAGGAAAGATCCAGGAGACAAAACCTGGTAAATCTGGTATTTTGGGAACAATGGCACTTCAGCTCAGGTGGGGAAGGTTCTGAACTCACAAAGCTTTGGCAGCCCTGCGGTTTCGGCCCCTGCAGGAATCCAGGGATAACGTGATGTTCCTCCAATGGAATCATCCCATCTTTGCCAGGCTGGGCTTGTGTAGGTGGGCAGGATGCAGCAGTCAGAGCCCTCCTGCCAACTCCTCCGTTTGGGTGAGAAACCAGCACTTTTAGCACTCCCCTGCCATTCTCCTCCTTGGCGTGGCAGCCCCCGGAGCCGGGGCCTGGGCTCACACCTCCAGCTGGAGGAGCCAGGAGGTGCTGACGTGCTGGGAGCTCAGCCTTCAGCTCTGGCATTTGGCAGTGACACGCTCACAGATAAGGTGGGAAACGAGCCCCAGGAGCCTCGGTCAGATGGAGATGCTCAAGCCAGCCCTGAGCGAGGAGAGAGTTCCAGAGCGGGGAGCACTCAGCACAAGTCAGAATCAGCCACGTGGGATGTTCCACTTTTGGCTTTGCCATCCCTGCAGCTCCCAGTTCTGGGTTTGATGCGTTGTGCCCCAAACCTTCTGAGATTTGACCCCTTTTCTGAGGCGTTTCTCTGTTTGTCTGCTCTGTGGAGGCATCACAAAGCTGTGATCTCAGCTGAGAACATTTGGAGGGAAGTGTTGGGGAGGGTGTGTGGAGCTGAAGCCAAAGCTCTGCCCACCTGCAGTCAGGTGATTCTTGCCACAGGGAGGGTTTTAGTCCTTGCTGTCTCTGCTTCTGCAAGGATCCAGAGGTGCCAGAAGGAGCTGAGACAGCTGAGAAGCCAAAGGGAAAGCCTGAATCTTGGAGCAGAACAAAGTGTGCCCAAGCACTCACCCTGAAAAGTGACAGCTTGGACAATTACCTGTGTAAACCCAAGAAACCCAGAGATAAACTAGGCCAGAGCAGAGACAGCGACATTGGGAAGGTCAGGACAGAGCCCGGGGAGATGGAAGTGCTCGGGGAGAGGTCTCACCTGGGAAACGGGCTGAGACTGCAAGGCTGTCAGAGGGGTTTACAGCTCTGTTTTTCCCGGTGAATAACACCCTCCCCCCACCGCCTGCAGCTCCTCCTCACCACACACACAGCAAAGGAGCTGCGCTTTGGCTCCTGCACAGAGCCAGGGGCAGGGCACCCCCGTGTCCCTCCTGCCCCTCTCCCAGAAAAACACATTACAAGTGGTCCTAAAGAATCACCTTCCCAGATTATTCCCCTTCCTCCTGGTGCTGACGTGACACTGGGAAGTGCTAATGGAGAGGAGTGGCAGAGCAAGGAAACTGCTTTTGATAATGCAAACCAAGAGAACTCAGGGAAGGAAAAGTACCAGAATTTTCTGAGCTCACTCAAGTTCTTTCATTCAAATGATGAGAGAAGATTTTGCCTTTTTTATTCAGGGTCTTTAAAATAAAAGGTTCACTAACAGGGAAAATCTCTGTCAATTTGAAACAACAAAACCCTGTCATTTAGAGAGAAAGAAGTCTGAGCGCTGTCACATGGGGAATATTGACACAGAGCATTTTCTCATTTCCAAACCACAATATTTCCTTGTAGAAAATGTGAAAATGAGGTGTTTTGACATGTTCAAAAAATTCTCTCTTACTGCCTTCTCTGCTGAAAGTATTTGGAAAATTCAGGTGGCAGCAGTGTAGAAAAGTTTCAGTCCCTGAAACTTGCAGCCTGTGGATAATTGTGTTCAGCTCTGAGCCCAGCTCAGCTCCAGCAGATGTGCAGCTACAGGTGCCTGGATCCAGGTGCTGATGGAACTCTACTCCTCCTTGCAAATCCCATCCTCCTTGTGCTGAAATGCCTGGGAGTCCTTGGATCATAACTGGGAGGTGGAAGTTCCTCCACTGACATCAAAATTCATGGAATCCCAGGGTGGTTTGGGTGGGAAGGGATCTTAAATTCCACCCCGTGCCACCCCTGCCATGGCAGGGACACCTCCCACTGCCCCAGGCTGCTCCAAGCCCCAGTGTCCAGCCTGGCCTTGGGCACTGCCAGGGATCCAGGGGCAGCCACAGCTGCTCTGGGCACCCTGTGCCAGGGCCTGCCCACCCTCCCAGGGAACAATTCCTGCTCAAGATCCCATCCAGCCCTGCCCTCTGGCAGTGGGAAGCCATTCCCTGTGTCCTGTCCCTCCAGCCCTTGTCCCCAGTCCCTCTCCAGCTCTCCTGGAGCCCCTTCAGGCCCTGGCAGGGGCTCTGAGCTCTCCCTGGAGCTTCTCCTCTCCAGGTGAGCACCCCCAGCTCTCCCAGCCTGGCTCCAGAGCAGAGGGGCACCAGCCCTGGGAGCAGCTCCGTGGCCTCCTCTGGGCTCTCTCCAGCAGCTCCAGGTCCCTCCTGTGCTGGGCCCCAGGGCTGGGGCAGCTCTGCAGGTGGGGTCTCACCTGGGCAGAATCGCCCTCTCCCCGTCCCCAGGCTCGGGTGTTCCCTGTGTCAGATCCCAGCTGCCGTCCCCCCCTGATCTCTGATCCATCAAATACCAATTGTTCCTCAATCCTTTTGCCCTGTGATCCCAGGGCAGCCCATTAGCAGCAGGGAAACTTGGAATTGTGATGAGGAGGCCCTGGTTACCAGCCCAGCCACCAAATGTCAAGCTGCATTTTTAGCTCTGAATGGAATTAATTTGCCAGTGTTCCCTCGTTAAATGTCAGGTCCTCATGACTTGTATACATTAAACAATTCACAAATTGGAAAGCACTTGTGTAATCAAGTTAAGCGTGAGGTGGGCAGATTCCCTGCACCTAAACAAACCTGAAACTTCCCTTTTCCAATTAATATTTCATTTTATAACAGCCGCCACATTAATTCTTAATTAAATGCTTATTTGAGACACTCTACTGATTAGTGTGAACTAATGAGGAACAATATGAATTGTTTATCCAGCTTCCACTTACTTTCCTTCATAAAAAGGAATTGGTGTTTGGATGACTCCTTTCATGTCTGGCTTTGCCCTAAAATGATTTATTTCCAGAAGAACTTCCACAGGAACAGGTTGGACATGAGGGAAAAATTTCCTCCCTGTAAGGGCTGGCAATCGCTGGAATGGGAAGTGGAGAGTTTCCATCCCTGGAAATGTTCAAAAGCTCTGAGGATGTGGCACTGTGGACATGGTTTAGTGGTGACCACCATGATGATCTCGGAGGGCTTTTCCAACCTGAATGATGCTGTGGTCAGAAATCATGGAATGGTTGGAAGGTAAGGTAATTTACGTAAAAAGTCATTTACACAAATGGTCGTGATGTTCTGATTGTGGCTGGTCTGCTCTGATCCAGACAACCACAGACTAAAAACCTCTGGAACTAAAGTTTCATATCCACCTTCCCAGCGAATTCCCAAAAAATCTCCAGAAGGAACTCGTCCAAATGCCTTTTCAACCCAAAGCCAGGGCCAGTGCCGCTCCTAGCTCATGCTCAGAGCTTGTGCAGAGTCACCTGAGCCCCACCCGAGCCTCCTCCACCTCTGCAGCCCCTTCTCTGCCCCGGGGTTGGAGGATTTCCCAATAAACCGGGGAGCCTGTGGCACTGGGAGTGCTGAGCAGGCGTTTTCATGGCCCTGTCCCTGCTCAGAGCTCTGGCATTCACACCCCGTGGCTCTGTGTGTGCACTCAGGGCTGTTTGCACCTGCATTTATGACAGTCTTGACTGACCACGGACTTGTCCCGGCCTTTTATCACATTTTATCACCTCATCCTTCGGAACTGGGAGCTCCCCTCTCAGCTTTTCACAAGCACATTTAGCTTGGACTGTCCTGGAGGCTGTTGAAGCACAGAAAATTTGGGTGTTTGAGAACCACACCTTACAAAACCAGCAAAAACTCACTGGTGAGAAGGTTAAAAGGCACAAGGTCAGCCCAGATCTTTGGGAAGCTCCACTGGCATTTTCTTTTTCTCAAAGAAGCTCATTGGCTCTCTTGGTCACTCAGAGGTGACAGGAGGCCTCTCCCCTCGCTTAGGGCAGGGAATTTTACTTCAGGCCTGTTAGTGAAGGGACTTTATGAAGGATTTTTTGAAAGATGAATTCATCATCTGGATTTTGTACCTATGAACTCCTTTGTTACTAACCTACAAATCTGCCATTAATTCCTTCAAAGATGTCTCAAATTTTTGAAACAGGATTTCTTTGTTTCTTATCTAAACATCCTTTTTGACCACTTTTACCAGGCTGTGATCCCTTGGTGCTGTTGTTCATGGGTTTGCTGCTGTCTTCAAGCGCAATTCCAGAGGAGGGGAATTCCCATGGATGCCACAACATGACACGAAAGAACCTCACGAGGACACAGTGATGAGCAAAGCAGGAAAAGCCCAAGTTCATTTACAAAACTCAGTTTTATACATTTCCAAAGGTGCCTGTGGATTGGAGGATGAAATCCCACCTCCCAAACCACTTTGGTCAAGACTAACTCTCAATCAACTTTCTCCTCCTTCCTAAAAATATGTAAACAAGGAAGGACAGTTAGGAAAACAAAGCTGTTGTTTATAGTAAAAGTGTGGGAAAGTAAAAATTCTGACTCCAATATGAAAGACAAATGAGAAGGCCTAGAAAAATCCTCAAAACCAGGGTGACATGTGGACATCAGCAGCTATTGGCAGAATTGTGACCTGACAATTGTGGAATCGCTGAGGATGGAAAAGACCTCCAAGATCACCAACCCAAGCTTCAAACAGCTCCTCCATGGCCACGAAAGAAGATCACTGAGTGCCTTTTCTGCTCCTTTTTGGAACATTCCCAGGGGTGGCGATGCCGGCACTGCCCTGGGCAGCGGTGCAGATCTTCAGTCACTCCTCAGTGAAGAAGCTTTTCCTGATATCCAACCGCAGCATCCCCTGGTGCAGCATGAGGCCCTTTCTCCTTGTTTAGTGTCTGTGTTGATGCCCAGGAAGTGTCACTGCAGGTGAAGTGCAGGGGACATGGAGCAGGGAAAGCAGAGGATGCAGGAATGCTGCACATGCCAGGAAAACCAGTCCTAACCCAGCACCACTAAATAAAAGCTTGTAGGTCTCTGCACAGGCTGAAATCCACTGAACTATCAGGAGACCAAAGACAGGGGAGGAATAAACACAGAAATGGGAGCTTTCATTATGCCCACACAAGACCTTGCAATGAGCTCAGGCACAGAAATCATTTCCACGCACTCCCAACGACATTTCCTGGGAGCACAAGCTCCGAGATGCCGTCAGGAAAGAAGAAATTCTCCATTTAATGCTGAGTACTGAACCAATCCTGTTCCAGGTGCAGCCGTCAGGGTGGCTCTGGAATGGTGATCATTGTGTTTGTGGGAGGCAGGGAGCCACAAGTGGCAATGCCCTTTATTAAAGTCTTGCTTTAAATGGCCATGAAGAAGTAATGACATATCAAAAAGGCAAAGAAAAAGTAAAAGGAGCTGCAGAAAGGGCAAAGTATTTTTGGGTGGAATAAACTCATTTGGGTACAGGGTCAGCTGAACATGGTGAGGGCACATCATCCACTGAAAAACACAGAAACAGCCCTAAAATAGTCAAACCGTGGGGTGAAGGGAATTACTAGAGTTAAATAGGATTATATTATTTGAGTAAGTAATTTTTAAAAAAGAAAAGCAGAGAGGAGCTCTTGTGACTTAAACAAAACCAGAATTTAAGAGGAGAAACTGCAAATCTGCTGAAAAAATGAAGCTTGAAATAGATGATTTTTTTCCCAAATACATTAGAAGGAGATCTGCCAGAACATTATGAAATGAGGTTTAAGAGGAGATCTCCAGGAAGATGAGGGTTCCAGAGGAGAGGGAAGGTTTTATGGCTTTGCTTTGGGGCGGCAATCGAGAGTTCAGGGAAGTGGATTGTTACAGGGGCTGAGCCTGACCAGCCATGGGCTCCTAAGGAGGAGCTTTGAAAGAGTAAAAGGGATGGTGGGAAATGAGCAGGAACTGATGGCACCCACCCAGGAGGTTGAAAGGAATTCAGAGTTGGAATTACTGTCAATGGATTGTGCAAAGTATCCCTTAAATCAATCCCAGTATTCTAGCAAGGAAAGGCAACAAACGAGGAGCCAGCTTTTAAAGGAAGCTCGGGAGCAATTCAGGCGTGATCACAGATTGCCACTTGTGGCTCCCTGCCTCCCACAAACACAATGATCACCATTCCAGAGCCACCCTGACGGCTGCACCTGGAACAGGATTGGTTCAGTACTCAGCATTAAATGGAGAATTTCTTCTTTCCTGACGGCATCTCGGAACTTGTGCTCCCAGGAAATGTCGTTGGGAGTGCGTGGAAATGATTTCTGTGCCTGAGCTCATTGCAAGGTCTTGTGTGGGCATAATGAAAGCTCCCATTTCTGTGTTTATTCCTCCCCTGTCTTTGGTCTCCTGATAGTTCAGTGGATTTCAGCCTGTGCAGAGACTTACAAGCTTTTATTTAGTGGTGCTGGGTTAGGACTGGTTTTCCTGGCATGTGCAGCATTCCTGCATCCTCTGCTTTCCCTGCTCCATGTCCCCTGCACTTCACCTGCAGTGACACTTCCTGGGCATCAACACAGACACTAAACAAGGAGAAAGGGCCTCATGCTGCACCAGGGGATGCTGCGGTTGGATATCAGGAAAAGCTTCTTCACTGAGGAGTGACTGAAGATCTGCACCACTGCCCAGGGCAGTGCCGGCATCGCCACCCCTGGGAATGTTCCAAAAAGGAGCAGAAAAGGCACTCAGTGATCTTCTTTCGTGGCCATGGAGGAGCTGTTTGAAGCTTGGGTTGGTGATCTTGGAGGTCTTTTCCATCCTCAGCGATTCCACAATTGTCAGGTCACAATTCTGCCAATAGCTGCTGATGTCCATGGGAATTCCCCTTCTCTGGAATTGTGCTTGAAGACAGCAGCAAACCCATGAACAACAGCACCAGGTGACCAAACTCAGGAGTTATCTCCCCAAAATGGGGGGTATGAACTACTCTCACTTCTCCTCCCTAGCTGGAAAACTGGAGATTCCTCCAAAAGCTCCCTCAGCAGTCCTGGCCTGGTTTCTCCTGAGGAGCCCTGACCTCTGCAGGGAAGAGGTTCCAGTGATGGTGAAATGCTGAGACTCCTTTCAAACTCTGGGAAAAATCCTGATCCCACCAAATGTCATGTTCAAATAAATCCCTCTGTGCTGTCAGGGGCTGTGACCTCTCTGCATCCCTGCCCGTCCATGGGGACAGGCCGATCCCTCTTTGGAGCTTGTTGGATCATGATTTTCACATCTTTCCTCAGATTTCTCAACTCTTCCACCTTCCCCTTCCACAATCAGTGATCATACTCAATCTGGGGAAATCTCCTTTTCCAAGAGCTCAAGGGAGTATCTGGAGCTCTGTCCCAATTACCATTTTTCCATGGTTAGCTCTGCTCCGGGGGCTTAAGCTGCAGGCAAAGGTGCACAGAGGTATGGAAAAATCTCCTTTTTCCTGGAGCAGGTCCTGGAGACCAGCAGGGAGCATCCCAAATGAGCTGAGCAGTGAGAATAGCCTGCGTTGTCCTTGCACACCAAGGTGCACCTTGAATTTAACAGCAGAGAGCCACAAGTTTGGGAGTGTGCAGGGAGAAAATGATGGGAAATTGGGATTTCCTGACACCTGCCTTGGCCTCCCCACCAGCAGGAGGGTCCTGCAGGTGCCAAGTGACTTAGGGAGGGCACAGCCCTCAGGGAGGGCTCAGGGTCACCAGCCAGCTCCTCCTCCATAGGAATCTTTGTGGCCCCTGACCCCGTGGAAGCTCCTGGAGATCCATCCTCGGGGAGCAAACTTGGCAGCTGACGGAGAAATTTCCCTTCACGGCAGATTTTCAGCTAAAACTTTCCAGGAAAGGGAAATTTGTCCCTCTGAAGTCTCCAGTTTCAGCGTGATTTTCCTCAGGATTCCTTTTAAATACCAGGATGTTCAATTTGACAGTTTTAAGGATTTTTTTTTATTTTTTTTTTTTTTTTAATTCCAAGAGGCTTTGGAAAATGACTTTGTAAATCTATGAGCTTTTGATTTTTTCTATCAGAAATGTTCATGGGAAGAAGAAGCAGTTCCCAAGCACGTGTCAAAAAAAGAACTCCTTGTCCTTTGCAGCTGATCCTGGTGGCCTCTGAAGGTCCAGGATTCTCCCTCCGACTCCAGAATGGGCTCCCCCTCAAACATGGTTTGAGATCATGCCATCAGTGAGAGCGGACACTGCATTTCTTTGCCACAGGTACCAGGGAACTGTCCCTGAAGATCTCTGAACCATTCCTTCCTCCTGGGTGCAAGCAGTGAGTGGACACAATTCTGCACTGGCACAACCTGTGTCAGGTAGAATTTCTGTCCATCCAGAATCCCCAGGAATTTATTTTGGGAACCCGTGTCTCAGCAGTTCTGTACAAGGTCCCTGTCTGTCAGCAGGACCAACACTGGGAAACTCCCAGAAGGAATGGGAGATGGTTTTGCTTCCTGTTCCATGGCACCAGGCCCTTTCCAAGGACAGGAAAAACCATCTCCACTCCAGCAAATGCCCGCTCCTGTCAGCAAAGAAGGGCCCTGCCTCGAGGAAAGGGAAATAGAGACATTGTGTCAGTTCTCAGTAGGTGTTTCACTTCCTAAAGAGCTTTTTCACGGCTAGGAGTTAGCAATTCCTATATTCCTTTTAGGCTCTGCTCAGCTTGAACAAATATTAAATAAGAAGTGGGATTTAGGGGAGGTGGATCGATTCCTAGAGCCAGGCAGGGATTTTGAAAGACAGGATCCAACCTCCTTGCATGGATTGTGCAGCTGAGGGCACTCTGGATAAATTTATCCTGAGGTAAAGATTCCTCCCCAACACTCAGGTTTTACCTGCACCAGATCAAGAGACCAGATCAGTGGAGCAGTGGAAAGCAGCCCCTGGCACATCCAGGGAATATTGATTTATTCCTAATCAAGGCCAGGATGTGTGAGGGAAATTCCCATGCCAGGCAGATGATCCTGTGTGCTGCAGCTGGGAATTGTCCCCAGAAACATGAGATCCATGTCCTGGGTGAGTCAGGGCATCTCGGAAGGGAGAGAGGGAAAGATCTGACAGGAGAGGGCTTTGCACTGGCAGCATGGAAATCCCAGGGCAGAGGATTTTATCCAGGCCAGTTTTGCCTTCCATTCCCCTGCCTTACACCTCCTCACCTTCATGGCACCATCCAAGAGGGGTCCAGCACGGGTATCTCGGGAATGTCAGGTGGAAGGCTGAGGTCTGGAGGAGGAGCTTGTCCTGGTGCCTCCCCATTCCTGGACAGTCGCTGCCAGGCTCAGGCTCCAGCAGGACCCTCCTGTTGCAGGAGAGCTGCTCTTCCTCTTCGCACGGCTTTGGCTCCCAGTTTGGACCCGAGGGACCCCACTTGAATCATTCCCTGCTCCAGGCCATGCACCTTTCATCCAGTTTCCCAAAACCACTGCTGCCTTTGCCAGCTCTGCTTGCAGGAGGCTGGAGGGGTGGATCAGGGCAATCCCTGGGGATGCAGAGCTGTCCACACCTGGGACCTGGCTGGAATCTGACTCCTCTCCACCAGGAGCTGCTTTCCTTGGCTCCTCACACCTTCACACCGAGAGGAGGCAATCCCAGTGACAAACACAGGGCCAAATCCCTCAGCTCAGGAGCCTGCCTGGAAAACCAAGGATCAGGACCAGTGCTAATTTTCTGTCATCAACCTGGGGAGTAGATTTGCCATAACTGTGGGTTCTGGTGTGATTCCACCTCTAATCCCACTAGAAGATGAGCTGCCCAGCTGGTTCTTAATGTGGCTGAAAGTGGGAATTCTCCTGCTGGGAGAAGCAGCCGTCTGGAACAGGAGCAGGGCTGCCTAACCAGGCCTAACCTCCAGCATGGACCTCTGAGGAGAGGCTGTGACACTGCTGGGGCAGCAGAGAAAGGACGGGATTAGCTTCAAGGGATCTTGTCTAATGGTGATGGAGGGAAGGTTTTATTCCGTTAAATAAAGATGAGGGGATTTAAAGCTACCTAACTTCTCCCAGATTAACGGGGGAAGAAATTCACTGGGAAGCACTCAGAGGGAAGCTCAGCCTTGGAAAGGTCACCGCAGAAAATTGGCAAGAGCATCACTCTGCCTCTCTTGAGTCTTGCCAGTCTGCCAAGCCCTGCTTAGTCACAGGGTTTAAACATTCCCAAGCATTGTGTGCCCTGCCTAGGACTGACCCACTTCTTATGGTGGCCAAGGAAATCTCCCTCCTGACCACTCTGCTCTCCTTTGGGAGCCTCACTGACCACAGATCCCCTTTTCCTGCCCCAGCCTTCAGTGTCCCGAATTCCCTGGACTTTCTGGGAATGAGCTCAGAGCCCAAAGCTACATTTAGCTGCCACAGAGGCACAGCCCTGTAGCTCTGGTTTCCTGCTTGAAGCATTTGGTTCTTCTGAAATTCCTTTCCCAGGGAAGCTCTGTAAACATCAGGAATGTTTTGTAACTGTACCTTTGTTATTCATTCCTTCTGACAGGAGGGACTTCTCCTTGATGTGCCTCTGGTTTGACCAATGTGATTGAAGAGGTTTGCCTTTGTTTCACCAATCACATTGGTCTGTGTAAAATAGTATATAAGGGAGACACATCCCAAAATAAATATCACTTTATAGCCTTCTGAATCTCGGAGTCTGTGTCATTATGGTGTAAAACAGTGACACAGCCCCACAACTGATGTTCCCAGAGCCAGGGGGGAGTTCAGGGTGCCTCCCTCCCTCCTTCTCTGGTGCTTTACCTGGTTATTATTCAAACTTAAAAAACCAAAACCCAAAAAAGCAGATCATCCAGGGGCAAAGGGTGGAGCAAGAGCAAGAGGAAGAAGTCACAGCTGGGACCTCCCCATGCCCTCCTGCACCCTAGGAGAAGGTGGGAACCCCTCCTCTCTAGAGCCAGGCTGGGAGAGCTGGGGGTGCTCACCTGGAGAGGAGAAGCTCCAGGGAGAGCTCAGAGCCCCTGGCAGGGCCTGAAGGGGCTCCAGGAGAGCTGGAGAGGGACTGGGGACAAGGGCTGGAGGGACAGGACACAGGGAATGGCTTCCCACTGCCAGAGGGCAGGGATGGATGGGATCTTGGGCAGGAATTGTTCCCTGTGAGGGTGGGCAGGCCCTAGGCAAAGGCTGCACAGCCAAGTTGCCATTTCCATGCAGGTCATCTTTATTCATTCCCTGTACTCCAAGGCAGCTTCAAAGGTTCAGGTGAAGGCTGAGCCTGCAAATTCTGGCAAGACAAGTTGGTATTACTCAGAAACAATCCCCATCAGAACAAGGCAAATAAATGTGACCCTCATTGTCCCCAGCCTCAGCTGCCCTATTTCATTGCTACCTTTCTCCCTCTCAGCTGAATCATTTAACTTTGTGCAGGATTCACCCATCCTGCTGCATCAAGGGCTCAGCCAGACAGGGACTGACACCACATGTTGGGGGCAGCAGCAGCAAAGTTCCCTGAGCAGTTCCCTAAAAACAGGGGCAACTTGAAGGAAAAAATGCCAAAGGCGACAAAACACAGAACCCCAGACTGGTTTGGGTGGGAAGGGACCTGAAATCCCAGCCAGTGCCACCCCTGCCATGGGCAGGGACACCTCCCACTGTCCCAGGCTGCTCCAAGCCCCAATGTCCAGCCTGGCCTTGGGCACTGCCAGGGATCCAGGGGCAGCCACAGCTGCTCTGGGCACCCTGTGCCAGGGCCTGCCCACCCTCCCAGGGAACAATTCCTGCCCAAAATCTGACCTGAACCTGCTCTTTTTCAGTTTAAAGCCATTAAGTCTACCCTCCTGACAAGGATATTGTATTTTAATTGTGTATTCCCTGTTCCATCCAGGAACAAGGACAATTTTCACAGCCTGAGAGATGCTGGGCCCTGGCTCTTCAGCCAAACCATTTTCCTGGGAATTATCTTCCCATTGTGTTTCTTTACCTGAAAAATTGTCCAGCTGTACTCCCAGGTATCCCACAGAGTCTCTCCATGCAGCCCTTGGGATTTCTCACAGATGTGCACCTCTGTATTAATCAAGGCAAATACTTACTGCCCACCCTCCCAGTTTAAAGAACAAGGCTTGGTTTAAAGGACAAGGCTTAGTTTAAAGTGGAGAAATCTTGGTTTACCGAGGTCCTCCCAGAATATTCTCCTGCTGGACAGCCCCAGGTAGGTGAACTCCTCTCTTGGGTTTGTTGGGTTGAAATGACCCCCGAGATATTAGAAAAAGTCCTTTTCCCAAGCCCTGTGCCCAAAGAAGAAGTCGAGCTTCGTCTGCTCTGTTTTTCAAGGTTGTTTATTCTTTCTTATCTCACACATTCTTTCTTCGCCCTGCTTGGGTTCCTGCAGCAGCTCAGGTTGTTACTGACCCCCCCCGACCTTGGGGTGTGTTAACTCTTTATACTGAGAACTGCGTGTGCCATATTTACAATAAATTACCAATACCTATTACCTGTGTTAGACAGTCTGTTTCTACTCTAAACCAATCCAAAAGTGCCACCATCACAGCAGGAGATGGAGGGCAAGAAAAAGGAGCAGAAGGACAGGGACATGCCCAGGTTCCTCCATTCTAAAACCCCAAAATTCTACTTTTGCACCCTGTGATAAATTAACTGTCATTCTAATCAAACTCTTGTGGCTTGTAAATCTTCACACAAAGTGGTAATTTTTCCCAAGGACTAAAATCAAAGGCTCTGGTGTTTTTGACTTTGTGCCAAGGTCCCTGAGCCCCTTGCCAGGGTCTGGGACCACCCAGGGCAGCCAGAGGAATGTCCTGGGTCCTGACACTCCTCTTTTGTCAGTCCTTCAGGACAGTGCCAGTGTCAGTTCTCATGAGGAACCGGCTTTGAAGGGGCATTTTAAGCACTCTCAGCTTATAAATCTTTCATTTTTCTTCACCAGGTGCTGTCGGTGTGCACATCACATTTACCTCGGTGTGAGTGAGGCCGGGGCTGGCAGCCTGCAGGAGCCAGGTCAGCACTTCACCTTCTGAGCCAGCACCTCTTGGCCCCACTGCCATCCTCAGATGCCTGATCCAAGCTTTCAGCAGCTTTGCAATGAGGGAATATCCAAGATGAAGCACAGCAAACAAAGGGCTGGTAGAATCACTGGCAACCCCAGAATTAGCAAAAAAACCTCTAAAAAAACCCCATTTTTTTCTGTTATGAAGGGGGGAAAAAATCCTACATGTTTTATTAGAGTTTTTATGATAAATTAAAATGTTCCCGAGAATGACTGCTTTTCCTGGAGCATGGGAAAGCTTCTGCCCCACAGGAAAGTTGTTCAGAGGAGAGGTGGGTGAGGAGACAACCGACGAAGGACCCTCTGGAGCAAAGAGGAGTTCACTGCAGACAGAGCCCAAACTCCAAAAGACTTGAGAAATAAATTAGGATTTATTGAGATTTAAAAAAAAAAAAGTTAAAGAAAGTGTTGATCCAGGGAAAATGTCACAATCTCAGGGAATTACAGATTAAATTACTCCAATTTTTAATTCTGAGACTCTCAGTGCAGTCCCTAACCCTGGCAGTGCTGAGCTCCCTCCTGCCCTGAGAACTCATCCCAAATGTCCTCTTTCTCTAAAAGCTCTTTCCTGGCATTTTCTGGAGTGTTGATTTGCAATTTTGAGCTAAAAATCCAAATCCAGGCCATGCCCTATGTGAAGGCCACCCTGAGGATGCTGTGGATCCCCAGCGCCTGCCTGGGATGCAGGCGCCAAGCGGGGAGATCCTACTGAACATTACATTATGGAAGTGTCCATAGAGCCAAGAAAGACCAATTGGATTTGGCTTTCAAATATTGGATTTTCTCGTGTGGAGAGCTCTCCATCTCTGCAGGAGCCAGGAGCCTGTCTGTCACCAGGCAAGTTCCCTGAGGCAGCAGCAGAAGTGACGTGTGAGGATGTGAAGGAAGCACCGGGATGCCTGAGCAGGCATCAATTAGTTTGGAGCTGACTGGGGAGTCCTGGGAACATCAGAAGCAGGATTCAATCTGTTGGAAGTGGGTGGCAGCTCCTCTGCCATGCTGAGACAGGTTTGTAAAGAGGAAGTGTAAAAATAATAATAGGAAAAAAAAAATTCAGCAGCATTTCATGCGCAGGGGCTGAGGAGCATTTTCAACTTGGTCTGCAGCTCCTAGGAGCAGTTTTGGTGTTGGAAAATCTCTGCTGAGCTCTGCAGGTCCTGCAGGACACTCAGGGCCGGGTTTTACTGCAGGGTCAGTTTGAGGGACGGGGCTTCGCAGGAGATGCTGCTTAGGGGGGTGTGCCAAGGTTGTGATGTTGGATCTGTGAGTCAGAGCTTAAGAGAAGCTGGGTGAGAAACTCCCACCAGTGTGGGCTCAATGTTTCTGAGCCTGAGAATTGCTAAGCCCTTCTCAGGGGAATTTTTCTATTGTTTTCTTTTTTCCAGATAACTTTGTTGTCTGTTGGAAATAAAGTTTTTCTCATAACATTTCTAAGTGAACAATGTTCCTTTGCCACAACACGACATGAAAGAACCTCACGAGGGCATGGTGATGAGCAAAGCAGGAAGAGCCCAAGTTTATTTACAAAACTCAATTTTATACATTTCCAAAGCTGCCTGTGGATTGGAGGATGAAATCCCACCTCCCAAACCACTTTGGTCAAGACAACTCTCAATCAGCTTTCTCCTCCTACCTAAAAATATATAAACAAGGAAGGACAGTTAGGAAAACAAAGCTGTTGTTTATAGTAAAAGTGTGGGAAAGTAAAAATTCTGACTCCAATATGAAAGACAATTCAGAAGGCCTAGAAAAATCCTCAAACCAGGGTGACATTCCTTTCCCATAGCAAACCTCTCTTCCAGATGTTGTTTGGTATTTTCTATTGCTTGACCAATGGAGAGAGGTGTCAGTCCCATGGAACAATAATGTGCCTTTTTAACACAGCATGTTATAAAAAGACTGAATGAATTGTAAATAAAACCTTCTGATTCTCTTCTGCCTTCTGACTGGAGTCAAGCATCTTTATTTCGTGTCCAATTGCAACACACCAGACCAACACCCTGCAGTGATGGAAGGTGTCCCTGCCCACGGCAGGGCTGGAACAAGAAGAACCTGAAAGTCCCTTCCAAGCCAAGACATTCTGGGATTCCATGATTTCCCATGGCCCTGAGCTCAGCTCTGGACCTTCTGGTTGCATCTTCCTCTGGAGATGGCAGAGGTCTCCCTGTGCTGGCAGCAGAGGATCCAGCACTCCAGGAAGGCCCTGGAGCACCTGCAGAGCAGCAGACCTGTAGCCCTGGTTCCAGGCCTGGGGTTTTCAGTTTTTTCTGAAATTCCTTTCCCAGGGAAGCTCTGTAAACATCAGGAATGTTTTTGTAACTGTACCTATGTTATTCATTCCTTCTGACAGGAGGGACTTCTCCTTGATGTCCCTCTGGTTTGACCAATGTGATTGAAGAGGTTTGCCTTTGTTTCACCAATCACATTGGTCTGTGTAAAATAGTATATAAGGGAGACACATCCCGAAATAAAGAGTCACTTTTTAGCCTCCTGAATCTCAGTTTCTGTGTTGTTTGTGGTGTAAAACAGTGACACAGCCCCTGCTCATTGACAGCTCCAGGTACAGGGGACCTGGATGGTGGTGGCTCATCCAGGGCTGCAGGGGGTGAGGGAATTTGGGAGTGGGTACCTTCAGGACAAGGTTCGATGGAGCTGTTGGAAGGCTCAGCAATCTACGCCTGGCTGAGCATCCCTAATCCCTGTGGGATCTCCACAGGAGGGGATTTACCCTCCTCTCTGCTCTGCAAATCCCACACTTCCATCTCCACATGGATGCACTGGAGATCCATGGAGCCAAGAGGGAAGCAAGCAGGAGGACAGGGGCTCTGCAGCAGCTCAGTGCAGAGGGATGTGCCTGTGCTTTAGTGCCTTGCACTTATTCTGGGGAGGTTTTGTTCATTTCTGAGGGCTGTTTCATACAAATCATGTGTGATGAGAGGCTGTTGGATCCACCCACAGTGGGTGCAGTGGAGAGGCCACTCCAGGTTCATCTTCGGTTGTGTGCCAAAGGTAAAATATTCCTGGCCCTTGCAGAAGTTCATGACCCCAGTCAGGTGGGATGGGGACGAAGCCATTACTTTCCATTCAAGTCCTGATGTTTTATTAATTGTGCTCAAAACTGCAAATCCCCATCCCATGAAGTGCCAGGAAAGAGCTTTCAGAGAAAGAGGACACTTGGGGTGGGTTCCCAGGGCAGGAGGGATCTCAGCACTGCCAGTATTAGGAACTGCACTGAGAGTTTCAGAATTAAAAATTGGAGTAATTTAATCTGTAATTCCCTCAGATTGTGGTATTTTCTCTGGATCAACACTTTCTTTTATATATATATATATATATATTTAATCTCAATAAAGCCTCATTTCTCATCATAATAAAATTTAGCTCTTTTTTTGAAGATTTCCACCAGCTCCACCTACTGCTGCTCCCATCCTCTTCAACACTGACTCACTGCTGCTCTCCCCCTCCGGATGGGGATTGGGAAGCTGCTTCCCAGCAGAGCAGGGGGCAGCCTCCCCTCAGCCAGGCCTGTGGTGGTGGTCAGGGAAGAGCACAGGAATGGGCTTGGCTCTTGCTTTGTGGAGAGGACCACAGGACTGGAAGGAGTCTGGGGATGTCCCATTTGGGAATGTGGACAGGATGGCTTCAGTGTCCTTCCCTTCAGGGGAGGGTCCTCAGGTCCAGTGTGCTCTGGGATGAGCTCCTGGTCGTTCCCCAGGGATGATCCCTGGGTCATTCCTCAGGGATGAGTCCTTGGTCATTCCTCAGGGATGAACTCCTGATCATTCCCCAGGGATGAGTCCTTGGTCATTCCTCAGGGATGAACTCCTGGTCATTCCTCGGGGATGAGTCCTTGGTCATTCCTCAGGGATGAACTCCTGATCATTCCCCAGGGATGAGCTCCTGGTCATTCTCCAGGGATGAACTCCTGGTCATTCCCCAGGGATGAGCCCATGGTCATTCCTCAGGGATAAGCCCTTGGTCATTCCCCAGGGATGAACTCCTGGTCATTCCCCAGGGATGAGCCCTTGGTGGCTCCCCAGGAATGAACTCGTGGTCGTTCCCCAGGGCTTTGGCTGTGTTTCTGAGGGAATGTTTCTCCCTGAGGTTGCTCTGGGTCTCTGCAGGTGACCTGTGCCTCCTGCAGCAACACCCCCAGGGCTTTCCCTTCCTTTGCATTCCCAGCACATTCCAACTCCAGGCTCTGAAGTTTTGCAATCCACTGCCACTTTCCTTCCTCCATTTTCCCCTCTGTCTCCACAGAACTCCACATCCTGCAGAGGAGTCTCCCAAGCTCTCCTGATCCAACAGAGCACTTTGAAACATGGATGTTTTCTTCTACTCCACAGGCTTAAAGCAGGAGGCTCCGAAGGGCAAAGTGCTGGATCCAGGTTCTGGATCAACAGGAGTTCACAGAGTCATTGATCTGTTCCTTGAGGCCATGGAAAAAGGGATTCCCCTGACAATTAAGAAGGAATTGTTCCCTGGGAGGGTGGGCAGGCCCTGGCACAGGGTGCCCAGAGCAGCTGTGGCTGCCCCTGGATCCCTGGCAGTGCCCAAGGCCAGGTTGGACATTGGGGCTTGGAGCAGCCTGGGACAGTGGGAGGTGTCCCTGCCATGGCAGGGGGGGGGCTGGGATGAGCTGTAAGGTCCCTTCCAATCCATTCCAAATGGTATTTCTCATTACTCAGTACCTATTTGACACTGTCCTCCCATGGCAGGTTTACTCTTCTCTGGGAAAAACACCCTGGCTGAATTCCTCCACTCTTTTCCCGTATAATTTCCAGCCTTTGATCATTGTCTTTTCAGTTCACCTCTCTTTTTTCCTCTCTTTCTCAGAGTGCCTTCCCATGTGGGGATCACGTCCTTGCCAAGCCTCTGAGGACCCTCAGCTCCTGCTGCTAAGAGGGTCAGGGGTAGCTTTGTCCTCCCCATTTGTAGGGACACTGGAAAGCCCAGATCAGGCTCTGAGATGGAGCTGCCACTTGTCAAACCACCCTTCACCTTGGGCATTCCACCTCTCCTTGTCTTCTCTTCTTCTGCACTTCACCTTGCTGGTTTTACAAGAATTTTCTAATTGAATCATGAGTTGTCACCATCAGCCCTCATCCAGATTTATCCACAGAGCTGAAAGGAGGGTTTTTATCACCTCAGCATCGTTGTGTGCTGCTGCCTGGGGTCTCAAGAGGAGCTGGTGCTTCCAACATCCCAGGAGAGCAACCCCCTGCCAAACCAGCAGCTGGAGCCTGGCTGGGACACCCTGGGCTCTCCAAAATGGAACAGATGTCCCCATTTAGGCTTTTAGCTCTGTCTGATCCCTTCTATCAGCTAAGCTGGTGATAAAAAGATGGAAACAAATAGCTGGCTCTTCAATCCCCCTGGAAACGTGGCACCACAAAATGAGCTAAATTGTCCAGCTGGAATCATTTTCTGTGGGGTCAGAGAGCCAGGAAAGAACCAAAAGATTGAGGAGCATCAGAATATCTGTTCTTTACCTACAATGACAACAGGCATTTACCAGACAATAAATTTGCAGCCCCGTTCTTGCAATGTCAATGAGTAATTTTATTATTCATCAAAACTAAAATATCATGTATAAAGATGTGTTTGTAGGAGCCAAAGAACGTGTGATTCTTTATTGATGGGGGGGTTTGCATATTTTATATTTGTAAAACAACATTAGCATAAATTCCACAAAGATCTCATCTATTGTCCGTGTGGGCGTGGGTCTGGCTTTGTTGATTAAAAAATTTTTCAATGAGCTGGGCCCAGGAACAGAAGCCTGACAGACTGAAATCCCTTTCTTGAACAGACTTCTGATATGAAATTCAAAGTCTAATGTTTTTTAAATTGTGCCCACGCTGGATGATTTGCTTTCAATCCCATTTCCCGGCTTGGAGGAGCCTCTCCCGTCAGGTTGGGTCAAAAGCCTCATGAAAGTCGAGGTCTATCAAATCTATCACTTCCCTGTGTCCATAGGCCAACGACCCCATTAAAGGAAGAGATTAAATTACTCTGACATGATTTGTTCTTGACAAGCCCACGCTGGCTGTTCCCTTCTCTCCTTGCCGTGCTGATAAATTGATTGGTTCTAAATTTGCTCGTGTTCTTGAGAAGCTCGGGATCCATCATTCCCCAGCTCTTTCTCTCTCCACAGCTCTCCAGGGCGACCCGTGGGTTATGGGAAACTCCCCTGTTCTTTGGGAAGAGCCTTATCCTTGCATTCCAGGTTGTAGGAAAGCCACAAGTGCTGGGACACGTTTTTGGAGCCTGAACTCATTTTGTGCATCCCACACAACCCCCTGTTGGGACCGGGGGGAACTGGGGGCCAGGGATTTTCTCACAGGAACCCCGTGCCAGCCTGGGAGCCACTGGGAGGCTCAGGGAAAGCTGAAGGAGCTGCAAAGCCTCTCAGCCTGGCCCTTCCCGGTCCCGCCGTGGGCTGGAGCCGCGTCGGCAGCGCCGCAGTCTCCGGCATTTTGGGAACGGGCGGGCGGTGTGAACAAACAGCATCTGCTCCCGGGATCCCAGAGCTCTGCTGACGTCGGGCCAGAAGGAATTGTTGCTTCCCAGCTTTGATTCCAGCCCCCAGCCGTTCCCACCCCAGCTGACCCTCCCTGCTCACACGAGGGAGCGCCGGGAAGGGGCTCAGCTGGGGCGCAGCCAAGGAAGTTGGAAAGCCAGGATTTGCCTCGCTGCCTTTGGAGAGCTCTGGCAGCAGAAGAAGGTGCTCGTGCTGAAGGTGAGCAGAAAAATCTGGAAGAATCCCTCCAGGCAGAGGAGCTCTCAGTCAGAGATGGGCAAACCCAGAATAGGAGTTCACTGGGAGGAGCTCAATGGGTCCCTCCCTCATGGGAATTCTGCGGGGAAGGAAAGTTTTCTCCCTTCTTCAGTGTTGTTTCCAAGTTGCAGGAAGAAACGTGGGAGCTGGCACAGCCCCCGGGAAGGACTCAGGCTTGGGTGAATCACTGAATCTCTCCCCACCAGCCCTCAACCCCACACTGGTTCCCAGTGCCAGCCAGAGCTGAGTTCCAGCAAGATCTGTGGAACTCCAGGGATCATGGAGTGATCCAAACTTGGACTGGGCTGTGCCAGGGGCTTCTGGTGCCCTCTGCAGATGGGTGAGCAATAAAAGTGGGGCACAGAAACCCAGGAACTGCTGCGGGGGCTCTGCTGGCACCCAGGAGGATGTGGTCTGGGGAATCACAGTCTGGGGCTCTGCATGGGCACAAGGCAGGGTTCACAGCAACTGGGATTTCTGTCCATGGGCATCCAGGGGGCCAAAGGGATGGGGATGTAGCCCTGGTTCCAGGCCTGATGTTTTTGGTTTTCTGAAATTCTTTCCCAGGAAAGCTTGGTAAACATCAGGAAGGTTTTTGTAACAATACTTATGTTGTTCATTCCTTCTGACAGGAGGGACTTCTCCTTGATGTCCCTCTGGTTTGACCAATGTGATTGAAGAGGTTTGCCTTTGTTTCACCAATCACACTGGTTTGTGTAAAACAGTACATGAGGGAGACACATCCCGAAATAAAGAGTCACTTTTTAGCCTCCTGAACCTTAGAGTCTGTGTCATTGTGGTGTAAAACAGCGACATGGGGAGAGTCTGCAAGAGTCTCTGTGACCTTCACCTGAGGGGACGGTGAGTGGCATTTCAGGAAGATGTCACCCCCTGCAAGTGTGTCCCCCCACTCCACACACAAATTCAGGAATGTGTTGTAGGCAGATTTTCTCTCAGCTCTTGTGAACAGAGAAAATAACAGGGAGAGGACCTGTGCAGCGGCTGGACACCAACAGAGAGATAATGAACCTTTGTTCTCCATTTGTTTGGCTGGTTAGGAGGGGGAAAAGGAGCAAGAGCATCAGGGACATGCTCTTGGATGAGGGATAAAATAGATTTTATCCAATTCCTCCTTTGCTGCTGCAGCCAACTGAGACAACAAAGCTCAGAGCACCCCTTGGGGACTTGTCTGGTCTCCAGGAAGCACCTTGGAAGCCAAAACCGAACCACACCCTTTTAACTGGAGGTCCCCAAGATATTTGACTGGTTCGTGCTGGAATCGGGTTTAGTCATCATTATGCAAAGCTAATTAGCAAGTCAGAGTCTTTTTTTGTCATCACCAAAGCATTGCTGCATTTAGAAATGAGATCCCTGAGATCTTCCTTTTCCCTGCCCTTTCCTGCTGCTATTCTGGAATTAAAGCTCCTCTTTCCATCACGACAAAGGATGTGGTGGATGCAAAAAAAAATGTTGTCTTCAGCTCTTTCCTAAAATGTCAAAAACTGAGAAATACTTGGGTTTCTTCCCCAATTATTCTGTTCTTGGAATTCATTATTGCAGAAAAAAAAACTGTGAAGTTTTGAGCATTTTACTGGACTCCTGGAAATGCCTTCCTACCCCTGCAGCCTTTGGCAAGTGGGATTCCAATTTCTCAGTACTCTTTGCTTAAAATTTCTGCTTCCAAAGTGGACATTGGACAAACTGTTTATTTGTTTGCTTGTTTGTGTGTTTGCTTGTTTGTTTTTAAATTCCTGTGAGTCAGAGGCACTGGGAAAACATTTTTTTTTAAACAAAAATAAAAAAACCCCAAGCCCTTCCAAAATAAGAAATTCTCTCAGTTCCTGCTCTGTGTTTACCTGTCCTGCTGTGGCCCCCCAGGTTTGTGGTGGTCCCAGCAGGAATTTCCCCATGGAAAGGGTGCTCAGGCCATGGCAGGGGCTGCCCAGGGAGGTGTGGGGTCCCCATCCCTGGAGGTGCCCAAGGATTTCCTGGAGGTGGCACTCAGAGCTCTGGGTGGGGACAAGGTGGGGATCAGGCACAGCCTGGACTCGATGGGCTGGGAAGGATTTCCCAAAGTGAATGATTCTGTGATTCCATGTGGTCCCAGGTTCTGGGAATGCTCCCAGTGACCACAGCAGGGTGATCCAGGACACTCTGGGGTTTCTCCACTAATGAGCTGTGCCCCATGGCCCCACTCTGGCCAGGGTTGTGTGTGGAGCGTGAGCATCTTTCCAATCAAAATTTTCCTTTTAGGGGAGAGGGAGTGGAATAAAGGGATAATAAAGGCTCAGAGAACCACTTGAGAGAATTATTAGAAGGGAATAATTAGAAGAGATACGCTGGAAGTCACCTACACCAAAGGCTGATCTTCTCAGAGCAGGATAAGTTCTGAGGTCAGACCTCAATCCTGAGGTTTCTCAGGATTTTCTCCAGCCTGGTGTTGAAAAGCTCCCAGGATGAAGACACAGTGACTCCCTGGACAGCCCCTGCCATGCCCGACTGTCCCCAGGGTGACAAATTTCTCCTCACAGAGGTTTGAGACATTACCAGAGACTGACAAGAGACCCTGGGGGTGTCTTGTCAGGGCCTGAGCACCCTTTCCATGGAGAAATTCCTGCTGGGACCACCACAAACCTGGGGAGCCACAGCACGACAAGTAAACACAGAGCAGGAGCTGAGAGTATTTCTTATTTTGGAAGAATTTGTCCTTTTTTTTTTTTTTATCTTTGTTAAAAACCCTGCTCTAACCTGACCCAAGGACCAGCCAGCAGCACTGGGGAGGGCAGGGCTGGAACTCTGGGGGACCTGGGAAACCAGAAATGATGGAAAATCCATCACACCATTCAAGACGAAAACATTGAGCAGGGAGAATGAGAATTATTGGGGGCAACCTGCAAAGAAAGGCTGGGATGACTGGGGGGATTTTGGGAAGGAAGATTTGAGGGAAACTTCACAGGCTGCAGATTCCCAAACAGTTTCCATGAAGAGGAAGGGGATAATTTGTTCCACCTGTTCATTCTGCTTAGGAGAGGAGGAAATTAAACCACACTCAGAGACATTCAGATTCGTCATTAAGAAGAGTCTTTCCAATGTGAGGAGAGTTAAACACTGCCATCAATTTTTCCAGGTTTTGCTGTGGAGTTTCTCGCTGGAGGCTTCCAGGAGCAGGAACATTTCTCCAGAGCCCTTTGCTGAAGACCCCAGAGCTTTCCTTGGGTCAGGAGGTGGGAGAGGTGATTCCTTTGGATTTGTTCCACCCTGTTTTCTCTGGCTCTGTCGTGCAGGTTTGGTTCGGTTTTTTTTTTTTAAGAAGTGTTTATGCGCCAACTGCAACTCCAGAGGTCTCAGTACCTTAAATAATTGGATATTAAGTCCCTTCTGGAAACAAAATGGGTGGTCCTAAAGAAGCTGAGTCCGTTAGAACTTAAACTTGTGATGCCCTTTATTCTAACAAGGCCCTTCATTTTCCACAACAAAAATCTGTTGGGAAATGTCTCACTGTAAAAACATATTTGATTTTCTTTTATGTTCAGACCCCCTTCATACTCATTCTGCATTTATCTTGGCACTGCTTGGGCAGCTGATATCCTTTTCCTACATGGAAAAGTCACTCCAGCATTCCCCTGGGGGCCAAGGACACATTGAATAAATCAGGAATTGTGGGAAAGAAGTGACCAAAGCAACGAGGAATTCTCAATCCGCTTCTCCTGCATTTCCTGCGGTGCCACACGAGATTCAGCTGAACTAATTCCGTATATTCAGAGAGTACCTCCCAAAAACCAGACCTAGACTGGACCAAACCCTTCACTCTCCGGCTGGATTCAGGTCCAAACCTTTTCCCTCTTTAACTGGAAATGAAGTAGCATATGTGTTTCCTGTATTTTCCTTTGACTGTAAAATAAATTACCTCATCCAGGGCTCCTCTCTCTTCCCCATGGCTCTGCCCAAGTAATGGAATTTTATTCCTGTCATGACTCATCACAGCACATGGGGGTGGCCAGGCCAGGGTTACACTGGAGGCGGTGGGAATTTGGGGGGTTTGGAGAGAGATTTGGAGTTTAGCAGGTGGAAAAGCAGACAGTGACTGGCCAGGTGTGTCAGTAAGGTCCATTTCAGGGGAGCTGGGCTCAGTTAACGCTGCAGACAGGTCCCAGCAGCCCAAGGGACGTGCACACTCAGTGTCTGCTGCCTCGGTTATAAAAAGGCAGCTCATGATTCAGTGTGAGAAGAGGCTGAGCACAGATTTATCTCCAGCCCTGCCCTTCTTGCAGCAGTGCCACCAGCCCACCAGCACCACCACGGGAGCTCTGCTGCCTTTATTTAGACCCTGCCTTTCGCAGGTTGCCTGCTCCCCGGCAGGCACTGATGTCAAACTTGGGAGGAGAATGGCAGGGGGTGAGATTTGCTGCCGGTGCATTTTTGGGACTGCCATTAAACTGATCTATTGCTGGCACAAACAATAAAAAGCTGATTAAAACTCAACCCTTCATAAATTAAACATTGTTGTCTCTGGCTGGCACGGCTGCCACTTGGCACGGGGCTGCAACAACAGGGCTTGGTGCACTGTGTATCCACACAGTGACAGCCCAGGGGGATTTATTCCGCTCCCTCACCGCATTCCCAAATAAAAGGGCATTGGAAAATCAGCTAGCTCCCCAACCCACTGGTTAATGGAATTTGCAGAGCACCTGGCCCAGGTGAGCTGCTCTCCGAGCAGGTGAGGGATCTAAGTGCTGCTGGCAGGTTTGGGGCTTTTTATGGGTGTGGATCTTTTATTCTGCGGGATTTATATGAACTGGGAATGTTCCAGTGGGGACACAATGGAATGCTGGGGGTGCTGCGTGGAGCCCCCAGAGCCACGCAGGACTAACCCAGAGATTCCTCTCCACAGGGTTTCATTGGAAGGAAAGGAAGATCAGGGGCAGGAGGGGAAGGGACAGAAACTGAATTCCTTGGTGGGAACAATGCGCTGCGTTCCCACTGGAACATTGCAGCTCCCACCCCGGATAGAAGCTGGGGAAGCACACAAGGATTGATGCCAGCACAGCTCCTTCTCTCCTGGGGCTGCTCTCCTGCTCCCACTCCAGCTCCTGCTCCGGGAAGCACCAGGAAGAGAGGGAAGCACTGGTCAAGGCTGCCTCCTGTGCTTTTCGAGTCGCCCCCAGGCAGCCCCACGCCACTGCAGGCGGCTTGGACGTCTCTCCAAGGGCAGCGATGAGGATATTCCTCTGCAGTGAAGGATCCCTGGGCTTCAGCATCCCCTTGTCATTGCCAAGGGATTCATTCCCAGCTCATCCCAAGTGCCTGAGGTGTTTTATAACCCCTTTTTGCTCCCTCAGTCGCCCTCCTGCAGGTCCTGCATCAGGATTCTCTGTAAGCCCACACAGGCTCCCTTTGCTCCATCCTGAGGACTCCTGGGATTCATTCCGAATCCTCATCACCACTTTTCAGGTGCCTTTTGAGCTTTTGTGCTGCTCATGAGAAGATGAAGGCATTGGAGCTGCTGGTGTGGTCAGTTAGGAGGAATGAATCCCTTGAGTCAGGTATCCCCATGGATGGGATGTGATTTCAGATGCTCTTTCCCTGGACCAGCCAGAGCCTGGATTATCCATACCTGCCTTTGGGAAGGACAGTTATCCTGGGGTGCTCCAGCTCAGTCCAGGGGAGGCTCAGGGTGGATATCAGGAAAAATGGCTTCACTGGAAGAGTGGTTAAGCATTGGAACAGGTGGAATCAGCATCCCTGGAGTGTTCATAAAATGAGCCAGAGTGGCAAGTTTAGTGGGCGATTCGGCAAAACTTGAACTTGGGAATCTTGGAGGTCTTCTCCAACCTTAACAACTCTGTGGAATCAGTGGCTACACCCCTTTCTTTTCTTTATCTCCCTGTGGGGTGGGATGGGCTGCACCGATTCCCAGTGTCACAGCTCCACACTCCATGGACACGGGTTCAGCGTGGGGCTTCTCTCCAGTCCCAGGGAGCAGAACACTCCCCTTCCCCTGGGAGTGGGGTGGGAGCAGAGCCCTGGGGGCTGCAGCTCTGCTGTGCCCTGCACAGAGAAGCTTCCGAGTGGTTTCTGAAATTCCCAGAATCCCTGCTTTGGAACTGATGTGATCCTTCCTGACCGACAGGGAGGATGTGGAGAATGGATCCACAGGCCAGACAGGTGACAGGACAAGAGGTACCTTAAGGGCGTCTGGAAGGAAATTCCTCTGTGGCACTGAAGAACAGACATGTAACTCAGTAGGAATAACCCTGGCATCCATGGGGAATGGATCTGGGATTGCTGTGCTCCCTGTCCCTGTGGTAACCAGGCTTCAAACCCAGAACTGTCCATTTTCAGCATCTCCAGCCATTTATCGAGCTTAAAACTCCTCAAGCAGCAGCCCCTGTGCTTTTCTGAGCCTCTTGAGGCACAATCACTTTTGTCCCCAGGGCGTTTCTCCAAAAGATCCATGGGCTGGGAACTGGAGCCAGTTGAAAGCTGGATGTACTTTTAGTGGAAGCTCTGGTAGATCCCACAGCCACCTTTCCTTCCCAAATGGCATCTTCCAAGTGAGATAATGATGAACACCGCATTTAAAATGTAAGCCTTGTTTGTGTTTTATATTTGTTTTGTGTTCTAAGTCCTTTTCCTGCTGAAGTGGGTTTTTCAGCAGGAAAAAAAAATCAGTTTCACCTCCCTGTAGTTCATGGATAAATTACCAAGTTCTGACCTCCCAAACAGTCAGGACAGAGTATTTGATCCATCTGTCTGTGTCCCCATTAGGGTTGAACAGTGGAGGATCCACTAAAAACTCACCTCCCTGGAGCAAATCCTGCCCCACACAAGCCTTGGGAAGAGCACTGGGACATCTGCCAGACATTCCCTAAGCTGTGACCTCCTGCCTGCTGCCTCACCAAATCCAGTGGCTGCAGAGCAGGGAGCAAGGTGACCCTGAGAGAAGGACATTTCTATCCCACCCAGAAAATCTGGGAAAGCACAGGATGGCAGCCCCAGCTCAGCGAAGCCACTCTGATGGGAACAGTGGGAGAAGCCAGAGTCTGGTACTGTGAGGAGCAGGATCTGCTCTGCTCTGCAGCCAAAATTCAAGGGGAAAATGATGCCTGGCTTAAAATGCTCCCTCCTGTCATGAGCGCCAGTACAGGGAATATTAAGGGCTGAAGGAATTCCTGGCACTGCTCTGGCTGTCCTTGGACTCCTCTGCTGCACTGGCACTGGACTGCAGATCTGTCCCTCAGCTCCAAAGTAAAGCAGAGGAATTCCAGGCTGGGCTTGGTGAAGGACTCATGGACTGATCCTGCTTGACAGGAATGGTGGCAGAGCTGCTGGGGTGAAGGGTGGGGGGTGCTGTGGGTCAGGACGGCTCCCCCAGAGGTTGAAATCCACGGACACAAGCACTCCTGACCCCGTGGACACATTCCTGTGTCTCCTGGCCATGCTGTGTGTTACTCCTTGGGTGGGGAATGTCTGCAGGAACTCCAGGGCAGTCTGTGTGCCCAGGAGAAGGGAGCTCTGTGTCCTGACTGCCCCCTGGCACAGGAACAAGGGCAGGCTGCATCCCTGGAGTACTGGCAGTGCCCCTTCCCCCTCCTCAGCCCCACCTGAGGCAGGAATGCTTCACTGCCCCTCCCCGGAGCCCAGGAAGGGCTCCAGCTGGGAGTCATTCCTTCAGCCACTGGATAAAGATCCATCTGGGCTAATGAAGGCACCTTAAAATTCATGTGCTGGTGTCTTTTCCTTGCTTCAGCGGTATTTCTTTCTCCAGCCTGATGCTATCTGGCTGCAGTTAAATAGCTCCAGTCAAAGGGACACCTCCTTGATATCGATTCTGACTGCTCCAAGTTTGTTATTCCATTCAATCTTTTGCTCAATACCACTCATGGACACCCCGGGCTGGGCACTGAGTCCTCAGCCCTTGCTGCTTTGGGATTAAATGGTCTGTTTCAGAATAAAACACACACAATATTCATTTTCATTCCCAGCAGCTAAACAAGTGTATCGATGACATTTTGATCAATTAAGCTGCTCCTCTCTTTTCCCCAAATTAGCTCTTTCCAAAGTGCTTCTGCAGCAAAGCAAGGATGGCTTTTGGAAAACAGGGGAGAGCCTGGGAGTGGGATCAGTGTCACCGAACTGCAGGCAGCCCCTGGCTGGCCCGGGACATCAGCAGGGGCTGCCCAGGGCAGGACAGAGCTGGGCTCAGTTCTGGGAGCTCCCATGCAGGAGCAGCCGGGCCCTGGCGCTCCAGCTGGGCACGATTTGGGCAGAGAATTGGTGAGGATTTCCAGAGCTTCGTTTGCTGAACCACCAGTGCCTTTTTAGGAGCAGCTGGTGACAGCAATGCTGAGAGGGGTGGCAGCGAGGCAGAGATGTGGCCGACCCCGCTTGGCTCGGGGGTGCAGCAGGGAAGCTGCAGTGTTGGGGAAGGTGAAACAGGAAAGCCTTATAAATATGACTGCTTAGATTTTGAGAGTATGAAGCCTATAAGTGAAATAGAATTGAAAGTTTTGATGTCTGAGATGCCTTAGTTATGAACAGGAAAACAGTGGTATGGCCAGCTGAAGGTGATCCCCTTTTGATTTAACAGCGCCCTTATTCTTACCAAGAGTCCAAGGGTCAGAGCACACCCTACTGGCTTGGCAGGAGGGGCTCAAAGAGCCTTAGGTTTAAAATGTAACACAGCAGGGTAATGTAATGATTCTTACAGGCTGTATGTAAATGCTGTAGGATTTGTATCTTGTGCTAGATTGGTTAGTGTAAATTAGAATGTTCAGTGTAGAAAGGGATTTAATGTATTG
>VYXD01001908.1:207270-233098 GCA_013397195.1 Hylia prasina | reverse complement strand
GGATAGTGGAAGGTGTTCCTGCCCATGGCAGGGTTGGCAATGGACAAGTTCTAAGTCCCTTCCCACATAAACCATCCTGGAATTCTCTGATTGATGCAGGGAATGCTGAAAAAACCCCCCAGGATGTGGGAGTGGAGGGATTGGTCCTGAAATGTGTCATCATTCTCTGTCCTTTGGCTTCTTGAAGAACTTCAGGAAAATCCCAGGACCTCTTTGCTGCAAGGCCTCACTTAATTAATGTCACAGGAGAGATTAAAAATATGAAATATCCCCTTTTTTTGAGAGAGAGAGAGGGAGAGAGCAATTGGAAAGGATAAATGTGGCGCATCCCAAAGAAGGCTGGGGGGCTAGGCAGGACTCCTGCATTCCCAGCAAGATGAATGCCATGAACTGCCTATTTCCATCCCCAAATCCTGAGCCCTCAGGCAGTAATTGTGGGTACCCCAGAGCCCGGAAGTATCACAGTTACAACCCCGAATCCCTTAAATTTGCATCCTCACAGAGAAAAACACGGAGAAAAACACGGCAACTCAGCAGCTGAATCAGCTGGAAAGTCTCCCCCAATAAGTTATGAAAAGAGGACTGGGAACCTGCATTTTTCTCACTCCAACTCTTTCTGGTTTTTTTTTTTTCCTTTTTAATAAAACCCTGTTTATGATGGTGGATAAAACATTCCTGTCATCCTTAATAAAAGCCTTTACTAGCAATGCGAAAGGAGCGGTGAATGGATAAACTGTAAATCAAAGCACAGCTTGGAAACGGGGCAGTTTAGCAAAGCAGCATTTCTGGGAGCTGCTGATGGCAGGAGATTACATTTTATATCAGAACAGATTTAAATTTAGGGGGAATTAACCCTCCAGCTCCCCTGCAAAAGCTTCCCAAGGCATCGAGGATATCTGAGCAAAGAAAGTTGGCACCAGTGGAAGGGAGGTGACAGGATAAAATAACTGAAGGGGACAATTTTAACTGAATCTTTCTTACAGCAACAAGCTACAAAAATTGTGACTGGATTTTAATTAGGAGGCAAATTTTTTTCCTGTTCTTTCTTGCATTTGGGAAGATGAAGTGACAGTATTTCAGGGATCCAAAAGCTGCTTCTTGCTGCAGTGAGAACACTTCAATTTTTAAGTCTTTCTGTAGGTGTCAGGAGAAAAATGTTTCTGTCTCTTGACGTTTGGACAGGGCCACGAGCTGGAAACAGTTGGTACAAAGCTGTTGGTTCTGCCCAACCTTGTAAAGAGCTACAGGAGCTCTGCTGGGAAGGGGTTGATCACAAAATATTCCTGCAAAGCCACATGAAGTCTGAACCCCCAGAAACAATTTATGGGGAATTTATGCACCTTAAAATCAAGACAGGATAAAAAGCTGAGCTGGGGCTGAAATTCGTGACCAACACCTTGCAAAGACAGAATTATTTCATCGAGAAATAAATCTTCAACCCTCGCTCCGTCCCAGTCTTGTGGGCTTGGATAAGTAATCCCAATAAATCCATGTGTTCACCCCTCTCTCCACCGTGTTCAGTCCAGGTTTGGCCCTGGAGGTCTCCAGGAACACATTCAAAGAGAAATTCTCCTCACTCTGGGGTGTTGGAGCCAGCCCAGACTCATCTGCTGGCTCTGAAATCCTTCGTGGCTCACTGATTTCCCTGATCCCTCCCAACTCACCCCTCCTTCCTCCGCCTCAATGATCCTTTCCAACCCTCCCATAGCCACGTGGGGAGCACTTGGAGACAGAGCTCCTTTCCCACCACCAGCGCGGGTGATGGAAATGTCACAGAAATTCCTGCTTTCACTGGGAAAACACAAGGATTTGCAGCAGACCCTGGCAGGTGCTGCTCAGAGCACTCCCAAGGTTGAACTCAACCCCCTTGGCTGGACCGGGGATTGCGTCTCCTGTAATTAAATCTCATTAGGTTAAAATGTAAGATGTTCCCAAAGTATGTATTCTATCACCATCTTCATGAGGTGTTGGAACCAGGTGGGGCAGTGTTTCCCTTATCTTCTGCTAATGGCCCATCAATGCCTTGCCCCATGACTCATGGATAACTCCCTCCGGGAGCCGTTTCTGTTTAATGGGCCATCAAGAACCCACTATATGACTCATAGAATGATCTCAGCCCATTGTGAGATGCTCCACCCAGGGGGAGGGGCCAAGCATTCCCACCTGGATATAATCCAGGGTTTGGGACAGCAGAGCAGCCTTTTCCCCAGTGGATTCATGGAGGACAAGAGCTACCAGACCTTTCTACAAGACCACTGCTTCGACAAGACCATTTCATCTGGACTGCTACTACCACCCTAACTAACAGGGTGTCAGGTTGTATTCTGACTCTGTCAGTGGTATTTTATACTATTGATTTTATTTTATTTTACTTTATTTTACTTCTTTTCTTTTCCTCTTATCAATCTGACTTGGAGTCTCTCACTGGTTTTGCTTTCAAACCAGCACACAGCTGTATCACCACCACTGGCACTGGGAAGTGGGAGCAGCTCCGGGAGCATCCCTCAGATGTGCTGGGGCCGCGGCAGGAATGTGGGAATGCTGGTGTGTGAGCCACCAGGACATCTCCCTCTCCCTCAGCAAGTTGGAAATGATACAACTCGGAAAATCTTTTTAGCTGACTTTAGGCAGGGATTTGTTTGCCTCTGCCCAGTGGGGAGGGAATTGAGGTCTTCTCTCTTTAAAAGACTCTTTCACTGAGGGCTGAGTTTTGCTGGGTGAGGCCTCATGGGCTTCAATCAACGAAAAGGAAACTCCCAGACCCAGAAGATGTGAAGGAGATAAAAAAACCTGGACAAACATCACCCCTGGGGCAGTCAGAGACACCTGGGCTTAGGAAAAGATCCATAATAGACCCAGAGAACGAGGACCAAATCAGCACCGGGAGAAGAGGGATCAATAAACAACAGGAGATCAAATATTAATAATTGTGCAGTTTGGGACCAGTGAATGACCATTTCTCTGGGTTTTGTCTGTGTAAATCTGTGAAAAATCTGGTCAAGTACTGGGTGTGATGGGATGGTTTTCACTGCACAACCCAGGCACGTGTGGATGGAATAATTTCCACTGCACATCCTGGCCAGAATGAAATAATGCCTGATCCTCTGAACACTTGAGAAGATTTTATTGGAGAGTTTCTGTTTTTCCATCATTTCGGTGACAATGGCACCACATTCCTCATCCATAATTCATTCCCTGCACACAGCCAAATGTGTTTGTAACTCAGTGGTGCCGGACAATGAGCCCCTTTTGTTATTTGTGTTATCCTCCTCTGGAGGGTTTACAAGCCTGGTATTACACAAGGAAAACCTGGGAAGGAGGCAAAACATCGGATTGGCTGGAAAATCCCTCTCCCACAGCAGCATGAGGTGAAAACTTCCCTTCTTTGGCTTGGGAATGTCCAGTCCAGGACTGGCAGGACAGAAGGGATCTTCTCCCAGCACTTCTGTATTCTTTTCCAGAGAAACCCAAAGCTTTTGGGAGCTGAATATTTTCCTCCTGGGAAACTCCTCTGTGTATCCACAGTGAAGAGCAGGGGGTGAAAAACCCCACAGCTCCCACTGCACCCGTGGGGTACTGATCACACACAGAGAAAGTGAAACCTGCTGGCAGAAAAATTCCAGGGATGCAGCTTTCAACAGCCCCTAAAAATCAAGGCTGGGAGCTCGAGCACCTGCTGCGGTTGAAGTTTTGCCTCTCAAACAGGAGCTGTTTAAATAATGCTAAGAATAGTGGAGGAGTAGATAAAGATAATGAAGTGCTCCTGTTGGGATCCCTTTGACACGCCGAGAATAAGAATCCAGAGTTATTTTTTAATAAAAAGGGAACTCCTCCTGGATTTGATCTCACTCCCTCCCAAACCTTAAGACAAATACTGTTGTCACTAAATTAAGCTGCGAAGTCTTTCATTAAGCACCACCCTTGGGAATTAAAGATGTTCTTGGAGAGCTGGAGGAAGGAGCCGAGCTTCAAGAATGGAATAGGCACAGGAATGAAAATATGGAGACATACACCCGGATATTTAATCCATAAACCAACACAGGCACTCCCAGCAGGTCAGAAAAGCAATCACAGCCTCCCAGCACAGCCCCGGAGTTACAACCAGGTGTAAAGACAGGGATTGTCTTCATTAAGTGAAATATTAATGAACGGAGGGAACAAAACATAGTGAACACAGAGAGCCATGGCAGCAGCAGCAGCAAAGAGATATTTTGGTTAAAAAATCCAGGGGTAACTCAATGAAGTGTCCAGAGAAGTGCTCAGAGTGTTGCTGCCAGGGTTCAGTGGCCACTGCAGGGGATTTCCCCAGATACCTGAGATATTTAAAAGGAAATTTCCAGCCACAAAGCATCTGCAAAGTGGGAAAAAAAATCTGGCCAGAGAATGTCTGTAGTGCCTGGTGTCCATCAGGGATTTCAGGCCTGTGCTGGAATAACATCCATGGAAATGCCACTGGCAACGTGGAATAATCCACCTCTGTGCCATCTGGTGCCTCTTTAGAACACATCCCAGCGGCTCAGGCATCCAGAGTTTCGTTGGGAAAAGCTCCAGGCCAGGCAGAAAACAAGGAAGGTTTTTCATTCTCCCGTCAAAGAAGGAGATGGAGAGTGGGGACTTTGCTGTGTGCAGCTGGAACTCTGGGAAAGTTCCTGTTTGATCCAGAAAAATCCCATCAAGGGTGTCCAGGTTTCCCCCCTGCAGGATAATTCCCAGGCAGTGGAAGCTCATTTTTCCTCTTACAGATAACGCTGAAATCCCTCATTTCAGCAGCATCCAGGGGAAGGTGTTCCAGAGTTTCTCCACAGCCATCAGCATCCCAGTGCAGCATTCCTGACACAGCACATCCTGCAGGAAACAGACTCAGCCAAAACAGCCCTGAGGCTGACAGAGCAATTCTCCCTCTTTTTCCTGTAAAGCTCCTTTCTAACTATAATCCCTGCTGGGTGTGGTTTATTTCTGGATACTTGGAACTGGGAGGGGCTCCAGGAGGGGAGTGGGGGCTTTTCTTTTTACTGGCTGGAATATTTTGATTCTTAAATTAAAATCAGCCCGATAATCCTTGACTGTGCAGAACCAGGAGTGTTTTATATCCTCAGGGTTTGCAAAGCTCTGTCTTAGGACAGGTTTAAGTGAATGAAGACAGTTGTTCTACCTTAAACCTCTTTATGTAAATGAGGCACCATAACCAGATTGAGACCATCCCAAAGGATCTCCCCTGTTGTTTAAGAAGGGAAGTTAATAACCCCTTTAATTTGGTTTGTTCAGTTTTTTGGGTTTTTTTTTAGTTTGGTTGGGGTTTTAAGTTAGGGGAGGGTTTAAAGCAATATTCAAGAGAACTGCTGGAGATAAGGCCAGAAATCTTTCCATTTAACACTAAAAATGTGTGATTTGGGTGTGACAAGATGCAGAGCTGGCCAAAGGCACTCCTGCCCGGAGGAACTGGCTGGAACTGTCTCATCAGGGCCTAGGACTGGTACCAGTTGTGGCTGTGAATTAAAAAGCTTTAATTAGAATTAAAATGCTCAGACCTTTTCGCTCTTCCTCCTCTTCCTCCTCCTCTTCCTCCTCCTCTTCCTCCTCTTCCTCCTCTTCTTCCTCTTCCTCCTCTTCCTCCTCCTCTTCTTCCTCTTCTTCCTCCTCCTCCTCTTCCTCCTCCTCCTCTTCCCCTCCCACTTTAAAAAGGCCAGAAAAATTAAGGGAAAAGTGGTTCCAAATAGCACAACTGCACAAGAAGCCACACTTCGATGCCAAGGCTTTGTTACTGCCCATCCTGAGCACTTTGATCTTGGAGCTCTCCCTCATTTCCCGGACCTGAGGGAGACTCAGCAGCAATCCCAGAGCAGGCAGGAGCAGGGGGCTGTGCAGGGTTGCAGGGAGCAACAGGAGAACATTTCTGTAGCCCTGGTTCCAGGCCTGAGGTGTTTTTGGTTTTCCTGAAATTCTTTCCCAGGGAAGTTCTGTAAATATGAGGAATGTTTTTGTAACTGTACCTGTGTTATTCATTCCTTCTGACAGGAGGGACTTCTCCTTGATGTCCCTCTGGTTTGACCAATGTGATTGAAGAGGTTTGCCTTTGTTTCACCAATCACACTGGTCTGTGTAAAATAGTATATAAGGGAGACACATCCCTAAATAGTCACTTTTTAGCCTTCTGAATCTCAGAGTCTGTGTCATTGTGGTGTAAAACAGTGACACATTTCCAGCTGCCCATCCGTGGGATGGGATCCCATCATCCCAAAGCACAACCAGAGCCCAGGGGGTGAATTCAGCCCAATTCTGGGATGAATCCTCAGGAAAAACAGGACAGAGCTGCTTCCACAACCACCCACTCAGCGCAGGGCCAGGGAGGAGCAGGGGGGATGTTTCAGACAAGGAAACCCAGGAAAATCAGGATCCTCGAGGGGAGTGGGAAGGGATTACGAAGATTGTGGTAATTTCTGGGGCTCAGCAACCACCTGGGACCATTGGTGTGGTGACATGGTGACAGCTCCTTCTGTCCAGTGTCACTGCTGGAGCTCTGGATCAGGGAATCACAGAGTCCTTAAGGTTGGGAAACACCTTTAAGATCATCCAGTCCAGCACTGCCAGGTCCCTCACTAACCCAAGTCCCCAGGTGACACCTGGAGGGGCTGGAGCGTGTCCAGGGCAGGGAATGGAGCTGGGAAGGGGCTGGAGCCCCAGGAGAGGCTGAGGGAGCTGGAAAGGGGCTCAGCCTGGAGAAGAGGAGGCTCAGGGGGACCTTGTGGCTCTGCACAACTCCCTGACAGGAGGGGACAGCCGGGGGGGTCGGGCTCTGCTCCCAGGGAACAGGGACAGGAGGAGAGGGAACGGCCTCAGGCTGGGCCAGGGGAGGCTCAGGGTGGATTTTGGGAACATTTCTTCATGGAAAGGGTGGTCAGGCACTGGCACAGGGCAGGGCTGGAATCCCCATCCCTGCATGTGTACAAGTGACTGAAATGGGACTGGCAGCAGACTGAGGGTCACTTGAGGTCATACCATCAGACTCTCTGGAGTTTCAGGTGCCTTCCTGTGAGCATTTATTAAAAACAACCTGATTTTACTGGGAATGTTCTGATTGATACTTCCCAGCTGCTGGTCCTGCCCTGGAGAACCCCAAAATCCCCAGGGCTGGACCCTGACCCCACCCCAACCCCTCCAGAAGCACCCACAGCTCATCGTGGTGCACATCCCACAAGGAGAGGAACCCCAAATCAGCAGAATTATTCCATCCTCAGCATTCCATGGGATGCACAGGCTGCTGTGGATCCAGCTGCTCCCACTTCCTGATAAATGCAACAGAACATTCCAGCCAAGGAATGTGGAATGCTGACTCTGTTTCCCTCCTGCAGCATTCAAAGCAGAGCTCATTGCTGTGTTCATCACATCTGCCACTGGAATTCTACATCAATCTCACCACAACTCCTGCACAAAATGGGGGGAAATCCTCTTTTCTGTGTAAAATAAGGCGTGTGTAGGCAAAAATTGCAGGTTTGTTATGAGAAAGCAAGGTGGGATTAAAAAAAGTCTTGTTTTAAAAATACACAATTTGGAGCATGTTTCCCCTCAAAAGTATTTTTCAGTTTTTTTTTAACAAAAAAAGCTTTTTCCATGTTTTAGTAGTCTCTGATAATGAAGAAAGGAAAATTTGGGGGTTGGCCCTGCCTCTGTTCATGGATTTGGACAGGATGCTCAAGCCTCGACTGAGTTCCCCTGTTCTGAGGGAGGAAGGGATGTGACGATTCAGGTGGGAAAGGCTTTTTTGAGGCGTTGGAGAAATTCCTATTGAAGCCTGACCCAGCATCAAACAACGGATCTGGCAGCAGCCTCCAGCGCTTGGTGAGCAGGGAATGACATTTCCCCACTGGAAACACCCAGGAGATGAAGTTGGGATCTGTTGTTTGTCCAGCAGCTGCTGCTGGCACCAGCCTTTGGAACCCGTCTGTTCATCCTCTGCTGGAAGCAGCTGTCCCTGCAATTAGCAGGGATTGAAACAATTAAAAGGAAAATGAGGATGGAGGCAGCACTTCCAGCAGGGAGGTTCGGAGGGATGTGCAGGGTTAAGCACAGGGATGCCCTGTGGAGAGCACGGGAGGGATGGTTTTCTGAGCTGGCTGCCTTGATCAGCTCCTTCCTGCCCTGGCAGCACTTCTGTGCTGGCTGCTCCCTTTGCTGGAGCTTTGGAGGGTTTTTTTCCCAGTTCCACATGAGCAGGATGATATTCCTATGAAAACTACAGCAAGATTTCTGCCTCTGCTGCTGGAGCAAGACACCTGGCTGGATTCTGCTTGGTGCTTTCCATAAAAGAGAATAATTCCTTCCTGTGGGAAGAGACCTCTGGAGGTTTCCTGGTCTGATCCTCACACAGGGGAGGGTCATTTTCAAAGTCACTTGGGGTTGCTCAGAGACTTGCCCACTCGATGTTGTCACATTCCAAGGATGGAGATTCCCAGAGTTCCTCTGTTTTATGGTGTTTAACATCTCCATCCCCAATTTCTGCCGATTTTGCAGGAGGTGCAGGTTCCCTCATGGCATGCCACAACACGACGTGAAAGAACCTCACGAGGGCACGGTGATGGGCAAAGAAGAAAAAGCTCCAATTTATTTACAAAACTCAATTTTATACATTTCCAAAGGTGCCTGTGGATTGGAGGATGAAATCCCACCTCCCAAACCACTTTGGTCAAGACAACTCTCAATCAACTTTCTCCTCCTACCTAAAAATATGTAAACAACCAAGGACAGTTAGGAAAACAAAGCTGTTGTTTATAGTAAAAGTGTGGGAAAGTAAAACTTCTGACTCCAACATGAAAGACAAATGAGAAGGCCTAGAAAAATCCTCAACCCCAGGGTGACAATGGCACAAGCATGTCAGCAAGCCTGAGGGCAAGGGGCAGACTGAAGTGGGACAATCCAAGATGTTCCTGTGTTCAGCAGATTCCCTGCTCTGTCCCAAATCCAGGCTGGGTGTCAGCTGCAGGAAAGCAGGGATGGAATGTCCTGGGCAGGGCACAGAGCTGTAGCCCTTTACCTTGAAATCACAGAGTCATGGAATCTCCTGAGCTGGAGGGACCCCCAGGGATCATGGATCCAGCCCCTGTCCCTGCCCAGACCCCCAACAATCCCAGCCTGGGCATCCCTGGCAGTGCTGTCCAAAGGCTCCTGGAGCTCTGGCAGCCTCGGGGCCGTGCCCATTCCCTGGGGAGCCTGGGCAGTGCCAGCACCTCTGGGGGAAGAACCTTTCCTGATCTGCAGCCTGAGCCTGCCCTGGCCCAGCTCCAGCCCTGCCCTGGGGGCTGTCCCTGTCCCAGAGCAGGGATCAGAGCTGCCCTCAGGAGGAGCTGCAGCCCCTGGGGAGCTCTGAGCTCCGTGTCCTCTGCTCCAGCTGAACATTCCAAGTGCTCCTCCCATGGCTTCTCCAAACTCTTTCCCATCCCCGTGCCTCTCCTTTGGATGTTTTCCAACCTTTAGATGCTCCTGGTACTGTGGAACCCCAAACTGCCCCCAGCACTGCAGATGAGGCTGCCCCAGCCCAGAGCAGGACAATCCCTTCCCCTGACCAACAGAACCAGATGCCTTTGCAGGGCTCTATTTACCCAAAGGAGTCACAGTGTCCACTTTGGGCCTTCTTGGAGAGAAAAGTGTGATGTCTGGGAGACAAATATTCCATGGGATGCAGAACAGCTGTTGTACCACAAGCTCCTGAAGCTCTGAAAATGGTAAAAAACCTCCTCTTCCATCCCTCAGGAAGTTCCGTTCCCATCAAACTCTGCCAGGCACTTTTCTGGGTTTCAGAGACTTCTGAGCTTATGGAAACCCCATCCTAGATCTGCTTTTTTAGGCATCTCCATTCCTTTGAAATTCCCCAGCAGATGGAGGCTGAAGCCTTAAATCAGCTGGCCCCAGGACAGCACATTCCCAAGGTTCATGTGGAAATTTGCAAGTCTTGTGATTTGTAATAAAAAGCCCTGGGATATCTGAGATCTTCCCTTGATTTTTTCGGAACAAATTGCCAGAAAAAGCCCTCCTGACTTTAATTCCTGCATCATTCTGATGCATGCTCAGAGTGGAACATAATGGCTGGAAGTCCCTTTGCTCAAGGGCAAATTTATTTCCTGGCCAACATCTGGCTCCAGACTCATCTTTCCTGCAATTTACCAGTTGCTGGCATGAGAGAAAAAGAGAATTATTGAGTTCTTTCTCTGCTTGGATCCAATTAGTCAAAGAAAAGTTGCTGGAGGTAAATGTGGTGCAGTCAGGAAAGATGCAAATGTTTGCTCTCTGCCAAGTCCTTCCTGCCACAGCTCAGGGCAGGGGGGCACTGAGGTCACCCACTCCAGAACCTTCTTTCCCTACACAAACACTTGGGGGGACAAAAGAAGGATAAGAAGGGATCAGACTCACCTGGGATACCTCCATCAGCAGCTGGGGATGGCATGGAGTTATAGGATGATGGAATCTCCTGAGCTGGAGGGACCCACAGGGATCATGGATCCAGCCCCTGTCCCTGCCCAGACCCCACAACAATCCCCCCTGGACATCCCTGGCAGTGCTGTCCAAAGGCTCCTGGAGCTCTGGCAGCCTCGGGGCCGTGCCCATTCCCTGGGGAGCCTGGGCAGTGCCAGCACCTCTGGGGGAAGAACCTTTCCTGCTCTGCAGCCTGAGCCTGCCCTGGCCCAGCTCCAGCCCTGCCCTGGGGGCTGTCCCTGTCCCAGAGCAGGGATCAGAGCTGCCCTCGGGAGGAGCTGCAGCCCCTGGGGAGCTCTGAGCTCCGTGTCCTCTGCTCCAGCTGAACATTCCAAGTGCCCTGAGCCTGATTCCCCTCGAGACCCTCCACCACCTTCACAGCCTCCTTTGGTGCTCTCTATTGCTTTAGGTCTATCCCATATTGTGGAACCCAAAACTGAAGCAGGAGCTGCACTTTCTGGGCCAGAAGCTGCTTGAGACATTAAATTCTCCTCTTTCAAGAAAAATAGGCGACATGAATCCATTCCATGGGCGCATTGAAAAGAAAAAAACCTGTTACCCCACTGCTGTGTCCAACACAAGGACAGACCATGGGGTCTGAAACACACAGGGACATCTCTGTCCCTCGGAGTCAGGCAGAGCCACCTCCCACTCCCATCAAACCCACGGCCTTGTTGTCCATGATTGTGCCCACCTGGGCTGAACAAACCCATGGACCTGTTAAACCCATGGACAGGCAGGCCCTGGGTCACTGGGCATGGCCAGGAAGCACCTTGAAAGTTCAGGAGCAAGTCCTCAAAGTCCTCCTGGTGTTACCTTTGTGTCCCTTTTCCTGGCCACAGATCCATGGGAATCCTCCATCTGCAGAAAAGCACTGGGAAAGGGAGAAGTTCAGGATCAGGGAGCAAACCCAGGCATGTTCAGGAATGCAGGTGCATCGCTGCACTCTGAGTGTTTTACAACTTCATCCCGAGCCCTGCTCCCCATAATCAGATTATGAAACCTTCGACTCAAGTTAATGCAAGCAAACAGATCATGCGGAGAGCCATAAAAATAAAATATCATCATAAAACTCCTAAATCGAGAGCATCTTCTGCAAACAGAGAGCTGTAAACACAGAAATGTGTCTCTCTGCAACCGTATTTGGTGAGCTATGGGAGAGCCCCAAGAGATGGCAGGAAAACACAGCTGTTCTCTCCTTGCAGGAGGTGAGGGAATGCAGCTCTGGCTCCAGGGTCAGCTCCAGCTCTGCTGCGCTTCTGGGATGGGAGGAGGGATCCCCCAGGGTGGGTCAGGCTGGAATGGAGCACAGAGGGTCCCTGGTGCCCCCCCTGCCCCAGCAGGGCCATCCCAGGGCAGGGGCACAGCACTGTGTGCACACAGCTCTGCAACAGCCCAGGAGAGACCCCACAGCCCCTCTGGGCTGCGGTGCCAAAGGGTTCCTGGCACTGGGAAGAGGAGCTCAGGAGAATTCCAGAGGCTGTGGAGCTGATGAGGGCAGAAGTGGCTGTGACTCTCAGCCCTCCCCTGTGACAGACGCAGTTCCCCCTGGAATGGCAGATCTAAGCACAGATCCAATTAGGAGCGATTTCCTCCTCCTTTTGCTTTGCTGGGATAACTCCCTGACACCAGGGAATTGTCTCTGGGCAAGAGAGAAAAGCTGCTCTGAATTTCTAGAGACTCCCAGATGTTTTTCCACGGTTTTGGCTGCTGAGTTCCTGCTCCTGCTCTCACCCTGAGCAGGTGCTGCCCCTGGAGCATCACATCCCTGGGAAATACCATGAAAAATGACCTTCAGCTGCTCCTGGTGGCATCCTAGCACTGATGTCACACCTGGCAGGTGACAAAGGTGACAGGAACACCCAGCTGTGCCAGCACGTCACAACGTGTCCTTTAGGGGCTGCCACAAACACTGCTGTGCAGAGATTCAAAGAGCTTCTGAAGGCAACTTGTGATGAAAAAAAGAAAAGCTTCGTTGATCTGAAATGCAAAATCCTGGGAACTCTCACCAAAAATTGGGCAAACATCTCTCCCCTGCAGCCTTGTGGGTGTGTTCTGTACACTCACACCCTGCTCCTCTCCTCACTCCCAGCTCGAGGGGCTTTGGGAGCATTTCTGTCACTGTTCTGCTCCAGAACTGCCCTTGAGGGGGCTGGGCACGGAGAGTGGCAGCACTGCACTCCCAGAGCCCCGGGCGAGGACTCTCCATCCCTGGGAACGTCCAAGGTTGTCGCTGTTTTACACCACAATGACACAGACTCTGAGATTCAGGAGGCTATAAAGTGACTATTTATTTCTTTATTTATGTAAGGGATGTGTCTCCCTTACATACTATTTTACACAGACCAGTGTGATTGGTGAAACAAAGGCAAACCTCTTCAATCACATTGGTCAAACCAGAGGGACATCAAGGAGAAGTCCCTCCTGTCAGAAGGAATGAGTAACAAAGGTACAGTTACAAAAACATTCCTGATGTTTACAGAGCTTCCCTGGGAAAGGAATTCCAGAAAACCAAAACATCAGGCCTGAAACCAGGGGTACCCAAGGCCAGGTTGGACACTGGGGCTTGGAGCAGCCTGGGACAGTGGAAGGTGTTCCTGCCCATGGAATGAGATGGGATTGAAGGTCCCTTCCAGCCCAGCCCAGCCTGGGATTTGATGATTCCATGATTTAGCTCTTCCCAGCTCAGCAGAATTTCCCCATCTCTGTAAGGGCAGAGCTGAAACCTTCAGCTAAAGGGCAGCTCCCGTGTCCTACACCAGGGAATCATTTCCATCATCCTCCCAAGGGAAAACGGCTCGGGACTGCCCCTTCCCTTCTCTGTTCCCTAAGGAGCTCTGTTCTGTAAGGAACCTTCAAATGATTGGCTCCTGCCAAAGCCTTGAGCAGAAAAATAGGACTTCTCTAATCAAGACCCAGCAATTATGCAAATTGCAGGGACAAAATGCTGATAAGAACAACAAAAATAATTCTGCAAATAATTATCGCATTGAGCTTTGCTGCTTCTTATTAAAATTTTCCACTTTTCCAAAGAAATTGCTGTTTGGACATGTGAAAAAATTAAAATATTGCTTGTAAACTGTACCTGAGAAATATTTCATGACCCCTGGGTATCTCTTTAGGGTCTGTAAGACCCAGAGAAGGAGCTGCAGGAGTCTGTAGCAGCAAAATCATTTTAAGACATGAAGAGGGAGCAGAAATAATTGAGGTCTGGAGGGGCTGAATGCAGAAATGATTAAAAGAGATACTTATGGATAACGACTTGAGATGGAATATAATCACTTTCTTGGAGGGCATGGAGAACAAAAAATGGGATTTGTTTAGCTTTGCACGTTGGATCTTAATTAGAAGTAATAGGATTAAATGTCTGCATGGAAAATAATCTGATTATCAGGGATCCCTTGGAAATTAACTGGGGTCTGCAAAGGGTTAATTGGGGCTTCCAAGCTCCATCCAGGCACATTCCTGGTGAGGCACTTCCAGAAATAGGGCATCCNTTTTTTCCAGAGTTTTAATTATTTAGTTTTCTCAGGGACAGCGAGGTTTTGGTGGGATTCCTGCTCCACAGTCTTTCAGGGCCCAAACCTTCCTGAGAAAGGGCTGTCCCAGGAGAGGGGTGCAGGAACAGGAGGGGCTCAGAGCTCACTGAGGGGAACCAGGGGCAGGGTGGGGGTGAAGCTGCGGAATCTGGGGAGGTGGGGAAGAATTCCCGGTGAGATAAATCCCTGACTCGTGGACATATTTCCATAAGCAGGTGGATCTGAGCTGTTTCTCCTCCTGGAAGACCTTGTGGAAGAGGGAAAGACACTTGCAGTGAAATGTAATGGTCTCATTAAAGTGCTGAGTGATTTTTATTCACCTCGGAATGATGTTCTTCCTGAAAGACACGATTATTTCCAGGACCTCAGGCAACTCCAGATGAAGAGATGTCTGCATCCATAATAAGCTGGGAAGGCTTTTCTTCCAAGCACTCCTCCAGCTTGACAGCAGAGTGAGAGCTCAGAGTTTGGGGTGCTTTAGTCATGGAAAATGCACCAAATGTGGCCGAAAAGGAGGGAAAAGTGGACTTTAGAGATCAGGTTTTTAGGGTGGATCCATGGAAAGGCTCGTCAGGCACCGGCACAGCTGCCCAGGGTGCTGGTGGAGCCCCCGAAGCCACGTGGATGTGGGACTGGGGGCACTGGTGGCCTGGGCACTTTCAGCTTTGATGATTCTGGAGGGATTTTCCAACCTGAACGGTCTGAGGATTCCAGGAGCAGGTCTGGGGATTCCAGAAGCAGGTTTGGGGGTTCCAGGAGCAGGTCTGGGGATTCCAGGAGCAGCTGGGTGCATCCTGCAGCTCCCACACTCCCAGCTGGGAAGGTCCCTGGGCTGCACCAGGCTCTTCCCACTGCTCTGGGGCAGTCAGGGGGAGGAGGAAGAGGGGAGGAAGGAAAATGAGAAGGAAGAGGAGGAGGGATGGTTTGATGCCAAGGTATCTCCCTGTTCCCACACTGGGATGTCCCCAGCTCTTCCCCTGTGACCCTGGCAGGGCTCAGGAGCCCCCGGGGTGGGGATGGACATGAGGAATTCTGCTCCTGAGGAGCTGAATCCAAACCCCCCGAGGGTCCAGGACTGTGGACACGGCAGCATTTCCCGGGATCCCTGGGGCATTCCTGACTATGGCACCTGGCTCCCACCGGGATCACCAAATCCCTCCTTGCCCCTGGAGCCCTCCCGCCCTGCTGAGCAGATCCAAGCCCGCCTGGAGCTGTAAAACTGCAGCTTTATTGCAGCAGCTGCTCTTTTACAGCCCCTGCTAAATCCTGGGCTGCTCCTGAACCTCTCTCCAGGCAAAGCCTTTCCTTGAGAGAAGGGAGAAATCCACCCAAGGTCACCTGTCTGCTGCCATCACATCAGCTCCTGTCCTGCTCCTAACGAGGCAGGCTGAGCTCTGGAATCACTCTGGGCAAGGCATTTTCCTCGGGCTTTGGATCACTGCTTTTCCTCCAGCCTTCCCTGGCTTTTTCCAGCCTTTTGGAAGCTCAGGGCTGGATCTGTGGATCTCTCTCGCTGCAGAAGGGGCGATGCACAAGAGCTCTTGGGACACTTGCATGGCAACAAGAGGGCAATAAATTGATAATAATGACACCAACGAGCTGCATAATTGGAGTTTTGGGGCATTTTGAGCTCCTGGGTTTCAACAGGAAATGTGGAGCTGAACAAGAATGTCCACCAAGGAATATTTTGATATTCAGGAAGAAGCAGGTCCCAGTGTTTGGCGCTCAGAGCCAGGTGTGACTCCAGCACTACTGTAAGGAACAAACAACAATAATAAAAGGTCTGGAAAGGAAAATAAATTAATTTTTCCGTGCCCAAGAGGGTTTCTTCCCTACAGTCTGAGAAGCCCCAAAGCTGCTCCTCCCATGGAAACCACATAAATGATGTCTTACTAAAACTGAGTTATTGTTGTTTTTTCTAAATTTCAGGTGCTCCTCCAAGGTGAGGGGGTCCCGTATTTTATGGAATCAATATCCTAGAGTATGGATTTTGCTTGCTTGGAGCAATAAGAGAAAACAAACAGTGGGATTTGCCTTCTCCTGTGGGGATTCATTTTTAACTCCTCGCACCATGTTGGGAATGTTCCGTTGAATGTTATCACTAATATTTTTTGATCTATTGTTTCACCTTTTATTTCAGAACAATCTTTTTTTTTGATATTTTGGAGGCTCTCCTGGGATATTCCTGAGATGAATCACATCCCTGTCCAACTCTTCTCCTCTGAGACAAGAAAAATCAAACCCAACTTTCTTGGGTGAAATACTATCATGAGAATTTGATATTTAGTATTTAGTGATTGTCCCACTAAGGAGAAAACCTTTATTATGACCCAAAATTCATATTTTTATGCAGTTGGATGGAAAATCCCACATGGAACAACAATTCTTAATGAGAATTCCATCAGTCTTTTTTTTGTAACACCGGGTGAGGTTTAGGGACAATTTTACAGCCCCTTCTAATACAATTGGTCTGTTTTGCCACCTGTGTCATGTCCCCAGAGTGACACTGAATTTCAGGGAGAGATTAGAAATGGAATTTTACTTTTATATTCTGAGTGCCAGCAGTGAGCAGAGAAACCCACACACTGAAACTCTGGGGCCTGTAGGGCCACTTCTCCCAGGAATTCCACCCCAAAACCATGGCAGGCTCCTAGGGAACATCCGAATTTCCCACATTTTCCATCACCCAGAACAAATCCCTGTGAACCAACGCTGCTGGCTGAATTCCACCCAGGAGCATGGCTCTTCCATCCTGAACGTTTGCTCACCCAAAAAACCCAAATAAACAGCAACAAAAATTAAGGATGGGGAGGAATCAATGTAAGAGTGCCACCTGGTGACATCTGGCACAGCCGTGGATCAGCCACAGCTTTTCCTGCAGTGCAGCAGGAAAAAAAACAGGGAGGAGAGACCTCACTCCACAGGAGTTTTCCCAAACAGATGCGTTTTCCCACCAAAAATGGGCAGTGAATCAGGAGACTCCAACTTGGTGGCTGAGGGCTAAAAATCCGGCCCCAAATGTACAAACCCAGGTGCAAAGTGTCTGCTTAATATTCACAGCCCTGGGAAAGGAGTCCTTGCAAATGGATAATTAGGAATGTTGGATTGGGATAATTAGGGATGTTGGGCATGGGACTGGGAGAACTGTGCCCACAGGCCTGCCCTGCTGGGCTGGGCCGGGCTGAAAACTGGGACTGGGTCCCCCCTTGATGTAATTCAATATTAACATCTCATGTTTATGCAAATTCCTGCCACGCTTCATTGTTTGGCACCACAACCGTGACAATTTGAACACGACCCGATGTCAGCTCTGACACGGAATGGCTCTTCCTTCCAAAAGAGGTTAATTCCTATCAACCCTTGAATCCAGTTTTCTACTGGGAATCTGCTCTCGCTAAGAAAACAGAAGTCCAGGTTCAGGAGCAGGGAGAAGCTGCTTAGTGTTGTCTATTTTTCATGGATATTTCCACATTGTCTCCACCTGTAGGAACACACAAGACCTTTCTCATTTTCCAAGGCTTTGAGCGGGATTTTGGCTCTGGGTTTGAGAGCCCCAGGAGCCATTCTGCCTGCTAAAAATAAGGATCAGTCTCAAATTTAGGGACAAATAATAACCCCCTTAAAGAAATCTGAGAAAACACAGCAATGAGTGACTTTTGGGGGGGATTGTGTGCATATTGCTGCTCTTTAGGGAAGATCCATGGGAGCACATGGTGCTGTGCTCCCTGGGAAGGTTTGGGTGTTCTGCAGCACCCAACCCAATCTCCAGTGTGGCTGGCAGTGGGAATGGTTCAGGGAACATTCCCAAGAAGGTTTTTAGAGTTCAGGAGGGCTGGAGATCTGTTGGGAAAGGCAGAGCTCTCCCACAGCAGCTCCAAGGTTGGGTTTGGGCTGGCACAGCTGCAGGGCAGGGGGGAGGCTCTGCTGGGAACCCAGCTCAGGTTGTTGCCTCTTTGTTTAAATAATGTGGGATTTGGGACAGGTCCAAATCCAGATATCCCAACCCCTAAAGGACAGGGCCATTAGAAGTGCCACAGGAACAGCTTACAGTCACTGGGCTATCCATGAATAAAAGGAGAGCCTTAAGCAAACTGGAAATGGTCCTGGGCCAGGCTGAGGAGCAAATTCCAATGTCCCTGAAGTGCCCCTCAGGTGTGGCTGTGCCAGAGGGGAGCTCCCATTCCCAGATCAGCAGGAGACAAAACTCAGCTGAAATGAGCTGCTCCAGGAATGTGCTTCACTCATTCCATGGACCAGGAGATGGTTTAGCAACCTCTGCCTTCACAGGCTCAGGGGACAGGCTGGGCCTCCTGCTCCCAGCACTGCCAGATTCAAAGGGATTGATGGAAAATCCCATTTTATCACAGTCCAGCCAGGTTTTGAATCAACTCAGCAACTCTGGGAGTTGAAGTCATCTCTGCCAGTCCCTTCCCAACCCCAGAAGTTGCTCAAAGTCCTCTCAGGTGGCTGCTGAAGGCTCCAGCAGGATCCTGTAACCACGTCCCCAGGCACTCATGGCTCTGGGACAGCCTCAGGTTTGCTCTCCTCAGCCATGGAACAACAATCCTTAACAAGAATTCCATCAGACAGCAGTTTTCCACTGAAAGGAGCCTCATGTTCCAGCCAGGGATGGAGACGTTGGGGTGCTTCTGCTGCAGGAGAGCCCCATTCCCAGGAATTTGTGTGGCCTCATCCCAAACCAACCTCTGTTATCCCCTGCCAGCATCACCTCCCATTCCTCACAGCATCCTGACAGGGATCCTTAGCCCTGGCCATTCTCCTCAGGACTAACTCAGCCTTTCCACCCCAAAGTTTTGTTAATGATGATGCCATGATATCCCAGCTCAGATGGATTCCTGTCATTACGGAGAATTTAGGACACGGAGATTGGCAAAATATGACCTCAATTTAAGTCCATCATTGTCTCCTCCTGGAATTGCTCAGCTGGAATAAATATCATTACCCAGACCTGGGAAATAGCTGAGGGAGGATATTGCAGCACAGACCTGGAGTGGAAGAAATGCAGCTAAAAATCCTCCCTGTCTGACAGGAACTGGGAAAAATGGAAGCAGAATCCCAAGAGGTCCAGTGGAGACCCTGAAGAGCTGAAAGTTGACCTTTTTTCCTCTCTGTTCAAGAAGAAATTTCATGGTTGGCCTGAAAAATGGCACCAACAAAAGAAGAAAAGGTTTTATTTTGTGGGAGAAAAACCAAAACAGTGCCAACCCAACCAGCCCCCTAAAAATAGTTCCAGTTTAACCTGAATGCAAATATTTCTTCAAGTTCATTTAACTGTGCTTGGCCAGCAAAGTGTAAAGACACAGCAACATTTTTCCTGCTTTTTAGATAGGATTTATTTAGGAATGGGGAGGGAGTGAACAACTTGGACACAAAATTTGGGTGCAAAGAGGAAGGAAAAAATCCCTCTGGCAGGATTCTGATGAAGTTGTGCCAAAGGTACCCCCTGGATTGCAGGGCCCAGGGGTGCCATGGACAGCAAGGACTGGAGAGGGAAGAAAACAAACAGAGATTCAATGTTGAATTTAAAGTGGAATTGTAGAGCAAGGCTGGGTGTGCAAAGGGAATCTCCTGAGCTGGAGGGACCCACAGGATCACGAATCCAGCCCCTGTCCCTGCCCAGACCCCCCAACAATCCCCCCTGGACATCCCTGGCAGCGCTGTCCAAAGGCTCCTGGAGCTCTGGCAGCCTCGGGGCCGTGCCCATTCCCTGGGGAGCCTGGGCAGTGCCAGCACCTCTGGGGGAAGAACCTTTCCTGATCTGCAGCCTGAGCCTGCCCTGGCCCAGCTCCAGCCCTGCCCTGGGGGCTGTCCCTGTCCCAGAGCAGGGATCAGAGCTGCCCTCGGGAGGAGCTGCAGCCCCTGGGGAGCTCTGAGCTCCGTGTCCTCTGTTCCAGCTGAACATTCCACATGCCCTCACCCTCTGGATCCTTCCCCACCTTCGTGTCCCTCTTAGAATGTTCCCTAAAACCTTTATATCCTTCCTCTGCCTCAAACTGCCCCCAAACTCGAGCTGAGGGTGGAGTGAGCACTCAGACACGGGCGGGGGGTGAGAAGAGCACAGGGAGTTGTGGCAGTGGAAGGTTTGGAAAGTGCTGAGATGGAACGGGAGGTGACCCCTGCAGAACGTGCAGGGAAAATGTCACAGTCTGTTTGTGTCTGCAGAGCAGGGAGGGGACAGAGGAGGGAGGAGAGGGGGGAGAGAATGGAGAGAGGAGAGAGAGGAGAGAGAGGGGAGAGAGGGGAGAGAGGAGAGGGGAGACCTTGGCATTTTTATTAGAGGAGAGGGTCAACAGGAGCCAGCTGGAAATGCAGCATCTCCGCAGCATCCCTGATTTCCCAGAGCTGTAACATTCCAGCTCCTACATTCTCCTTGTGAAGGTGTGGGTCTCCTCCAAAGACTGGGACAGAGAGGTCAAGGGTGGAGGAGGCATTTTGTGAGAAATGTTCTCTCAGTAATAACTGCTTTAACCCGAGCTTAGGAGATTGTGTGAGCTCACTGTGGTGGGCCCCGGGTGACCTCAGCCTGAGAGGTTTTGGGAGAGCAGCTCCCAAAGATAAAGCCCATCACTTCTGGCACTGGAATGTGCGGGACCCTCGGGATTTGACCTTTGACAGATTTCCTCTGTTTTACACTTACTGCATCAACCAACTCAGCGCCACTCAATATTTGTTGGTCTACACCAAGTTTGCTCCCAGGTAGAGGGGAGGATTTAGTTTGAAACACAGGAGGAAAGCCTGGGAAAAATAATTTTGTGGCATAATCTTCCCTTGGAGTGGGCTGTAACTGCTTCCAGCCATACACATCCACCTCATCCCACCATTTTTCATCATGGATTGTGAGAGTGAGAGGGAGATGTGCAGTTGGAGGCCTGGGAACTTCCTTTTTTATTTTAATAAGTTCCTCTGAAGTGTCTTGAGAATTTGTCCATAAATGTGATGGATTTCCTGGGAGAGTGTCTGATGCACTGAAAATCATCCCCAGCTTGGGGAGGTCTTGCTAATTCTTCTTGGAGCAGATGTGGTGGAGTCTGCAGGCCTGGCTGTACATCACTGCTCTGGGGACTTTTGGCAGAGCTGGGAGTTTGATGAAGCATGTAAATGGACTTTTTGCAAGATCCCGTTTTCATCCATCACTTTGGAATAGGGACGTGCTAGAAAAGCATTCCCTGGGACGGAGGAGTTGCTGTTGGATCTGTCCTGGGCTGGGATAAGAGAGGTCTTTGGGCTGGTTGGGCTCTCGTTCCAGACTGGAACAGAGCACATGGGCTCTGGAAAGTCACAATTCAAATTCTCAGTGCCAGCACTGGCCTTTCAGCTCTTGCTGCCCACACAGCATGACACGGTCCAAGTCTGGGGAAAAACGGACAAGAAAGAACCCCAGGTTTGGCCAGGAATTTCACAAGACAGGACCTCCCCAGGGGGCTCAGGGAGGGTGACCAAGAGTCTCAGTGGCCCATGGAGGGAACAGGTTTGTCCCCATCTGGGCACTGAAGTCAGAACTCTCAAGTCTACACAAACTCACTTGGCTTCCTGCACATAAAAACAAAGGAGATTTATCCCACTCGCAGAAGGCCCTGCCTGCTGCAGCCTCTTTTTTCCATGGATTTAAACTGAGCCTCAGGGAGCTGCTCCAGACCCTCTGCGCTGCCCCTTCAAACTTCATCCTGGGATGGGTGGGCAGGATCCATCCCGGATCTTCAGGAATTTCACAGCATGGCAAAGGTTCCTTTGCCTCCTGCCTGGAACGCCGGGGACAATGCCTGAGCATCTCCCAGGCCCCTCTCCTCTGCTCCCTGTCCAGATGAGGGTGGCAGGAGCCTTGAGACCCCTCTGTGTGGGCATCCCAAAGGGATCAGGGACAGCTCCAGGCTCCCAGTCCATCCCTGGAGCAGGAGCCTCACCCTGGCCCCAGGGGCTGAGCAATCGTCACCCTGAAGCAGCTCTGCCACAATTGTGATTTCCAGAGCTCTGCACTCACCTCCTGGCCCCAGGATCACTGCTGGGCTTTCCTTCCTTCAGTTCCTCTGGGGAGGGAGCAAAACTCCGAGCAGGAAAGCAGAGCAGGGAGGAATTGAACTCCCAACTCTGTTGCTGGGGGGGTCGCACTGCAGGCCCTGCTGTGGGCAAAAGGGAACAGGCAGCACATATGGAGCTAAAAATGCCCTGGGACTGTAATTAATGGCTTGGCAGCCTGATCTGATAATTACAGACCAGCCTCATTAACAGAATGGTCAAAATCATTGATTTTGATGTATATATACAACACTGTATATATACATCAAAATTGATGTATATAAACAACCCTCTGGGTGAGCTTCCAGCCCCAAATGCTGTGACAGCCACAGCGTCTGGGATCCTTCCTTGGAATGACTCTGATATCCAGTATTGGCTGTTGTAATTCACCTGCTCCTTTTCCTCATCATTCCATCCCAGCTGAAATTCCCAAGCTGCAGCACAGCATTAAGGACTCTGCTCCCTTATACCCAAATGCCTGGATTGGGACTGAGTTTCATGGGATGTGACATTCCCAGGAGTTCTGCAAAACTCCCTTTGACCCCTCAGCAACTGTTACCACAGCTACAACTAAACCCTCCCTCATCCAGCAATCCCTGGGCTCTTCCCTGTTGCCACATCCAAACATTTCAGCTCTTTTTAGGACTTTAGGAAGAGCACCAGGATAGACCCAAAATCAACATCGGGGAAAATGAATCCTCAGCAAAGCACTGGGACCTGAGGAGCTCATGAAGAGTTTGCAGGTGCCTTTTCAGCTCATCAGGTGGACCATGAACACTCCTCACACCTGGAATTAGTGCTTGGAAAAGTTGCTTTTCTATATTCAAGGCAAGTTTCTTTGATAGCCCCCTTGTTCAGAGCAAATTTGGGTCTTTTCCTTTATTCTGTGAAACCCGATAAACTTTTAAAGATACAGGAGAGAACAAGGTAAAAAAATAAGGCTGAATGTCCTGGAAAAACTGTGATTTGTGTGCCAGGCACCTTGAAGGAGGTGTTGATTTTTTTGGGTGAGGGTTTTACAGCCAACCTGCTCGGTTAGAGCTCTGTGACCAAACACAGGGGGCACCTCAGGGGATGGGGGGATCAAATCCTTTAAAATGATAAATGGCGTCAAGTGAGAAGATAAAAATTCACCTGAGTTTAACCAGCTTGGTCATGGTTCCACACCCTGGGCAGCCCAGAGGGTGTGGGGTCACCTGCCAGGTGACCTTTGTGCTCTGGAACACCTCACACCTCAAGGATTGCTGTTGGCAATGAATCAGTTTTACAAAATAACCTCTCTGAACAGGCCCTGGATGGAGCCGTGAGGATTGGAGCTCTCCTGGCTGAGCTCTGAGCTGGGAGTTCCTTTTACCTGAGCAGCTCCTGGGGCCACCAAGAGGCTTCAACCCTCCCTGGGCTGGGCTGTCCCTGTCAGGGTGGGATCAGAGCTTTGGGGGGCTGATTTCACTGCCAAGGGTGGGATCAGAGCTTTGGGGGGCTGCCCTCACTGCCAAGGGTGGGATCAGAGCTTTGGGGGGCTGTCCTCACTGCCAAGGGTGGGATCAGGGCTTGGGGGAGCCTTTGGGGGGCTTCCTTCACTGCCAAGGGTGGGATCAGAGCCTGGAGCAGCCCTCGAGGGGCTGCCCTCACTGTTGCTGCTCCAGGCCCTCCTGTGCTCACTGCCCTGGCCTTGTCCTGCTGAATTCCTGCCCTGACCAGGGATTTGTGCCTCCCAGAGAAAGCTTGAGGCAGAGCCGGGATCTTGGCCAGGCAAATTCCAAATGGAGGATTCATGGATGTATCATTGCAGAGTTTTTTTGGCCGTTTTGTTTTTTTGGTGATCCTGGTTGCTGTCACTGCTCTGGTGGCTCAGATGGGAGTGCATCCCCTGCCAGTGAGGACACTGCCTCTCCCTGCCTCCACAGCTTTGGCTCCTGGATCCCTGGGAAGATTTAAAACCAGTTTCTTGGAGATCCTCTATTCCCAGGCTCAGTCGTGCCCTGATTAAATAGCTGCAAGCAATTCCATAAGCAAATCCCAGCCCGCTGCTGAAAAGTTACACCCAGTCTGTCCCATTTACAACATGGAACAGGGCCAGGATCAATGTTCTTCCCATAAAAAGGGACAGATTTAAGGGATGGCGGGAGCGGGCCTGGCTCCATTTCTGGGAGGGAAGAAGGAGTGGGGAATATGTGATTTACTGGGACCTTTAGGAGCTGGGAAACCAGCCCCAGTGCTCTGGAAGGAAGCAGTTTTCTGGGAATCATGAGTCCCAGGTGAAGGGTTTAAATCCAGGCAGGCAGGAGGGGTGAAATGGGGCAGTGACTGCTGGAAGGGCCAGGTGTGGGACTGAGGGAGGAAAATGCAGTATTGCAGTTTGATCTGCTGCTCCAGGCTCCGCAGCTGATGCAGTTTGTTGAATCACCATCCCTGGAGGGGTTTAACAGCCCTGATGTGGCACTTGGGGACATTGTGGTGGCCTTGGCAGTGCTGGGCAGCCATTGGACTCTTAAAGGTCTTTGCCAACTTAAAGAATGCCAAAATTCCGTGGTGGGGGATGGAGGCAGGAGCCAAACTGGGCTCTTCAGGATGGGGAAAGGGGTAGAAATTCCTTGGCTGAGAATAGGAGCCACTGAAGGATTTGCATGATCTGAGTGGGAGCAGTGATGTGAATGCCTGCATCCACATTTATCCATGGGGATGGAAGAGGGGGAGGACTTGGAGCACTGGATTAAAGCCAGGCAGGATGTTGGGGTCACTCTGTTTGCCTGGGTTGGGTGAAAACACCGTCCCATTTTCCTGCTGTGCTGCTGAATGGGGCAGATCCAATGCCTGGAATCTCCAGGAATCTCCAAATCGGAGCTCCCTGGGACAAGGGACAAGGAATGCTTTGTGGTGAGGAGATGGTCCAGAAACAGCTGAGTTCTGCCTCGGTCCCTGCTCTTGGGAACCTGCACACCTGGAAAAACAGCTGGCTAAAGAGCTCGCTGGGGCTGGAAGGGAATGGTGTAGGGAGGGAAGTGCAGGATCCATCCCTTGGAACAATCCATCAGCATGGACCAGGCTTCCCTGTGCCTGCAGGGCAGGGATCTGCAGGAGGGGTATTTAAGGGACCATTAACAGGGTCATGAATCACAGAGAGGGGAATTTCCACCTTCAGGGCTCAGAGCAGTTTAACAGGTCTTGGCTGAGGTTCCGAGGGCTCCGGGCTGAAACGGAGCTGTTAGAACATCCTGCTGAAAGGGGATGGATGATGGAGGGATGGATGGATGGATGCATGGATGGATGGATGGATGGATGGATGGATGGATGGATGGATGGATAGCTCTGCCTCTGAACACATTTACAGCAGGCAGATGGGTCCAGGAGTGCACTGGAATCTGACCCTAAAACTTCCCTTGGAGCATTCTGGTGGGACCCAGTCACGCTAAAGCTGCACCTGGGAACCTCCCACACCTTGTCCCAACCTCCAGGTGAGCAGCAGCCACTCCGCACCTCCCTGCACTTCCCATCCCTTAGGAACTGCCTTTGTGCCTTCCAGGGAAAGCCTAAGGCCAGAGCCAGGCCATGCAAATTCCACAGGGGGGATTCATGGGATGTCAGAGCAGCCTTTCCCTAAGGAGTTTTCCTTGCAGGAGCAATTGCCTCCCTAGGTTATACACAGATTTCTCTTTTTTTTTTTAGTTTTTCCAACAGGAAGGGAGGTGAGTTTCTGGGAAGGAGAGTTCTTACATGGTACACCCTGGAGATGGATGGATGGATGGATGGATGGATGGATGGAGGGATGGATGGATGGATGGATGGATGGA
>VYXD01001908.1:191359-204424 GCA_013397195.1 Hylia prasina | reverse complement strand
TGCCCCTGGATCCCTGGCAGTGCCCAAGGCCAGGCTGGACATTGGGGCTTGGAGCAGCCTGGGACAGTGGGAGGTGTCCCTGCCATGGCAGGAGTGGCACTGGATGGGTTTGAAGGTCCCTGATTCCATGATTCTGGGATTTATTTCCCCTGTAGAAGCAGCAGGTTCATCCTCTCCATTTGCTCTGGACCGAGCAGAGGAGGAGTCCCCATCACTCGCTCCCTGTGTCCCCTCAGTGCAGAGGGACCAACAGGAGGGACCCCGGGGATGGGGTTCAGCTTCCCTCACTCAAGGAAATGGACAACAGCTCCACAGGGACCCACAAAAATTTGGGCTCTATAACCGCATCCCTGTTGTGCTTTCTCCCAGAAATCTTCGTGTCCATGAGAGGAATCTTTTGGTGGGTTTTCCCCCTCACTGCTCTGTATAGCAAAATCCAGCCAGGAATAAAAGTGCTTTGTACATGGGAACACAACACTACGCTCCGAGGGGATCCTGCTGGATAAAAGCAGGGGAGAAATGTAAATGTATTCCTTAGATGAGCCCTCTGGATTAGCTGTGAATTGTTTCGCTGGCAGAGCCCTGAGCTGAGGCTCTCTGGTCACGGTAATTCCCAGTAATTCCCAGTAATTCCCAGGTAATCTCTGACAGACTGGGAGAGCCCCCCTGGGCTGGGATGCTCCCAGCTCTGCTCACCTGCCCCAGCAACACCTGGAGCAAGGCAGGGAAGAACAACGGGAAGGTCTCGCTCTGCTCCCTGCTGCCCTCGGACCATTTTAGGGAAGAAAAGGACAATTTTCTGTTTGTTCCCAAACACAAGATGAAGTTGAGGCAAACAAACAAAGCTGGCTGTTACGCAATCTGCTCTTTCCCAGCATCTGCGTTCCGGGATGCGAATCTCGGGAAGGCTTTCATTGCACAAACTGGGGCACTCCCAACCCTGACAGCAATTCCAGGCGTGAGCTGAATGTCATGGACACTGGGATGGGCAGAGACTGGTCCCGAGGGGACTCCTCATCCCGGGGGGGCTCATTCCCATCCTTTCCAGACCCTCAATCTCCTAAAGGTTATTGCTGAGGAAAAAAAAATGTGCTGGGCAGAGGGACAGCTCTGATCCCTGCTCTGGGACAGGGACAGCCCCCAGGGCAGGGCTGGAGCTGGGCCAGGGCAGGCTCAGGCTGCAGAGCAGGAAAGGTTCTTCCCCCAGAGGTGCTGGCACTGCCCAGGCTCCCCAGGGAATGGGCACGGCCCCGAGGCTGCCAGAGCTCCAGGAGCCTTTGGACAGCGTTGCCAGGGATGCCCAGGGGGGATTGTTGGGAGTCTGGGCAGGTCCCTTCCAGTTCAGGATATTCCATAATTCCATGTTTAAACCAAGGCTCCAGTTCTGCCCCCACAGAAGGTGCTCAGAGCAGCTGCCTTGCCTGAGCTTCCACCCTCAGCAGGATTAACCCAGGGATCCTGTGGGTAAAAATGACAGCGTAGCTCTGGCCATAAAATTAAAATATCCAGATCTCCATCCTCTGCTAGCTTCAGCCCCACTGGAATTACTTTGGATTAAGTTTTCAAGGGATCCTACTTCAGACAGAGTCCTGTCTTGTCCTATTTTGCATTTTCCACCTCTGCTCCAGGAGCTGGTATTATCTTGCAAAGTAATTTTCATTTTAACCAGCACCCTGTTCCACCTTCTCTGTAATTGTATAATTAACAACTTAATCCATCACCTTTATATCCTCCATCCATCACGGGTTAAGCTGAGCACAGCTTTGCACGGGAGCTCTGCGAGGATCTGAGGGAAGGCAAATGCATCTCCAGCTGGGAGAGGTGGCTGCAGGAAAACCTGGAGCAGGTGGAGCTGCCATGGGGCTGTTTCCTGCACCTCATTACCCTGGAGATAACTGGACCCACTTCCCACCATTTCCCAAGCCGGGCTGAGTTCTCCCCTGTGGATGTCTGTCTCCATTCAAACTGAAAGTGAGGGAATTTAGGTGGATGTTCAGGAGAAATTCCTCCCTGGGAGGGTGGGCAGGCCCTGGCACAGAGTGCCCAGAGCAGCTGTGGCTGCCCCTGGAAGGCCAGGCTGGACACTGGGGCTTGGAGCAGCCTGGGACAGTGGGAGGTGTCCCTGCCATGGCAGGGGTGGCACTGGATGATTTTTCATGTCCATTCCACCCAAACCACTCTGTGATTCTGTGTTTCAATCATTTTATTCCAAAGATAAGTCCAATTTCTACCTGCTAAAATGGATCTGTTTACAAGACACTTCAATGACCTTAATCCTGCCCTGTTGTGGTATCAAGCCACACATCTGGAGCTGTGATTAACCCAGCTCAGTGCCTGTGGTACCAAAGGAAAGGTAATAAACTCCTTTTCATCCTGTGCTGCTCCGTTGGATTAAAAAATCACTCCCAGGCTGTCTGCTATCCCTGGGGAATGTCCATTCCATCTTCACTCCCAGGAAGAGCAGCAGAGATGGGATTGGAGCTTTGCTATCCCTGGGACAAGGAGCACACAGGGACCCTGACAGACATCACAGCTCCAGCACAGAGGGAGGTTTGTATACAATGATTTTGACCATTCTGTTAATGAGGCTGGTCTGTAATTATCAGATCAGGCTGCCAAGCCATTAATTGCAGTCCCAGGGCATTTTTAGCTCCATATGTGCTGCCTGTTCCCTTTTGCCCACAGCAGGGCCTGCAGTGCGACCCCCCCAGCAACAGAGTTGGGAGTTCAATTCCTCCCTGCTCTGCTTTCCTGCTCGGAGTTTTGCTCCCTCCCCAGAGGAACTGAAGGAAGGAAAGCCCAGCAGTGATCCTGGGGCCAGGAGGTGAGTGCAGAGCTCTGGAAATCACAATTGTGGCAGAGCTGCTTCAGGGTGACGATTGCTCAGCCCCTGGGGCCAGGGTGAGGCTCCTGCTCCAGGGATGGACTGGGAGCCTGGAGCTGTCCCTGATCCCTTTGGGATGCCCACACAGAGGGGTCTCCAGGCTCCTGCCACCCTCATCTGGACAGGGAGCAGAGGAGAGGGGCCTGGGAGATGCTCAGGCATTGTCCCCGGCATTCCAGGCAGGAGGCAAAGGAACCTTTGCCATGCTGTGAAATTCCTGAAGATCCGGGATGGATCCTGCCCACCCATCCCAGGATGAAGTTTGAAGGGGCAGGGCAGAGGGTCTGGAGCAGCTCCCTGAGGCTCAGTTTAAATCCATGGAAAAAAGAGGCTGCAGCAGGCAGGGCCTTCTGTGAGTGGGATAAATCTCCTTTGTTTTTATGTGCAGGAACCCAAGTGAGTTTGTGTAGACTTGAGAGTTCTGACTTCAGTGCCCAGATGGGGACAAACCCGTTCCCTCCATGGGCCACTGAGACTCTTGGTCACCCTCCCTGAGCCCCCTGGGGAGGTTCCCAACCCACTCAGCCCTCGGCCAGAGGGTTGAGGGTGGATTTTCCCTTGTTAGAAGTGTCCCCATGCCTGGTAGGATGTGTCACCCGCACACTGCCCCCGTGGTTCCAGGATCAGCTGCCTCAGATCAGGAGAGCAGGAACAGCACGAGGGGAGCTCAGCCACCTGCCAGTACTCAAAGTGCTCCCAAGTTCCCATCAATTTGTCCATTTAATTAAAGAACAGGGATCTCCAACTCTACCAGATTTCTCCATCAGGTGATGCATGTGGGAATACAGAACACGCTATTTTGGGAGCCAAACTGTGCAATGCTTCCCTTAAAAAAAAATAGAGCAAGATGTGATTGTCTCCTTTATTTCAGAATGAGGGAAAATACCACCCAAAGGGCCTGGAACATGAATATTTTGCAGATAAATGTGGATGTGACATGTGTGTCTTGCTAAATTGAGCCAGACACAAGGTGGCAACTGGGGCCATTTCAGCCCAAAGACATTCAGTCCTCAGTCCCAGGGTGTGCCTGACACTGGGAAAGGCATCCCAAGGGCTCAGCCTGCCCTGCTCCCGGGGTCCCTGCAGGGCTGGTGACCTGCAGGGTGGGGCTCAGGCCCTGTCCCTGCTGGCAGCAATCCAGCTGCAGTAGGATGAAAGGTGTGGGTGCCACAGGGTAAGGAAGATTTAAAGCTGTTGGAGAATGTTCAAAGGAGGGGCAGGAGGATGGGGGAAGGGTCTCCGGGGGGAGCTGGGGATGAGATCACATGGAATGTTCATCTGCAGAAGAGGAAACTGAGGGGAGACTCATCAGGGGCAGCTCTGATCCCTGCTCTGGGACAGGGACAGCCCCCAGGGCAGGGCTGGAGCTGGGCCAGGGCAGGCTCAGGCTGCAGACCAGGGAAAGGTTCTTCCCCCAGAGGTGCTGGCACTGCCCAGGCTCCCCAGGGAATGGGCACGGCCCCGAGGCTGCCAGAGCTCCAGGAGCCTTTGGACAGCACTGCCAGGGATGTCCAGGCTGGGATTGTTGGGGGGTCTGGGCAGGGCCAGGGGCTGCATCCGTGATCCCTGTGGGTCCATCCAGCTCAGGAGATTCCATCATCCTAAAACAATCTCGCTGAAAGAAAAGGGGATCCCTCTAAGGCTCAAGTTTACCCAGAGCTGGGCTCTGTTCACTGTTTCCAGAAATATTTAGTGCAGAGATTATTTGAAATATGGAACCTGTTCCCACACTTGGGGAGAGGCAGCTCATGGAGTTGGGCACCAGAGTCCAGCTTGGAGAAATGAGAAGAAAATGAAATTCCAGCTGGCAGGAGCCCAGCCCTGCTGTGCAGCCAGACAGACTCGGGGTGTGCAGACAGAAGGCCCTGCCCCAGCGTGCTGGTAATGGAAACAAGAAAAGAGTGTGATAAGAAGAAGCTGAGAAGGGATAAAAATGAGCCAGGGAAAGGCAGGCTTTTGTTATTTTGTCAAGGAACAAAAACTCAAGGAAGTGAGAAATCTCAGGGAGGAATAATAGCCGAGGCACCAGACAAGCTAATAAATGTCTGATGAACAATGCAGCTCCAGCCAGGAGCAGACAGGAGATGGAGACTGTTTTCAGCTCAAAACAAGAAAGCAGGAATAGGGGAATAAATAGTTACATTGGAGGGCAAAACTCCGGCAGCCACATGGAGCTTTGGAAGTGGAAAAGTTCCCCTATTTAAAGGAAATTGTTGGGCATGTAATTTCACCTCTGAGGTAAGAGTGGTTTGGAGAAGCAAATCTAATTCCAGACAAATATCCCTGATTGCACAGAGAGTTAAACTGCCTTCGGAAGCCGATCCTGCCATGGCAAGACAGGAATTTTCTCCTCAGGGTTGTCCTCCATGCAGAGCTGTGACCAAGGCACAGCACAGGACACGGCCACAGCCATTGAGGCCACCAGACATTCCAGAAGGAATCCAAATGCCCATTCTGTTCCATGCCACTGATTTTCCAGATGACACAGCCACAGAGGGAACAGCTCAGGCATCTGGGTTTCTCTGGGAAGAAGTTTTCCCAGTGAGTCCAGCACATCCCTGGCAGTTTTCTGAAGGATCTGCCAACCCAAAGCATTGCTCAGCTTTGCTGTGGCACCAGTGACTGGTCCAGCACATACTGGGATGCAGAACCAGCTGGGATCTCACTGGAAAAGGTTTCCCAGAGCAGCTGTGGCTGCCCCTGGATCCCTGGCAGTGCCCAAGGCCAGGCTGGGCAGGGCTTGGAGCAGCCTGGGATAGGGGAAGGTGTCCCTGCCATGGCAGAGGTGGGAATGGATGATTTTTACCTCCTTTCCAACCCAAAACATTCCACAATCCTGTGACATGTCCCACAACACCAGCATGGGGGGGGGAGAAACAGGAATTATTTCAAGCACAATTTTAAAGACTGAACTTATGCCTGAAGCATTTTTTCCACAAGGAAGCTGTTGCTATTGGACACGAGAGAAAGACAAGAGACTCCAAATACTTCAGAAGGCAAATAGCAAAAAGAAGGATTTATTGCCCAAATCTTACAACTTTTTAAAAGGTGTTTTGATACAGAGTTAGCATGATTGGGAACAGAAACCACACCTCTCTAATTCCATTGATCAAACCAGAGAAACACAAAGGCACCAGCTGCACAGAGTTGTTTTGAGAAAGAACAATTGTTTACCAAGATTGTTTTGAGAAAAAAAATCTTCTCGAAAAATCCTCCCTTGAGAAAATTCAACAACTACTAACNCCCCCAAAACGGAAAAAAAAAAAAAAAAAAAAAAAAGCAGGAGCGTGGCCAGCGCTCCCAGGGAGCACAGGGACACCCCAAAAAAGGGAGAAGGGATCTGGCCCATTCCAGCCCAAATGCAGGGCAGTATTCTGCAGGTGGGACCCAACAGATGAGGAGAGGGTAGGAATAGGTCCCAATTCATCCCTCAGACAGCTGCTCCGTGAGGAGAAAGTGAGGAGCCTTCAGCTGGAATCATCATCTTCCTGTGGAAATGGGGCAGAGGGAGCAGTCTCAGGGTTGCTGTTCCCTGAGATTTCCTCGGGGTTGCTGTTCCCCGAGGTAATAAGGTTTTCGGGCTTCTCTTGCCCAAAGAGATCCACGCCGGTGCCAGAGAAGACAAGCTGAGTCCGATAATTCGTGTTCCAAGGATGTTTATTCTTTCTTTATCTCTCTGTTCTGTCTCTGCTCTGCAAGGCGTCCCCAGCAGAGCGAGCCACGCGGCGAAGGACCCGTGGGACAGAGGGTTCGGACTTTATGTACCATCCTCTCAACCCAATCACCATCCAAAACATACTTTTTATTTACAAAGTCTTACCAATACTTACTACCCATGTTAACATGTCATTTCTACTCTAAACCAATCCTTAAGATACAACTCAGCAAATGATGGGGTACGAGAGCAAGAACAAGGAGGACAGGGCCACTCCCCAATTCCTCCATCTTGTCTCTTCAAACCCCATATACTAAAAATCCTAACTTCTATATCTACATTCTATAATAAACTAACTACTACTTATTATAAATTCTTTCAGCTTGTGGTTCTTCATACAATGTGGATATTCATTCCCATGGCCAGAGATCAAGAGCAGTGTCCTCCTGGGCTCTGTGTGAGGCTGGCTGACCCCCTTGTACAGATCCCAAACCCCCTGTCTGGTCTCCAAACCCTTCAGGGCGGCCAGAGGGGTGTCCTGGACTCCAACAGAGCAGCAGGGGGAAAATCAGGGGAAGGGAGGGACTGGTGGGCTGGAAACTCCTGAGCAAAGATGTTCCTCACCTCCAGGCCTGGGCCCTGAGCCTTGTCCTGCAGGGCTCTGCTCCCAAACAGCAAATTCCTAGGATGAATCTTGATAAACCTGATTTAGTTTGGGTTTTCTTTGGGTTTGATTTTTCTGGTTTTTGTTCTTTCCCAGTGATTTCATTTCATTTTAAGTGTCCAGAAATGACATTTTATTATTATTATTACTCATAAATGAGTGGCGCAAGTCTGATTTCCTCACCTAAATCCCCTTTCAAAGGGTGATCCCTGTGCCCCATCCGTCCCCTCTGGCTGGAGGATGTTTTCCCTGCTTCCTGCACAGAGGGCAGGGCACGGATGGTGCCTCAAAGGCCTGGCCTCCATGAGAGGTGGGATTTGGGGTTTTTTGGGCAGCAGCGAGCCCATTTGGGGACACAGGATTGCCCTTTGCTCATGGAAGGTGCCACCAAGGCCCGGCCTCCGTGAGAGATGGGATTTGGGGTTTTTGTGGCAGGACTGAGAACAGGGAATTTCCCTTTTCCCTTTTTCCCTGCTGCACCAGCCCTTGGGGCTGCTCAGCCCTAAAACAGCTGCAGAACCAGATCCCAACCCCGTGAGGGGCCAAAATCTGCCCGAGGAACTGTGGTGCACCAAAGTCTGGGAAATCAGGACCTGTGGGCACAGATGGATCAACCTGGCCACAGCTGGATGGGGGAAAGAAAGATTTCCAAGTTATCCATGAAAAGCACAGGACTTCTGAGCAATGGGGCTGCCAGGAGAGTCAGGGAGATAGTCCTGAGATTTATGAACAGAATGTGCTCCCCAACTCCTGCTACAGCTTTGGAACTTGTGGGAAGTCTTATTTATCAACCCCAGGGAAAGGACAAATGTAGGAACAGGCCATGACAGACAATAATTCAACGTGCTGGGTGAATCTCCAGCGAGTGGCATTTTTCATTTCATTCCCGTGTTTGCAGAGAACCTGGCACTGGTGTTGTTTTCATTTAATTTCTCTGTTTGTAAGAGCTCTGCCCATTCATTTTGGCTGGAATCTGATAAGCAAAGTGAAGGGAAGACAAGGCAAATGTTGTTCTTGAGGCAGGGAAGCTGAAAAGAAAATAGATTTTTATTATCAACTCAAATATTGACTGGTTGTCGCAGGGAGGGAGGGAGGGAAAACTTGCTCCAGAGGTAACCTGGGAAGAATCCAAGAATCCCAGGCTGTTACTGGAAAGTCTTTATCTCCTGGTTTCTTGGTTTGATAAATAAAGTGTCAAACTGGGAGATGGAAACTGCCTTGTGCAAATGTCACTGGTCAGAGAGGGGAGATGGTCGCAGAGGGGAGATGCAGAGGCACAGCCATGGAAAAGGGGGATGGTTGGAGCTGAAGAAGGGTAAATTTAATTTGGATCTTGGGCAGGAATTGTTCCCTGGGAGGGTGGGCAGGCCCTGGCACAGGGTGCCCAGAGCAGCTGTGGCTGCCCCTGGATCCCTGGCAGTGCCCAAGGCCAGGCTGGACACTGGGGCTTGGAGCAGCCTGGGACAGTGGGAGGTGTCCCTGAGAAGAGCTTTAAGGTCCCTCCCAAGCCAAGCCATTCCAGGATTTTTCTGTGACATGGTCACACACCCACAGGAGCCACCACTCATGGCTGGAGCTCAAGGGTTGCTCAGGTTTGGTTAAATTTGGGACAGAGCAGGGCAGGGACACAGAGCAGTGCCAGGGTCGAGAGTGGCGGCAGAGGGATGTTGGTGTGGGTGGAAAAGCAGTCACAGTTAAGGTGAACCATGGAATCACGGAATCAAGGTTGGACAAATTCCCTGAGATCCCGCAGTCCACCCCCCCCAGCACTGCCAAGGCCACCACCATGTCCCCAGGTGCCACATCTGTGTGGGTCTTGGATGCTTCCAGGAGTGGTGGGGATTCCAACACTTCCCTGTGATGTGCAGGAGTAAGAAAATGGCCATGGCAGCATTCCATGAATCCGGAGAGTGCCAGGCAGGGACATGGGGTGTAAAGGCTGTAGGAGCCCAGAGGGACTGACAGGAGGAGGCACTAAAGGCCTCCCTGGTTTCCTTCTTCCAATTTTCCATAAAAGAAAGGCACAGGAAAAGAAGTTTTCCTTCTGAGCCAGCCACAAACAACCCTGGAGCCCCTCCCCAGCTCTTCCTTCTCTTCAAAGTGATGAAAAACTGGGACAGAGGAGCTGCAGCTTGTCAGGCATTGCCAGGCCCAGTTCTGGCTGGTGCCTGACACAGATTCCACCAGGAATTCCCATCCCACCTCTTGGCTCAGGCCTCCAGGGGCAGCCACGGGTGATTGGCAGGGCTGGGAATAAGGATGGGATGCCTGATGGAAAGGGAAGGGCCCTGCAGTCAGGAACTGGCTGAGAGAGACAGACAGGGAATGCCAAGGGACCTTGGTGGGAGCATTCCCACTGGGATAAGCCCGGCCCATCCAGGTTATCCCATCCCTGTGGAACCACTCATGGCTCCTGCACAGAATTTAGGAGCCACTCCTCTTTTGAGAGGTGGAAAATCAGATCCAGTGGCCTGAACACTTCAGATTTGATCCGTCAAAAGCAGAATTTCCACATTTCCAGTGGTGTGGGAGTGGGCAGTGGGTGGAGCACCTTCCAGAAATGTCACTGGAGAAGGATTCTCAAATTTTCCTGGAGTGCAGGAGGTGAAGGAAAGCCCTGGCACACACCCAGATCAGACATGCTGGTTTACCTTTTGGGACAGGTTTTATTCCCATTTTCCTATCTGAGGCTCCCCCTAAAATGAGAGAGGGAGCTTGGAAACAAAGGGAGATTCCAAGGAAACAGAAAATGGGAAAACAGCCTAAAGCACAGACAAAACAAGGCAGAATGAGAAGAAAAAGGGGCTGGAAAAAGATTTGTCCCCAGCCACCACAACCCCAGAATTGTTCCTGGCAGCCAGGTCCTGGCAAAAGCCTGGAAGCTGGAAAAGGACAAAGCACAAGGATGACTGAAACCAGCCCAAATGTGCTCTGTTTGGCTGAATTAATTAACATTAATTTTTATCAGGAATGTGTTTGCTGCACGTATTATTTAAAATATTGGGGCAGCTCCTTGAAAACTGAGGGATTTTTATTCTGTTCCCCACCCCCCCCAACTGAAAAAAAAAAAAAAAAGGAGAAGAAAGTTCTTAAAGGAAAAAGAAAGTAAAAGCAAATGGAAAAAATTAACCCTATTTCTGGTTTATGAATGGTTTTAAAGCCATTTCCACTGGAAAAACATGGAAAAGGAACATTTTACTGGAAGGAAATCATATGGGAATCCAGGCATAGGCACAGGTTAAGGGGCTGAAGTATTTTTCTAAAGCATTATTTTATTATTCCTTGCATTTTCCCTGTTGTTTTTGTTTTTTTCTAGCATAAAAATGCCATCCAGGCTTTTCTCAGGATGAGTATTTGGCTTTTTCCTGGTTACAAGGCAAAATCCCAGCTTTCCCTTGAACATCTGCACCCCCTTTCTGATTTTCAGCCCAAACCAGTCGTTTGCAAAGGTGACATTCTGCTCTCCAGCAGAACCCAGGGACAAACACACCCCTTTGGACAGGAACGGAGCTCTCTGGGAATGGCAGCAAGCAGCCAGGGAATGTTGGATGGGAATTTCTCATCTGGGAAAGCCTTGGAGTGACGTGATGTGGGTGATGCTGGGATTATTTATCACCAGCCAGGCACTGGGGTTTGGTTGATTGAGGAACTCAGGCCCTAAAACCTTGGTATCACTCTGCTTTTGAGGATTTATCTAGGCCTTCTCATTTGTCTTTCATATTGGAGTCACAATTTTTACTTTCACACACTTTTACTATAAACAACAGCTTTGTTTTCCTGACTGTCCCTCATTGTTTACATTTTTGAGTAGGAGGAGAAAGTTGATTGACAGTTGTCTTGACCAAAGTGGTTTGGGACGTGGGATTTCATCCTCTAATCCACAGGCACCTTTGGAAATGTATAAAACTGAGTTTTGTAAACAAACTTGGTCTTTTTTCTGCTCTGCTCATCACCGTGTCCTCGTGAAGTTCTTTTGTGTCATGTTGCAGAACCTTGGAATGCTTAAATTCCCAGGAGTGGCTGGGATTTGACCCTGCCAAGAGGACATTTTGCTCTTGGATCTCCTGCCATCCCAAACTTTGCTGGAGTGGAGTTTAATCGAGTTTGGAGCATGGTTTTGGTGCCAGCACAAATTAACTCAGCCTGGGCTCCAGGAATGTGGTGCTCCATAAGTCCTGCATGATTTATGGAGCTCAGAGGAAAAGTGGGAGTAAAATGTGCCAGGTCACAAAGGGACAGATCAGCCCCACGTGGTTTTTAGTGGCTCCTCCACTTCCATAACTTCAATTTTCCTCCCAGGTTTCCCTCAGCCAGGTTGAGGCAGCTGGGATCTGCCCACAAGCTGCCATCCTTCCCTCCATCCTGGAAGTGCCATATGGCCCCTCCCTGCCCTGGATCCACAACGGATCCCACTTGGCACTGGGCTGGTCCCAACCTGCCTTATCAATATGGAATATTCCCAATAACTGATGGAGGCCAAGCAAGCAATAACGATGCCAAGAGGAACAACGTAAAGATTTGGATGGGAAGATCCAAGTCTTCCGTGTTTTTGTGCTCCTGTCAGCAGAGATGGGAGGTGTCTGATCTCAGCACCCACTCCAGGTGTGGATGGAAAAACAGCCAGAGGAGTGCAGGATTTTTTCCCAAGTTTCTGGAGCAATATGTGGGGTTTTGGTGCAGGAAGAATCTCCCCTTTGCAAACCTTTGGAGCTCCACCACTGGAATAGAGTCAAATCCAGGCTGGATCACTTTTATTTGCCAGGAAAAGGCAATGATAAACCCACGGTGGGGCATTTGCTGTGCCTCTGCTTTGGAAAAACTTCCCAAACTTCCCAGCCCTTCCCAATCCACACCAGTGAACCAAACTGATGGAGCTGATCCCTCATTAACCAACCTCCAGATCTGCCTGGGGCTTGCTCCAATTGATTCCGAGATGTGCTTCCATTCTCCAGGAGGGAAAAATAAAATCAAATTTCCAGCTTTAACTCCAATGCATCAATTCCATTTCCAGGGGTTTTAGGGTTTGATTTCCTTGGACAGTTTTCCAGCAGTCTCAGTTTGGAGCAGGAGCAGATTGCTGGGATGATGCTCCAGAAGTGAGCAGGGACACTGCAGCTCTGCTGAATCCATCTCACTCCAGGGTGAGGCTTTGGAAAAACAGGGATTTTTATGAGTTATCCCTTAGAACCGTGGGATTATTCAGGTTGAAAAAGCCCTCAGTGATCACCAAGTCCAGCCGTCAGCGTGTTCCCCACTAATCCATGTCCCCAAGTGCCACATTGTCACCCTGGTTTTGAGGATTTTTCTAGGCCTTCTGATTTGTCTTTCATATTGGAGTCACAATTTTTACTTTCCCACACTTTTACTATAAACAACAGCTTTGTTTTCCCAACTGTCCTTCCTTGTTTACATATTTTTAGGTAGAAGGAGAAAGTTGATTGACAGTTGTCTTGACCAAAGTGGTTTGGGAGGTGGGATTTCATCCTCCAATGCACAGGCACCTTTGGAAATGTATAAAATTGAGTTTTGTAAATAAATTTGGGCTTTTTCCTGCTTTGCTCATCACTGTGTCCTCGTGAGGTTCTTTCATTTCATGTTGTGGCACCACATCCACAGGTTTTTTGGCTCTTCCACTGCCCTGGTTCCAGGGCTTGGCCACCTCTGGCTCCTCAGAGCACTGTGGGGCTGCCCCGAATTTTTTAAGGAATATTTTTGGGCTTTGGGTTGTTTAGGAGTGCTGGAAGTCGATTTGGAATTTAGTGTTTGGCAGCTGTGAGGCCTCTTTGAGGTCCAAAGTTCCTGTCATGGGAATTTCCCTGGAGAACAGGGAGAAGGGAAGGGAAGGGAAGGGAAGGGAAGGGA
>VYXD01001908.1:178009-189426 GCA_013397195.1 Hylia prasina | reverse complement strand
GAGCAGGGATCAGAGCTGCAGCCCCTGGGGTGTCTCCCCTCAGTCTCCTCTGCTCCATCTGAGCATTCCAAGTGCCCCCAGCCCCTCCAGACTCTTCCCCATCCCCGTGTCCCTCCTCTGGTCCATCTCCAACAGCTTTAGAGCTTGCTCTGGCAGTGGGGCTCTCCCAGTCCGGAGCAGAGCAGGGATGGAATCCCTGGATCCCAGGAATCCCGCTGACTGTTCCTGGTGCCCCAGGACAGGAGTGTCCCTCCTGGCTCCAGGGCCCTGCTAGCTCTGCCATCAGCTTCCAGAGGATTTATGGCTCACACAACACAAGGAGCTGGGTTTGGCCCATCCCTGCTGCACATTCCTCCCGATCCTGCCTCAGTTCCCAACCCCTGCTCCTCAGCTCCTCTCCGTGCTTGGGTCAGCTCCCACCACTCTGCTTCCCAATGTTCTGTCCTGCTGCAAGCTGGAGTTGTCAAATCTTCTTAGGGTGTCTTCTCTTTGTCCATTTTACCTTTCCTCAGCCCCGCAGGTTCCCCTGGACTTTCCCTTAGTTCCATAACCTTTCATTCCCCTTAATTTCTGTTTCCAGCAGCTGTAGCTTTACCTACCCTGCATTTTTCTCTCCCAAAGAGGTGGAACTTCCTCTAGATCTTTCAGGGGTAGAGCAGCTGCTGTCATCCCAAAGTTCTCCTGCCAGATCCACCCCCTCCTCCCTCATCCTTTGCTCTCCCACCTGGCTGACCTCCACCATCCTCTTCCCCTCCTTCCTCACCAGCAGCCGCTGGTATCAATAATGCTGAATTATGAATTGGCTTAATGCTATTAAATAATTTACTCATGATTTTAAATCCTTCCAGCAGTTTTTTTTGGGGACCGGTGCTTACCTAAGGAATTTAGTTTGGAATTCCTGAACGTTTTGGGACTGTTTTAATTAAAACAAAACAGAAAAATAAAGAATGGAGAAATTAATGGAATAACTTATGGTTGTTCTGTGGAAGGAATAACTCCCAGCTGCCTGCAGTTAGGAAAGATGATTTAAAGTTTCATCTGGGAGAAATAATAGGATGTAATGGAATCCACGGACAATAATCAGAGCCTTATCTCAAAATGTCAATCTCGCCTCATCTGCAATTCTGGGGAAGATGATTTTGTTATCAATAATGGAAGGAATTGGTCCCTCTCTTCAGAGTCTTGTTCATACCAGGCAGATTCTTCTCTGTCCACTTATTCCGGGGCTAAAATGGAAACAGTTCCTTTAACCATCAATTAACTCAAGGAGTGTCCTTGGGACAGGGAACAGCGAGCTGCCCTGGCCTGGCTCCCTCAGCCTTGAGAGCACCCGCAGGGAAAGGCGGAGAGAGGGAGCCCATTCCAGGGGAAATTCCAGGATCTGCTCTCCAGAGAAAACCCTCCGCAGCCACCTCCAGGTAAAGAGCTGGAGCCTGAAGGAGCTAAGTTCCTCCTTTGTGTCATTTAACCAGATCCCACCTAATTACGGCAGAAAAATCCTCATCCCAATTTAGTTCTGCATTTGAAAATGGTGCTGGGCAGACGCTGCAGATATTGATTTATTAAAATTAGGGTGTTTAATTGTATTGTCCCCTATCCAGCTGCAGTTATGGGATTTTGTTACAGTGACAGGTTCTTGTTCTGCACACTCCAATGCCAAGGAAGTTGTTTTCTATATGAGGAAAAGGGTTCCAGTTTCACCTTAGGACTTTTAAAGGAAAAACAGGAGAAGTTTCATGCTCTCCTGACCACAAATGGCTCAGTGCCAAGAGAAAAACACTGAGAGGTCTCTTCAGCTGTTTCTCAGAAATGCAGCTGTTTTCTGTTGGGCTGTTTGCCCAAAACCCCACCCAAACCGTACAATATTTGAATGCACTGAGGCTTCTCAGTGCATTTTTGGGGTGTTGTAGCAGGTGTGTGGGACTGTGCCTGGCTTTGTTCTTTTGTTTTGTATTATTTTCTTCTTTAATTAAAACTTTTTTGCTTTTTCAAGACGCGTTCAATCACGCCGTCTCGCTAATTATATTAAGGCATTTCTGTGAGGTGATGGACACCCTCAGAGAGTGTTGGACCCTCGTGGAGCTGAAAATACCTTGGCTCGGGGAGAATTCCAACANCAGAAGGCCTAGAAAAATCCTCAAAACCAGGGTGACAGTGGTCAGGAGTTGGGAGGGAACAACGTCACCTCTGTGTTCCTCCAGAGACCCTTGAAACATCTACTTACAGAATCACAGAATGTCCCAGGCTGGGAGGGACCCCCAGGGATCACGGATCCAGCCTCTGTCCCTGCCCAGACCCCCCAACAATCCCCCCTGGGCATCCCTGGCAGTGCTGTCCAAAGGCTCCTGGAGCTCTGGCAGCCTCGGGGCCGTGCCCATTCCCTGGGGAGCCTGGGCAGTGCCAGCACCTCTGGGGGAAGAACCTTTCCTGATCTGCAGCCTGAGCCTGCGCTGGCCCAGCTCCAGCCCTGCCCTGGGTCCCAGGGAGATCAGTGCCCATCCCAGTGCTGTAAATCCCAAACAAAACTGCGCCCAAACATCAGCAGATCCTGTAGAGAATCCTGGCCCCACGGATTTGGTGGGATCCTTAATTTCTAAGAGGGATTTGGTGTCCCAGCACCTGCACCCAGCCTCGTGCTCAGGTCCAGATGCTACTCCAGGAGTTGCTCCACCTTGGATCATTGTTCTGGGTGGAATCTTTCATTCCCATCCCTACAATGACTCTTCTCAGAATCACTTTTGAGAGCTGGATTGTGACAAGCCAGGCTCAGGACTGTGGCCTTAGCAGACAGAAAATAATCACTGTAATAACTCTTCTTCCCGTGCTTCTTTACTCTCCTGGAATGATTCACTTCATTCCTGTCACCACTGATCAGCTCCAGTCAATGCAAATCCCAGCTGCAGGCGGAGACTCTATTTTCTCCCTGCTCTGTGAAATTCATCTTAGTGAAAAAAAGCTCCTGGAATTACACCTGCTTAATAAAAAATACCTGCCTGATGCAAGTGGAGGGGTCTGACACGGGAATTCTTGGCAAGGAAAGGTGTCCAGTGGTCTCTCCTGCACTTCTGGAGCTGTGGGGGTTCCTTGCAACATTGCTCCAGATCAGTGGAGCAATTATTAATGTGGGGCAATTAATCTGAACACAGATCTCATCTCTAGAACTTGATTAGAAATCCTCCTGTGAGCTGCCAGGACCCAAGGGTGGGGTTCAGGTGTCCCCAGGGGGGTCACTCTGCTCAGGGGAGACACGGTGGGGGCTGTGGGGTTTGAGTCATCCTAAAGGAGGGATCTGAACCCGCTGATCCTACAAGTGTGTGTTTCCCTCCTGGATTGGCAGGCAACCCACGGGCTGGCTTAGCTGTGGATGTCCTTCCTTAGGTTAAATTAGGAGAAATTCATCCCATCCTCAGCACCCAAAATGAAAATAAATTCCTCTGTAGCTATTCAATGGAAAAATTCCCAATAAATGCCCTTTCTGTGTTGAATATTGATCAACCCAGGCTCTTCCACCTCTCACACCTGAAGCCTCTGGGAACAGAAGACCCAGCTCCTCACCTGGGACACATCCTGAGAGAATCACTGGAGGAGTGTCACCCCTGTCCCTGTCACACCCCCTGTCCAACCTGATCTGGTGACAACTTCAGGTCCTTTGCACTGGGGCTTTTTGGGGTTGTGGCAATGCCCATTTCAGTGGTTGGACTCCAAGATCTTCGGGGTCTTTCCAAGCTTAATAATTCTGTGGATTCTCTGATTCTATGGAAGCTCCTGAGTCACTGTCTGGGGTCTGTCCAGCCTGGCTGAACATCCCAGATGGAGAATTTCCCTTCTCCCCTTGCTCCCCCATTGTTCCTGCCAGTGGAAGGTTTTAATTTACAAAAACCTAATGAAGTTTTGCTGTTTTCAGCTGTTAAACCCCAGAAAATGATCCCAGTGTGAATGCACGGCAGGGAGTGGCTCTGACAATCCCGTGGTGTCACAAACACCAGGGATCAGCCTGATTCCATGTGGCCATGGGAGCACAGAAACAGAATCCCTGCAGGGAAAACAGTGAAGAGGACAGAGAAGAGGGGAGTAAAAGGAAGCAAGGAAGGGATGTGATGAAGAACTGCACCAAAGCATTTTCATTTATCAGAACAAATCTGTTTGTTCTCCTGTTTGCTGAAGCAGCTCATGAATTATGTTGGGCAAACAGACAAACCCAGTAACTAAAGGCACATTAGTTCCTTCATTTCTATTTATGAACGTGGAGTGGCAGAGAAACATGACAGGAAAAGGAATGGATATGGGATAATTCTCTTTTTAAATTAATAGTTGTGTATTTCTCTGTGGCTCATCCATCTCAGTCTGGCCTGTGCAGGAGTAGGATCCTTCCAGCTGAACTTCCACTGCCTCATCCTGGCAGAGCTACAAAAGCTGTTCCCATGGAATGGGAAACCGAGACATGGAAGTGCCCAGGGCTGTGCATTTGTGGGGAATGGAGCTGGTGACAAGGCCCGGGGGTGCACCAAGGCTCAGGGTGGAGGCCAGGTCTGTTTAGTTCCTTCACTGACGACCTGGGTGAGGGAATTGGGCTCTGCCTCAGCCCCTTCACGGCTGACACCAAGCTGGGGGGAGCAGGGATCTGCTGCAGGGAAGGGTCTGCAGAGGGATCTGGACAGGCTGGATCCATGGACTGAGGGTCAGCAAGGCCAAGGGCCAGGTCCTGCTCTGGGGTCACAACAACAACCCATGGAATGCTCCAGGCTGGAAGCTGGAAAAGGCCCTGGATGTGCTGTTGACACGAGCCCAGGTGTGCCCAGGTGTGCCCNGACAGCCGGGGGGGTCGGGCTCTGCTCCCAGGGGACAGGAGGAGAGGGAACGGCCTCAGGCTGGAACAGGGGAGGCTCAGGGTGGAATTTGGGAACATTTCTTCATGGAAAGGGTGGTCAGGCTCTGGCACAGGGTGCCCAGAGCAGCTGTGGCTGCCCCTGGATCCCTGGCAGTGCCCAAGGCCAGGTTGGACAGGGCTTGGAGCAGCCTGGGACAGTGGGAGGTGTCCCTGCCCATGGCAGGGGTGGGAAGGGATGGACTTTCAGGTCCCTTCCCACCCAAAGCATTCCATGATTCTGACATGTCCTGGATGCAGCCAAAGGTCCCCACACCAAGGCTGCTCCATCCCAGAGGTTTCCAGGTGGGATGAGGTGAGAGCCAAGGGGTCATGGATATGTCCAAGGACTCAGCACACAGAGGAATGGGAAATGCAGGGAAGCACTGGAGAACGGGGTAAAAACTGGGGCATGAGCAAGGACATGGAGAAGAAGGAGGGAAAACACAGAAGGGAAGGTGGAGCAGACCTGGGGGAAGACAGAGGGATTTTGTTTTGTGTGTGGGAGGATGAGTGATGGGCCCTGGTGTGGGAAAACAGGGCCTGAATGCAGAGTTGAGCTGCAAACACAATAATGACACGAATTCCAGGGAAAACACAGTTTTTCATGTAAAACTGATGTTTCCTCATAAACCTTTATTTATCTGAAAAAATGAAGAGCAATCTCTGAGCCATGTATGAGCATTTGTCACCTGGGAAGGTGCAGGCAGGAGAAGGGACTGGTTATTCAGACAAATTATATTCAGATTATTACTGAGCCCGAGCACCGTGGGAGTTCTACAACCCCAGACAAGCAGGAGCTTTCTCTGGTTTTAAAAATGAGCACATCCTGAAGCCCTACAGAACTGCAGGGAAAAAAATTCCATCTCCTGGCCTGTCAGGCTTTAGTGGAAACAGGGATATATATTTATTTAACACAGAAAAGAAGCGTAGATGTGATTAAGAATTTAAGGAGGTTCCGTGCCGTGGTTCTGGTGGCTTTTAAGCCTCTATTTGTCAAGGGTGGACAGAGAAGTTGTCTATAAAAACAAAGAATAACGTCCCTTTTTCACATCAATGCCTTGTCCAATTTTTTATCTTTTCCTCAGGTTTTTGAGCTGCCCTCAGCTCCCAGGCAGGGATTTCCTGTCTCTGCTCCCACCTGTAAAACAGGGCTCTGACGACTCCTCCAAAATACTGAAACAAACCACAGAAATAACAGCCAGAAAAAGAAGTACAAAAGCCCAATAACATTTCCCAAAACCATTCCCAAAGTCACAAAGTCAAGCAGCCAGAAATTAAGAGGTGTCAGATTTAAGCTGCCTGGAAAAGTCTTCCTTTAGCCCTGCTGTGTGTGTGCATTCTAATCCAGCCTTAAACATGGGATCATTCCTGCTGCCGAGGCAGATCCTGCTCGCTCCAGGCTCGGAACAGGCTCACTCCTGGAAGAGCAGCTTTTCAATATTTCATTGGGCCTCATCGTTCAGTGTGTGGCTCCATGCATTATTTACTGCAGACAGCACGGAATGCAGAATTATTAATTTCTTACCAGCTTTTCCTTTTGTGCTTCCCCACCCAACCTTTCCTCTTCCCTGAATTTAATGAATTTATCTGAACAACGCATCTGAGGGGGGAATCAAAGCTTCCAGTTCGTGGGTGAGGGGGGGAACAGACGCATGCCAACAACAGGATTAGTCAGGACAATGCGATTTTGGGGGTTGCATTTGGGCTCTCTGGCCTGGCAGGTTTTTAGGGATCTCTGTTGGGCTGGGCGGGTTCTGCCTTGCGGAGGAAAGTGAGAGCCCCCAGGGGATGCAAGGCAGGATTCCCTGAAAAGAGACATCAAACCCGGAGCTGGTTATCCTGCCCTTAACAGGCGGCTGCTTCCCGTGTAGAATAAGCCAACGAGGAGGCAGACAGCTCGTTTGGGGCTGTCCCAGGTGAATCCTTCCCATGGCATTAATGAGGAAAAAAACCCCAGGGATTTATTTGTGCCAAGCTGGGTGAGTGAGCAGAGGGAGGGTGGGAATTCTGGGGTGGTGCTGGTGGGAATTGTGCTGGGAAGGGCCACGCTCAGCTCCTGCCCCTGCTGTAGGAACCCAGGGGATGCTCAGGGATCAGCCTTCTCACGGGATCAGGGATGCTCTGGGCTGGAAGGATCCTTCCCACGACGACCAGCGAGCACCGGCTCTGCCCAGGACACCCCAACAATCCCACCAAAAGTGCCCAAACGCTTTCATGAAGCTTTTCCAGTGCCCATCTTCTGTGAAAGTCACCACACGTCTGCCACTCACCTCGTCTCTTCAGTGTCCCACATCCAGGCACATGTGGATTTTTCCAATTTGCTTGGAATTCTGCCTCTGGAGACAACCTGCCTTTGCTCCATGAGGGAGTTTGTCCCACTTTGGTGATGAAACGAGCTCCAGCACACAGAGAGTAGGAAATCCCTGCATAGGGTGGCTTCTGGGACTTCCCAGAGTGGCTGTTTTGGAAAAAAATTGGCTGTTTTGGGAAAAAATTGGCTGTTTCAGAATGAGGAATCGAAGGCTGAGTCCTTCAGCATTATTTAACTTGATCCAGTGAGTGAGGGAGGCTAAAACCCAGCTCAAGGGTTCTTCCCACAAAGTCAAAGGCTCTGGCAAGAGGAAATGTTTTCAGCTGGAAGAAATATTTCCTTCCCAAGGAATTGACTCACACGACTGCGTTATTATAAAGCTACATTTCTCTTTATAGAGAAATGCAACATTTCCATGGGATGAAAGTGGTTTATTCACCACTTGTGGTGGTGGAGGGGGGTTTCTCCCTCTCCCCTCCCCTGTGCTGCTCAGGGGATAAAATTCTTCAGCCCTTGCAAGATGCGGGGGGAAGAAAATTCAGGTTGAACTGAATCCTGCGAAATATTTTTGGATGCTTCAACCAAACTGAAAGAATTCTTCTGCAGCAGGAATGCTGGGAAGTTTATTCCCAGCAGCCACACCAAATTTGCTTCTGAGTTCGTGTGATTCTGCAGTATTTAATTCAAAACAAACTTCCTTTTACCACTCAGATCCCAACTGAGACCAAACAAAAGGTGAAAAAGTGGAATTTCCTGCTGGGCAGAACCCGGAGGTGCTGCCAGGGGAAAAGGCAGTGGCAGATTTTAGGTGGAGTGACCTTGGTTCACTGCAGGGGCACTGAAGCTGGCACTGCCCTCGGAGCAGGGAAACCAGATCCAGGGAAAAAGCTCCAGTAGGGAAAGGAAAACAGAGAGATCAGCTCAGGCTCAGGCTTAGGGTTAAGGCTTAGGAGTGTGGGTTTCTGGGAACCTACAGGAAATACGGAGAGGGAATGGGGACAAGGGATGGAGGGATAGGGAATGGCTTCAAAGGGACAGAGAGGAGGAGGCAGAGCAGCAGGAGGGAGAAAGGCAGGAAACCTCTGGGCACATGAGGCCTCCAAAGGCCCAAGAAAAGACCAACTTCTCATTTTTTATGTCTCCAACACCAGGGTCCTCATCTCTGGGGGAGCTGGGGGTGCTCCCCTGGAGAGGAGAAGCTCCAGGGAGAGCTCAGAGCCCCTGGCAGGGCCTGAAGGGGCTCCAGGAGAGCTGGAGAGGGACTGGGGACACAGGCCTGGAGGGACAGGACACAGGGAATGGCTTCCCACTGCCAGAGGGCAGGGCTGGATGGGATCTTGGGCAGGAATTGTTCCCTGGGAGGGTAGGGAGTGCCACTACACGACACGGAATAACTTCTCAAGGACACGGTGATGAGCAAAGCAGGAAAAGCCAAGTTTATTTACAAAACTCAATTTTATACATTTTCAAAGGTGCCTGTGGATTGGAGGATGAAATCCCACCTCCCAAACCACTTTGGTCAAGACAACTGTCAATCAACTTTCTCCTCCTACCTAAAAATATGTAAACAATGAAGGACAGTTAGGAAAACAAAGCTGTTGTTTATAGTAAAAGTGTGGGAAAGTAAAAATTCCGATTCCAATATGAAAGACAAATGAGAAGGCCTAGAAAAATCCTCAAAAGCAGGGTGACAGGGGAGGGGATGGAATTCCCAGAGCAGCTGTGGCTGCCCCTGGATCCCTGGCAGTGCCCAAGGCCAGGTTGGACACTGGGGCTTGGAGCAGCCTGGGACAGTGGGAGGGGATGGGATGAGATGGTCCTGAAGGTTCCCTTCCCACCCAGAGCATTCCAAGGTCCTGTGATTCCATGGCCTCGTTGAAGCCCACGCTCCCAGGTCGGAGCCGATGCCACCAAGGGCCATTCCCACCTGTGGCATTTTCCAGCTGCTGCCTGCTGGGATGAGCTGTGTCAGCATTCCTGGAGCACAACACTCTGATTCTAAACACAGAACGCTGGGCTCGAAAGGATCACTGCGGTATTTAAACCCATTTTATGGTTTTTATTTTTTTCTTCCCTGTTAAGTTTGGAATGAGCCTGATAATTTGTGTTTAATCAAACAACGTCTGGATTTTATTGAATGAGGTGGGTCTGCACTTGTGGCCCTTCAGGAGCCGTTCCCACTTTCTATACTTTTATTTTTAGCTTGAATTTTTGCTGCTTCACCACCCACTGCTGGTCACTTTGCTGGTGATTCACAGAGCACATTCCCACGTCATTCCCTCCAAGCCTGTTTACACATCACATAACAAATCGTTTTTCAGCCTTGTCCATTTTTTTCTTTTTTTTTTTTTTTTTTGATAGCCAGAATGTATTGAATTCCTTCTATGTTTCATAAAAACTCATTTCCCAAGCTTCCAAATAATCGTATTGCTGCTCACTCTTCTAGCTTCAATTTTTCACTTGACTAAATGCACTTTTCCAAGATTAATCCCATCATTGCCCCGTGAGATGTAAAATAACCAACTAATCCTGGGTTTATCTATTTGCGGATCACCCCCCAGTCTTTTCATCCCTGGGCTGGGGAGATTCCATGAAAATCCTGGATTTTGGGGTGGGGTTTGAGTGCAGACAGAGGGAGGGTTGGCCCCTTTGGCAAAGGCTGCCCACAAACCTCACTGCTGATGTAGAAATTGTGACATTATTGGGACACTGGGTGCTTTGTCCTGTAGGGCTTGGCTCAGGTTCTCGTCCTCTTTGCCAAAAGTTTTGACGTCTCCTTGTGTACCTGGCTGTACCTAATGATGAAATAAAACCAAATCCGCCTCTGGGAGACTCCAGGGCCGGGCTGGAGGCAGAGATTGCCAGAAGGGTCCCAGTCTCCCCAGGGAATCCCAGCCATGATCACCAGGATCTTTTCCAGGGCTTTAATGGACACATTCTGTGGCGTGTTTATGTCTTGGTTTGGAAATTCTCCCTCGTTAGGAATTCTTGGGGTAAAAGCAGGCGCTGATCCATCTTTAATGATCCCAGGATTTACAACAGGAGCTTCCACTGATCTGCTCTGGCGGTCTGGCAGGGCTGAGAGCAGAGGGGTTCAAGGGGCCAATTCCTCCTGTCTCAGGGAGCCAGGTACTGGTTGGGAAAGGTCCCACATCCCTGGCACACCGTGGAATGTTGTCCACTACTCCAAAACATGGGAAAAAATTCACCAGGAGAATCTCAGCCACAATCACCAGGGTCATCTCCAGGGCTTTAATGGACACTTTCTATGGGATTTTTATTTTATGTCTTGGTTTAGAAATCCCCCTCATTAGGAACTCCTGGAGCAGTTACAGGGATGAGATGATCAGCAGGTGCCAATCCATNCTTCCACCCTTCCTTCCACCCTTCCTTCCTCCCTCCCTCCCTCCCTCCCCTCTCTCCCTCCCTCTCCGAGTGTACCTCACAATGGAAGAATAAATGAACAATTATCCCAATTATTTCTGAGCTGGCCATTCCCTTCATGCCCTGGGTTTGTAGAGGTCCATCCCACCTCTCCCTTCCCTAATCCAGACACTTTCAGGATGCAGAATCCTGGTGTTTGTTGCTCTTTCTGGAATAAAACCTCATGCATTTGTGAATCAATTTAATCCCTTCTGCTGCACTTTTCTCTGTTTGATTCATGTCCTGTCCCACCTTTTTGGCAGAAAAGAGGAGAGGAGAGGAGCAGAACCTCACAGAGGGAGCAGGACCCTACACCCTGGATGAGTTCGCTGCCTTTTGTTGTCACAGCGATTTCCAACGTTTTTCCCTAATTTCATTCTCTTAGTGAATCCCAGTCACTTCCACTCTGTGAGCATTATAATTCCCAGCCTGTGTTTCCTCTGTTTTCAATGACTTTTTATCCACATGAGGACCTTCCCCCTCATTCCACAGCGGCTTCACTTCTTTAAGATACTTTTTTATTTTTCGTTTTGGTGAAAGACTTTGCAGAATGCCTTTGGAAATGCAAGTCCTTTATCAGCTGGGTCTCCCTTATCTCATTGTCCACGGGCTCCTCCAAAGGCTTCTGTCTTGGGTTATGGAACCAAAAATGTGTATTCTGTTTTCATCTGCTGAAAGCAGTTGGGGAAATGTTTTTTCTTTATCTCTTGTTACTCTGGGGGGAGGGGGCGGATTCCTTTCTGATAATGGCTCAGCTGTTAAAACGGGGTGGGGTATTGTTTCTTATCTCTTTCACCACCCATCCTCCCTCCAGGG
>VYXD01001908.1:159007-171809 GCA_013397195.1 Hylia prasina | reverse complement strand
TTCCCCTCCCCTTCCCCTCCCCGGGTTGGCAGGTGCCAGGAAAGGCTCCCTGGCCAGGTGTGTCCCCTCAGCACTGTGCCCCTGTGGCAGCCCTGGAAATGTCACTGCAGCTGCAGATCCAGCTGGATGTGGGAAGCAGCTGGAAGACTTTGAAAGGCTCAGAGAATTGGGATTGTTCACCTGGAGAGGAGAAGCTCCAGGGAGAGCTCAGAGCCCCTGCCAGGGCCTGAAGGGGCTCCAGGAGAGCTGGAGAGGGACTGGGGACAAGGGCTGGAGGGACAGGACACAGGGAATGGCTCCCACTGCCAGAGGGCAGGGCTGGATGGGATCTTGGGCAGGAATTGTTCCCTGGGAGGGTGGGCAGGCCCTGGCACAGGGGGCCCAGAGCAGCTGTGGCTGCCCCTGGATCCCTGGCAGTGCCCAAGGCCAGGCTGGACATTGGGCGTGGAGCAGCCTGGGACAGTGGGAGGTGTCCCTGCCAGGGCAGGGATGTCCTGTAGGATTCCTTCTATCCCAAACTGCTCTGGGATCCCATGATCCTGTGACCTGGGTGCTCTGCTTGTGCCTAGCTCCACCTGGCAGCTCCTAAATCACAATTTGAGAGTTTATGGATAATTTCCTTGCTGAAGAGCCAGTTTAATTTTAGGAACACTGGGGATTTTTCTCTGTTTCCAGCACATTAAGGAACACACGTGGCAGCAGCTGCTCGGCCTAATGAACCCCACAGCAGGGGAGGAAACAAAGGTGCCCCTACAAAAAGCAGGAGCAGGGCCCATGGACGGCTCTAAGTTCCTGGGAACGCTGGATCCAGACACTGCAGGCTTTTTTTGGCATTACCCCGTGGGGAAGAGGAGACAGGCCTGGTGTGAATGAGGCCATGGGACTGCTAATTACACAGGGGATTTTTATGGAGGAGCAGATCTTTCCCTGTGGAAACCCCTCCAAATACCAAGGACAGACGAGCTGCCCTTGCTCAGGATTAGCAGCAAGGAGAGCCCAGGTCCCCCTGTGCCCCCAGGGGAGCTGAACCATGCCAGAGGCTCGGGATGCAGGGAGCAAAGGCACCCATGGAGCAGGGAACGTGGATTTGTGTGGAGAGAAACAAATACAAAAGGTGGAAAGAGCAGATATTTGTTCCCCTGAAAGTCAGACAGGAGGAAGGGAGAGCTGGGAGCGGTGTGGATGTGGAGCTGCCTATGGGAAGGGTGAAACCCTTCAGTGCAGGGAAGACATCCAGGGAAGAGTGCGGGGCGTGGATCCAGCTGATCCAGGCTGTCAGGATGCCTGTGGAAGAGAAGGCACTGCCAGGCATTTCCTTTCTAATTCCCCAAATCTGTCAGCAGCTCTAGAGCTACCAGGGTGCTGAGCACATGGAATTACAACATGGATGAGCCGGAATGCTGGAGTGGATAAAGCTCCCTTCAAAGACAGGCTGCACACCACTGGGTTCACTGGGCAGGAATCTGGGAAGCATTTCCTGCACTTCCAGGTGTGTTATCACCTGTTCCAGGTGTGCTATCATCTGGAGCAGCAGGGGATGGAGGGCAGGGCAGTGGCACTGCAGGAATGGGCTGTTCCTCAGGTAAATGGGAAGGAACAACAGGATTGTTGGGATGTTGCAGCTTCCAGATGGAATCCAAGGCTACATTCCACAGATGGATTTTAGGAACAGACACAATTCCCTGTGAGAGAGCCGAGCACTGAGGGAAGAGGGACTGGGGAGGCTCCAACTGCAAGGACTCTTACACCTGGAAACTGGGAAGAGAGAGAAGCAGCCAAACAGTAGGAGAAAACACCAGGGGAACTGAGGGCATGAGGAAAAAAATCTTATTAGGAAGAAATCCTTCCCTGTGACAGTGGTGAGCCCCTGAAGGGGCTCCAAGAGAGCTGGAGAAGGACTTGGGATAAATGCCCGGAGTGACAGGGTAAGACGGAATGGCTTCCCAGTGCCAGAGGGCAGGGCTGGATGGGATTTGAAGGCAGGAATTGTTCCCTGGGAGGGTGGGCAGGCCCTGGCACAGGGTGCCCAGAGCAGCTGTGGCTGCCCCTGGATCCCTGGCAGTGCCCAAGGCCAGGTTGGACACTGGGGCTTGGAGCAGCCGGGGACAGTGGGAGGTGTCCCTGCCAGGGCAGGGGTGGCACTGGGTGGGCTTTAGGTCCCTTCCCACCCAAAGCATTCCATGATTCTGTGATCAGCCACAACTTCTGAGTCTTTAATGAACACCTGTTGTGCCTGGGCACCTGTGTCCAGGTGGGGAAAACCCAGACTCTCCTCCTGAGCACAGAGAAATCGGGGGAAGGCTGAGTTTTCCTGTCAGCTGAGCGTTTCTCCATGTGCATCAAGGCTGCACTTGAACAAGGCTCCAGGAAATACCAGGGCATCCCCTTGATGTTCTTTTAGCTCCTGTGAAGTTCAGGATTTACCTGCCATACTTCTGCTTTAAATCTGCATCCTTCCAGTGAACCACCTCCCCAGTTTCAGAGACAGAATAATGCTCAGCAGGGAATGATCTGGGAATAATCAGGGAATGATGCTTTTTCCTGGGGATCCTGTTCCTCAGCACTTTCTCTCTCCCAACACTGATTAAGACATAAAACTGTTGTTAAAATATTTGGGATTAGCACAAAGTCTGGAGTTAAAGTGTCTGACAAGGGTGGGAGATCACAGACACAGAACAGCTTTGGTGGTCAGCTGGGAAATCCAACCAAGGGAGGCCTTGGAGATGTCTTGGGAGGCACTGAAATATGGACCACACATTCCCAAAATCCAGCTCCATCAGGATGGATTGATTGGGAAGGGTTTTCCCTCTGCCAGCCAGCCCCAGCAGTGGAGGTGTCTCACTGTGACATTGCTGTGTCTGCTGGGGGACTCAGAGCCTCTGGGAATTTCCTTTCCATCTCAGCTTCCAAACTGAGAGTTCCCAGCTCCTCAGGGTCCCAAACTCACCTCAAACCTCAGATGTGGAATGACTTTTTGCATCTGAACCCTTTCCAGAGGAACAGGTTCTGGCTCAGAGGATTTATCCATCATCTCCCAGCACCAGCCAAGCTGAATGAACCAAATTTATCCCGGGGAGGAATTCAGTCCTGGATTGCAAGTTCTGGAACACAGTGGGAGTGCTCAGATGCAGAGCTGGAGCCCCGCAGTGTAGGAAGGCTCAGTGGGGTCTCGAGGCTCCTCTGATCCCTGCAGAGGGCAGACACCCCCCAGAATCATCCAGCCCCACTTTTGGGATCACCACAGGAAGGGCTGCCCTGGGAACACTGATGGTGCAGGGAGAATGGAGACAGCTGCAATGAGACATGGAGCTTGCTGCCAGGGGGCATGGATCCAGTTCCTATGGAAAAATCAATCTGTTTATTGCATTTCCCAATATTATATGGCATGGTTCCCTCACCCTCTGCTCTGTGGGTTAGAGGGCATCCACCTCTCCCTTCGTTTCATGGAATTCACTTAAAATAACATAAATAGGAAAAATCAGCGTTATCCTTGTCCTGATCCTGTGCTGATTTCTTTCCTCTGCTCCACCACCAGTGCAGGTGGGCTCCTGTGGGAACACCTCTCCCTCCCCTGATGGTGGACAGGGAGTGCAGACAGCTCCAGCAGGACATGGAGCCCTGCCAGAGGGGATGGATTCAGCTCCTATGGAAAAATCAATCTCCCTCTGACCTAAGGAGGGGAAATGGAGCGTGAGTGACTCCGTTCACCCTGGCTGCTGCTGCAGCAATGATTTGGGTGGTGACGAGGTGATCCCTGACTTCCCCAGGCTCTGCCTTTCCCTGTGCCTCGGGATGCTGGAATCATCCTGCCCTCAGCTCTCTCCCTGTTTATTGTATCTCCCAATATTTTATGCCATGGTTCTCTCCCTCTCTGCTCTCTGGGTTATGGGGTTTCCATCTCTGCCTTTAGTTCTCTGAATTCGTTTAAAAACATAAATATGAAAAATCAGCATTATCCTGATCCTTTGAGGATTTGCTGCCTTTACTCTGCTGCACCATCCGTGCCCTCCCTCTTCCATCAGCCAGCCTTTCCCGAGACCCAAAATATTCCTTAAAAATCTTGGGAGGTCAAAGAGCAGGAAAGGATAAACACCACGTGGAATCCCCCACAGGTTACATGTGAGAAAATGGGAATTTTAGGGGCATCCCAGCAGATCAAGGGGTTGAGAGGGGCAGTGCTGCAGCTCCGAGCAGCAGGAAGGCTCAGCAAGGAATTCCAGAGGCACGTAAACACCTCTGGAGCACACAGCACACATAGATAAATGGAAATAGGGGATGGTGCCACCTGTGCTGGCCACAGGACGTGTCCCTGGGGCCATGGGGCTGCTCCAGGTGCTGACACCCTTTGATGGCTCCTTGGAAGGGTCAGTGGCTCCTTGGATGGGCTGGAGGTTCCTTAGAGGGCCTGGTATCCCCTTGGATGGGCTGGAGTCCCCTTAGATGGGCTGCTGTCCCCTTGGATGGGCTGGAGGCTCCTTGGAAGAGTCAATGGCTCCTTGGATGGGCTGGTGTCCCCTTGGACAGGCTGATGTCCCCTTGGATGGGCTGGTATCCCCTTGGATGGGCTGATGTCCCCCTGGACGGGCTGGTGTCCCCCTGGACGGGCTGGGGGCTCGTTCAGTGGCTGGGGACAGCTGGCCCAGGAGGGTCTTTGGGCTGTCCCCACCCTTTGTCTGAGCGGGCCCTGCTGGGGGTGCAGCTGAGTTTTTCCTGCCTAAGCCAACAATTAACACCAAGTTCAGTCTTGGCACAAAAGCACATTTGCCTTCCACCCTCAGCTCCCTTCTGTCACTTTTGGAGCCCCTGGCATTCCAGATCCACTTTCTGTATTTTAAGGACTTTTTTTTAGCTGCTCCACCTCCCCCACCCCCAAGCTTGCTGGAGGAGTTGAATTTTTCCCTTTGCTCCTGACAGAATCACGAATCCCTCCTGCCCCAGCCTCTCATCAGCCACCTCAAACCAGGCTTTGTGCTGTCTGGAGCCTGCTTAACCTTCAGTTCCCCCTTTGAAATGCCTTCACCTCATTCCAGCTCAGACAGAGCTGTGAAGGACGGTGGGACAGGTGGAAAGGGGCCCTTGATGTCCTTTGAGTTCCTCTCCCTGCTCTGCAGAGGGATCCTCTGGAGGGGTTTCTGATGGGATTCATTAATGTTGCTCAGGCAGAAATGATGAGGGAGCTGCAGGAATTCATGTGGAAGGAGGAAATCTATTTTTATCCCGAAATCTCTATTCCTGTGTGCTTAAACCAACCCCCTGATCATTTATGGTCTTTAAGTGAAGGAGATCAGTCCTGGGAGAAAGAGACGGGAGAAAATTCTGGAAGGCTTGTGGGCTGGAAGGGCAAATCCTCCTGGAGATTTCTGGAAAGGGTTTGTGCAGAGCAGGGGAGGGAAATGAGCGGGGCTGGGAGAGGCTGGTCCCTGTGGCCTTTTGGCTCTGGGACCTGAATGGAAAATCTGGAAGGGTTCAAGACCACAACAAGAGACACCTGCAGGGGCTGGAGCGTGTCCAGGGCAGGGAACGGAGCTGGGAAGGGGCTGGAGCCCCAGGAGAGGCTGAGGGAGCTGCAAAGGGGCTCAGCCTGGAGAAAAGGAGGCTCAGGGGGACCTTGTGGCTCTGCACAACTCCCTGCCAGGAGGGGACAGCCGGGGGGGTCGGGCTCTGCTCCCAGGGAACAGGGACAGGAGGAGAGGGAACGGCCTCAGGCTGGAACAGGGGAGGCTTAGGGTGGATTTTGGTAAAATTCCTTCATTGAAAGAGTTGTGTGACAATGAGAGAGCTGCCCAGGGCAGTGATGGATTATCATCCATGGAAATGTCAAAAACCTTGGCAACAGGGGTGAGTGCTGAACATGGGTCGAGGGTTGGGCTCGATCATCTTCCAGGTCTTTTCCAGCCTTAAATTCCCGTGATCCTGTGGTTCCATTGATTTCCTGATGGGATGGAGAATAACAGATCCCACCTTCTGGGGCAGAGGAAGAGTTCAGGGAAAGGGAGAAATTGTGCCAGGGGAGTTTTTGGTTGGATTGTAGGGAAAATTCCCACATGGAAAAGGTTCTAACCCTTAAATACCCCCCTGCTCCCCATCTTCCCTCACTGCTCCTCCCCTTTTTCCTTGTGCTAAATTTCTCCCTTTTCCCACTTCTTCCTTGACCTTTCCAATTTTTTTTTTCCCTGCAGCAATTCCAAGTGCCAACCAAAACAGGTCCATACCCAAAAATCTGCTGCTTGTTGAAAATCTCCAGGCCAAACAATCCCAGGGAAACGAGGCAGGGATCAGATCCCACAGCTCTATGATCTGATTCACTCCCACAATGTTCTCGGTGCCTCTTTCCCCAGCTTTTGCCTGAAACATGGGCAGCCCAAAGTACAACAATGTAACCCCTGAATTATGGGTTTAATAGGCAGCAAGCAGCCAGGAGATGAAAAATCCAGGCATTGGATCAATAAATTATTAAATCTAAAAAGGCAACAAGACATCTTTGGCCAGGAAAAAGCAAAAATCTCCTTACAGGATTTTACTGAAACCTCCTGGTGTGCTCACAACTCACTGCCACCCTGCCTTGAATTGTTGCTTCAATTCTTGTTTTGCTTGTCACCCCTCTCAATTATTTGTAAAAAAGGACCTAAAATAGATTTATATTTCTCTGATTTTATTAGACAGTAAAAAAGAGAAAGCTGAGCCGCAGCAGTTAAATAATTTATGACCTTTGCTAGCGGGGCAAGAAGACCTAAAATAAAAATAAAACTCATGTATTGAAAAGACAAGGCTTTGTGTCTTATTGTTTTTCTTGCCCACTGGTTTGGCTGGCTACAATTTGAAATAAATATTCAATATATGGAGAAGTTTCATCCCCATCTCACAGCTACTCATTATTATCAGGTTCTACCCAGCAATTCCTCCCAGAGCCATCAGGCTGGAGCTGATCTGTGCTTGGATTTCATGGTGATAAGGCAGAGATAAGGCAGTGCTGGGTGCACAGAGAGGCATTTATTGTAAGAGGTGAATTGAAGCATTAAGCACTGATGTCCTTTTCCATGCAGCTTTGAAATTCCGTATGTTCCTCTCCAGTTCCTCCAATATTGTCATTAACTCCCCTCAGAAAGGCTCCATGAAGCAGCCCCGGAGCCCAGCAGCTCCCTGGACACCCTCGGGAGCTGTTTGGGACACCAGCCAGCCTGACATTCCTCCAGGGGCTGAATTCCCAAACATTCCCATCCCCAGCACTTGCCAGGGGCTCTGAAGAGCTGAAGGTATTTTCCATTTGCCAAGGGCACATTCCAGCTACGGAAGGGCTTTTATTCCTGCTGGAGTTGTGAAGACACAACTTCAGCTGAGAAGACAGAGTGGCTTAAAACTGATAAAGAGGAGGTTAAATGGGATATTGGGCAGGAGTTGTTCCCTGGAGGGTGGGGAGAGGCTGGGATGGAATTCCCAGAGCAGCTGTGGCTGCCCCATGATCCCTGCAGTGTCCCAGGCCAGGCTGGACACTGGGGCCTGTAGTGACCTGGGACAGTGGGAGGTGCAGGGGTGCAATGGGATCATCTGTAGGATCCATCCCCACCCAGACCACTCCATGATTCCATAATTCCATGCCATGGATCTACCTGGTGACCTCCTCTGCCAGCCACGGTGGGCAGCACCACATGGAATAAACATCCAGAATGAGCAAATTTTCAATCCTAAACTTCCAAACTCCGCCTTTGCTGTCCACAGGGCTGATTTAATTTGTGAGCAGGAAGAATTTATTCCCCCTAAACAAACATTCTGCCTCTCACTCTTGTTGACTCTGCTGTTCCAACTCCCCTTGAGAAGTTCCCACTCCTGGAGCAATGAGTTCCACAGTTAATTATCCGTTGGAAAAACCAATTACAATTAAACAAACAAAAGCCAGGCCCTGCTTCTGCCCAATCTTCTTCATTAGTCTTGTCTTGATAAATGTCAATAAAGTTTAATTCTGAACAAGCAAGAGTCAAGATTCCGAGCACACCCAATTGTCCTCCAGTTTGCTTAAGATGATGTTCCCAGATTTCATCTCCATGAAAACCTTGTTGCCGTTTCCCAGGTCTCCACTCATCCTTTTGCTGTCCCTGCAGCCTCCTCCATTCTTATCCCACCTTTTGGAAGTTCCAGCAGGGTCCAGGATGAGATCGCTTTGTTTGGAGATTGCCGTTGTCAAAGCTCTCTTTTCTTTGGGTTTTCGGGTTTTTAGGTCACAAGTTCCTGTGCCACCAAAAAAAATGGCCCAGGCTGTGGGATACAATGCTGAAAGGAGCCTCAAGAGATCATTTAATCCAGCAGTGGAACTGAAGCACAGCCAGGGATCCACTCTTAATAGATGGATTAATAAGGATCTCCCCTGTCCCCATTCAATTGTCCCTCATCTGCCCCTGTGCTTCTCTCCCTTGACAGGCTGAAGGTTTTTCCTTATTTTATTACTGAAACGTCTTCTATTGGTCATTTTTGGCCGTTTCCTACACAAGGTGCAGATCAAGTTGCTATTCTTCTCTTCCTATGTGTACTTATGTTGTGGGAGCCTGGAAACTTTTCCCTCACTCCCTTTTTTTTTTAAGGGAAAATTTACCAATTCCTCTCATTTACTGATTTCTCCACGTGGAACCTTTTTTCCTGGTTTCCCTCCAAGATCCCAGAATAACATTGAAGTCCATTGACAAGAAGAGCCATGGCACTGAGCTGATGACTTTCCATCTGTTAATGCCTCCTGCTGTTGCAGCGTTCCCAGCTCAGGTTCAGGTTTCTGGCTGCTCTTTATCCACTCATCCTCTGGAACTGGAGTGACAGGACACAGGGAATGGCTACAGGCTGGGAGAGGAGAGCTTTAGATGGGATCTCCTCCCCACCTTCCAGCTCCTGGCTGCTGCTTCCATGCTGAGCCCCAGGGGGAGCTGGACATGGATCCAGGAATGGTGGCAGAAATGGGGATGGAGACAGTGGGACCAGGGCTCTGACAGAGCTGGGATTGCTCAGCCTGGAAAAGAGGAGCTTTGGGGTGACCTAACTGTGGCCTTCCAGGACCTGAAGGGACTGACAAGAAAGATGGAGAGGGACTGGGGACAAGGGCTGGAGGGACAGGACACAGGGAATGGCTTCCCACTGCCAGAGGGCAGGGCTGGATGGGATCTTGGGCAGGAATTGTTCCCTGGGAGGGTGGGCAGGCCTTGGCACAGGGTGCCCAGAGCAGCTGTGGCTGCCCCTGGATCCCTGGCAGTGCCCAAGGCCAGGTTGGACATTGGGGCTTGGAGCAGCCTGGGACACTGGGAGGTGTCCCTGCCATGGCTGGGGTGGGGCTGGATGGGATTTAAGGGCTTTCCAAACTCAGCCCTTGACTCTGGGCTTATCCTTTACAAAGGTACATTTTGAGTTTGTGCCTGACTCTAACTCTGAGCTTGGCTCTGCTGCTCAAACTCTTCCCCATCTTCCCCATCCGATTCCTCCTTCATCCAAATGCCTGTGCAGGAATCTTGGCTCCAGCAGTGGATTTCTGCTGCATGTTCCTGGCAGCCCGTTTGTTTCCCCCTGCTGCAGATTGCCTCCCCCCCAGCGAGGCTGAGCTGCTGCTCCTGTGTCAGGACCCAGGACATTCCTCTGGCTGCCCTGGGTGGTCCCAGACCCTGGCAAGGGGCTCAGGGACCTTGGCACAAAGTCAAAAACACCAGAGCCTTTGATTTTAGTCCTTGGGAAAAATTACCACTTTGTGTGAAGATTTACAAGCCACAAGAGTTTGATTAGAATGACAGTTAATTTATCACAGGGTGCAAAAGTAGAATTTTGGGGTTTTAGAATGGAGGAACCTGGGCATGTCCCTGTCCTTCTGCTCCTTCTTCTTGCCCTCCATCTCCTGCTGTGATGGTGGCACTTTTGGATTGGTTTAGAGTAGAAACAGACTGTCTAACACAGGTGATAGGTATTCATAATTTATTGTAAATGTGGCACACGTAGTTCTCAGTATAAAGAGTTAACACACCCCAAGGTCGGGGGGGGTCAGTAACAACCTGAGCTGCTGCAGGAACCCAAGCAGGGCGAAGAAAGAATGTGTGAGATAAGAAAGAATAAACAACCTTGAAAAACAGAGCAGACGAACCTCGACTTCTTCTTTGGGCACAGGGCTTGGGAAAAGGATTTTTTCTGATATCTCGGGGGTCATTTCAACCCAAGAAACCCGAGACTCCTGGGACTGTGCTGTGAACAGGGCAGGAGCTGGAGCAGGACCCACCTCACCCTGCACAGATAAAGGAGAGATTTTCCCGGGACTTGGCTCAGATGCAGCCCCACAAACAGTGAGCTTCACAGCTCAGAGGGCAGCACGCTCATCCCAGGGCATGGAGGTGTGGAGAGGGAGAGAACATTCAAAGCAGCCCTGCTGGCAAGAGGGGTCTCACCTGCCTGGATCCCAACAAAGGGAGCTGTTTGCCTTCATCCCCGTGGAATTTGATTGGATTCATTCCGGGTCATGCCTCCAATTCGTCAGGATCATGTTCAGCTCAGATTCCGTCCTCCACAGCACTTTGAAAACCTCCAAGTGTTTTTGCCTCAGAGCCCCTGAACAATTCCTGTTCCCTCCCTTCTGAACCGCTGAGAGAGGCTGGGAGTGAACTCCATGGGAAGCTGAGGAGACACCGGAGGTGATAGCAGCAAAAAGAGCTGTGCAGTTCACTTTTTTGTGGAGGTTTTGGGCACATTTATGAGGTGCTGAGGTTGTCAGTTGCCTGCCAGAGCACACAGGACACACTTTGGGCTGAGATTTAAAGGCCTCCTGCCAGGAACTGGGACAGGTGGCACCTCAGGGTGACAGAGGTGTCCCCAAAGATGCAGGACACATGGATGAGGCAGCTCCACCACTGGAGGTCTGGAGGGAATGTGTCAGGTATGGCTTTTCCTACACAGCTCCTGCAGCTCTTTCCCAGGCCAAGTTCTCCAGGAAATCCATTTGCTAAAGAGCAAAGGAAGCAAATTTGGTGGATTATCTAAGAGTTATCCCAGGGATGGACGAGCTAGGAACAATGGCCACACAAGAGTCCATTGTGAGTGAACTTCACGGGGTCAAAATAGGCATTTCCTTGGAGCTGGATACAAATCCCATCGTGTTTTGTGATTATTTCACTCCTCAGGTTTTCTGTTCCCAAATCTGGGAACTATTCCCCTGAACAGTCCCTGGTGTTGGATGTGTCTTCTGGGCTCAGGACCCCTCCCATTAGTGATGTTGCTGCTGCCTGCAATGCTGGAAAACCCCTGTCCAGGGATGTGGAAGGTTTTCAGCCTGTCAGTGGCTGATTTTTCTTCCCAAGGGAAGAATTCTTGGGAGAATTTTTTCATTCAAGGACAGTTCTTGTAAACAATGATTTTCTCTTCAAAACATCTCTGGGTTCTCATAACAACCTCTCTCCCAGGTGCTGTTTTTACTAAACCAATGGAGAGAGGTGTTGATTCTATGCACCAATGATGCCTTTTTAAAAGGGTTATAAAAGGGCTGGATGAATTGTAAATAAACCTTCTGATCTTTCTTCTGCCTTGGAGTTCTTTATTTTGTGTCCAACAGTGGCACAGGGATGGCCACGAGGAGGGGGCAGAGCATTTGGGGTGGGGAGGGGAGGAGAGTTTTTCCAACCTCTGGAAGGTCAGGGTAAGGTCTGGGTGGAAAATCACGAGGTTTGGGTTGAGAAGTGTGAGGTTTGGGTTGAAAATTGCAAGGTTTGGGTTGATCATTGCAAGGTTTGGGTTGAGAAGTGTGAGGTCTGGGGAGGGAATGAGCACAGATCCACTCTGTTTTCCAGGAGCAGGCATCAAGATCCATCTCACCTCTCCAGACACTGCCTGCGGTGCCAGATTTGTGGGAATTTTGCTGCCTCCTGCCTTCAAAGCTTGAACCAAAGCTGCTGAGCCCAGAAAGGGCCCTGCCTGCCAGCGCCCCCAAACTGGGCTGGGAATCACCCAAGGCTCCTCCCAGGTGAGGTTTTCAGGGATGTTCATCCCCCAGGGTGGCTCAGATTTCCCAGATTTGCAGCTCTGCCGTGGGGACAATGTCAGAGCCAGGGAAAATCCCATCTGCCCCTTTCCCCACCGAGCAGAGCAGTCCTCACAGGAATTGTTTTTGCCAATTCCAGGTGGGCTCTTGTCTCATCACCTCATTATCCTCCAGGTGCTTCCAAACCAGGGCTTATTCCGGTGTTTTTCCAGATGCTGAGCGTGGACTGACCCACCTGGATTTCCCCAGCTCCCCAGTTACCCCTTCTTAAGGGCAGATGTTGTAATTATTCCCTCCTATTCTTCCAGGATTTCCCTCTTCCTCCTTGTTCTCTCCCAGGTAAAAGCTGAGGATTCAGCTCCTGTTTTCTCCCTGCCTCTCTTCAAATTAATTGCATCAATAATTGGCCAAAAGATAAAATTCCCTTTTTAAATGAGGGATGCACAGAATCCTTAAGCTTCCTCCATATCATCCATTATTTACTCTGTGTGGGATTATCCAAGGATTTATTTCATTTTCCTGTTCATATAGGTTAATAAATCCATGGATTTATTTCATTTTTCCAGCTCCATTTCATTCAGACCTTCTGATAATTTATTTTCACATTTAGTTGCCATTCATGATCTAATTCCTTTCTTGTTCCCCAAGTCCCTAAAAATTCTCCAATGCAGCTCCAAGTTTTTTTCTATCCCAATTATTTGTTTTTCTCCTGGTCTTTTGACAGCCCTTTTTTCTAAGTTTTTGATCTCCTTCCTTCCTTCCTTCCTTCCTTCCTTCCTTCCTTCCTTCCATCCTTCCTTCCTTCCTTCCTTCCTTCCT
>VYXD01001908.1:148133-158830 GCA_013397195.1 Hylia prasina | reverse complement strand
CCTCCCTTCCACCCTTCCTCCCTTCCACCCTCCCTTCCACCCTTCCACCCTTCCACCCTTCCACCCTTCCTTCCACCCTTCCTTCCTTCCTTCCTTTTCCCATTAAACAATTCACCAAATTTCCAGTGTTTCCTTCCCTGGAGCTCCCACTCCCAGGTATCTTTTAAAGGATTAAGCACGTTATTGTTATAATAGTTCCCTGTGGTAAGATCCTAAATCATCCATAAGAATGTAAAACTTGAGATCCTCTGCACTGCTCATTCTGCCATAGTGTGCATGACAAGCTGCAGGATTTTCCTGAGGAGATTCCAAGGATTCTGGGAAGCCTCAATGGCCAGTTACTTTCTTCAGGTTATTTTCATTTAAAACCTTGAATGTTTTTTCACATGGGATGTAGCATGACCTCCACATGCTGCACACTGGGAATGAGCACTACTGACTCTGGGAACCTTGGAGATCTTGGGAGGCTCCTCCTGTCATTTCTTTCCAAGTGTTTTGGGATCTGCACATGGGCAGGATGCGACTGTACAAAACTCATCCCCCTCCTAAGAGTGAGAAGATTCCCAGCTCCAGGAGCTGCTGCTTTTCATCCCTCTGGGATAAATGTCCCAATCTTCAGTTGTCCCGTTTATTCTGGAGGATTTTCCTGCCTCCTGCTCCCGTGTCTCCCACCTTCCCGGGGTCAGTCGAGTTGTGCCATTGGCCCAACTTTTGTGGTCACTTTGTCCCCCCAGCAGCAAATCCCACATTATTTAATTAACTGTGAAGGAAACAAAATCCTCTCTCAGAGGGCAGAAAATTGCAAAAAATGATCCCTAATCCAGCCTTCCCAGAAACTTCTCCTTCTGCTTTCAGGGTTTGATTGGGAGAGGGCAGATCCTGGTGGATGTTTCCAGCATCCAACAGCTCTGAGGGCTTTGAGCTCCTTCACACAGAGGGGACTTTTCCAGCAGGATCAGGAGCACTTTTCCTGGGGTAACATCCCTATTCCTTTGGGATATCCATGACAACCCCACCTGGCAGCTGGGAGGATGCAGAGGGAGCTGCCCCTGGAGAAACCACAGGGAAAACAGCAAAATCTATGGAAAAGCATCAAGTGTTGGGATGAGATTCAGCTCCCTGGCTTGAGGGAGCTGTTCCTTCACTAATCTGAGACTCAGCATCCCAAAAACTCCTTCCACATCCCCAGTTTTTGCCCAAATCTCTCCCGAAGAGGAGCGTGCTTCTCTTGGAGCTGCTTTTCCTGATATCCTGGACGGGATATCCTGGGACAAGCAGCAAAGAGATCAAAGGAAGGTACAAACCACGTTGTTCAGCAAGTTCCAGCCTGGCTCCCTCAGCAGCTCCTCACAGACCCCTTTGAAAATCCAATCTTTCCTTTGTTTTGATGGGATAAGTGGCAGAAAAGCAGGAAGAAAACACACAGGAAACCTCTGAGCCTGACTGTGCCAGATTTCCTGGGATCTCTGTCTGGGGAAAGTGAAGCAGAGGAAGGGAAAATCCTGAATGGATTTCTGACAGAATAAAACCAGGCAACATCCCATACAAAAAGGGTGCACTCCATGGAAAAGATCTCTGGTTAAATGGGATATTCATCCCCATAGGGATTTTTATTATTTTATAGGATTAAAAGCAAACCTAATGTGGCTCTGGGGGTAAAGGGAGAATTGTGTGGGGAGAGTATCCTGCTTCTGCCTGGAGTTTGTATGGGAGCAGAAGGAGCAGCTTCCATGCTTAATAAATCAAACAAAGGTCGAACAGCTCTAGAACCATGAATATTTCATGGAATTATTCCTTGGAAAATATTTGTTATGAGAATTTGGATGGTGGGTAATGAGCTGGGTAAACAAAGAACTGCCATTCCAGGATTATCCATCTAAAATCCACGAGTGTGGATCATAATGAACGGACAGGCAGGAGCAGGGGGAGGAAAATGGGGAATGTGGGAAATGCTCATTTTAAAAAGGACACGAAGGGAACTGAATGTGAAAGTCCAGTGTAAAAAGCAGCATCCAGCCCGGATCTGGATTTTATTCCAGAGATGTTTCAATCACAGAGAGTAATTGGGGAAATAGTTGCTGGGAGGTGTTTTCCACCCTGTGCATGGAGCTACTTCTGCAGAGGAATCTTTCTGCCACCTCTGGGCTCAAACTCCACAATTTTATGTCCATATTTAATAATTCCTCTTGGTTATGCACATCCAGACAATAAATGAGATTTTAACATTAAAAATCAGCTTTTCTCCCTTTTTATCTCTCCAATAAATAACTCTTAATTCACTCTTGTAGCCCCTTAGAGCAGTAAAAGAGAGCAAATATCTGCAAAATAATTGAATCTAACAAGGCCTTTGGAAAGGAAAATGAAATATCTGCAGCTCTTGCTGGTGAGAGGTTCAGCTCCCAGGAAATGATGGGATTTGGAATTATTGTCACTCACAGTTTTAGACTTTTCCTTTGTGTTTGGATGGGTGTCCTGGAGCTGAGGCATGGCCACAGGATACAAAGGGTAACAGCAGAGGAAGAGCAGGGATGCAGCTCCGATGGGTCCCTGTAGGATGTAGGGAATTGCAGGAAGGACTTATGGAAGGTGGTGTCCTTGTATCCAATGAATATTTGAATGGCTGCTTCACTCATGGCTTTGTTTATTTTTTTTTTTGGAGTTTCCCATTGGATTTTAGCCTCTGCAGCCGATGGAGATTCCACAGTTTATCTTCCAATGGTTTGCGTCTGCTCCCAGCATCCCATCCTGCTCCTCATTTCCAGTTTATCCATTTATTCCTACTCCTGAATCTGCATTTTATTTCCCTTCACATCCTTTATTTCTGTATGGAAATTCTCTCCTGTGCTCCTCACTGCAGATTCCTGATCCCACATATTGAACTTTCCCAACCCCGGACCCTTTTCCAACCCCAGCCGTTCCCACGGATGAGCAGTGTCCAGGACACAGGGATTTACCCTGCCTTTGGTCTGGCCCCCTTTTCTTTCCTTAGCACATTCCAGCTCCCATTTCCATCCTGCCTGAGTTGACATTTCAGGACCATCTGTTCCCAAACTCTGAATCTCTTTGGATCCCCTGGCTCCAGGGATATTTCCTGCACAGTAACTGTGAGCTCCAGCCCCTCAGGAGGGATTGAAATGTAGGGCCCTGCTCCCCCTGTTGCAGAATTCCCTGTTCACCTGTGCCAAATCCCAGCTGGCATTTCCCCATCCAGTCACTGCTGGCAGACTGAGCTGGGCTGAGTTTTCCAGTCCTGGATCCCTCAATGCCATCAGTGTTGGGATCTCACCATTCCTGGGCTTTCTAGATCATTTACAAGCATCCACTTCTGCAATCCCTCCCCTGAGAAGTGATTTTCTCATTCCTTCAGCACCCATTTGTGTCAGGATCAGCCACTTTATCCCAAGGATTTCTTTGGCTGCTGAGGATCCCTCCTGGAAGGGCTGTGGAAATCCAGGGGAGCAGGACCTTGGCACTCATCTCCTTTAAAATGAACTTCTCACAAAGGCCTGGAGGGACAGGACACAGGGAATGGCTTCCCAGTGCCAGAGGGCAGGGCTGGATGGGATCTTGGGCAGGAATTGTTCCCTGTGAGGGTGGGCAGGCCCTGGCACAGGGTGCCCAGAGCAGCTGTGGCTGCCCCTGGATCCCTGGCAGTGCCCAAGGCCAGGCTGGACATTGGGGCTTGGAGCAGCCTGGGACAGTGGGAGATGACCCTGCCCATGGCAGTATTTTGACTTTCCAATTTCCAACCTCTTTCTTTGGCACCTTTTCTCCAGGACTATTTCACCCCCGGATTCAGAATTGTTCCAATTAAAGTCTTATAATGTTAAACAATTTCATTGTCCTCTGCTTACTTTGTGCTCCCATTGCCTGTCCTTTAGACAGCAAGTTTAGGATGTATTATGAATCTTGCTTTTACATCTCAGACCTAACTCATGATTTAACTCATTTTTTAAGGGATTTAACACTTGTAATGCAGATTTTTTTGCCAGCTTATAGCCTCCTTTAATTGAAATTATTTCTTTTAGTGTGTCTATATTCCCAAATTGGAACTGGATGTGGGTAGGGTGTTATTTTTTCTTTCTTTAAATTGACAAATTCCAGCTGTGTTTGTTCTTTGTCTTTCAGACAGGTGTGAGCTTTGCTTTGTTATTTGGAGTTCTTTTTCATTTATTATTTCTACACTTCCATTTACTTCTGCTTTCTCTTTATTTCTAAGCCTTCTCATCCTCCTAAATCAAGATCTACTGCTTTCATTGTTTGCCAGGGATAAAACTCCCAATCTTTTCTTCTCCAGGTAGCTCCCAGACACCTGTGCTGGGGATGATGTATGGAGGGAATGTGAGGAGCCTGTGTTTAATGGACAAGTTTTTCTCTGCAGCTCGGGGCTGTACCTGGGCTGTCACTTTCAGGAGCACACCTGGGGCTGGCTGTGCTCAAGGTGACGGGAGAGTCACCAGAAGCAGCTGATTTTTGTGACTCTCAGCAGATACTTTAAGGTGCAGACAATCTAAGCTTAGACCCCTCTCATCTATTTTTCATCCGATAACCAGATTTGGTTGAGTGAAATGTGCACTTCTGACCAAACCCTGTGCTTTGGCTCTTGCTAAATAAAAAGTGTTTTACCTTCACTTTTGGCCATGTTGAGTGTGAGCGGTGATAAAACCACAGCTGTTAGTTGTTGGAGTCCAGGGCACGGGGGAAATCCCTGGAGCTGCCCTGGGGGGTCCAAGACCCCAGCTGAGACCCCAGGAAGGCATTGCCTTTGACCTCAACTCCCAACACTTAGAGATGAATTAAAAACAACAGAGATTTGAAATAAATAGTAGTTTAGTTTGTCACAGGGTGAAAATTTGTAGTTTTGGGTTTTTAGAATAGAAGTAAATAAGAGCAAGATGGAGAATTATGGGCGGTGTCTCCTGCTTCTGCTTCTGCTTCTGCTGCTTCTTCTTTCTTCTGCTTCTTCTGCTGCTGCTTCTTCTTCTGCTGCTCCTGCTGCTTCTGCTTCTGCTCCTTCTCCTCCTCCTTCTCCTCCTTCTCCTCCTTCTCCTCCTTCTCCTCCTTCTCCTTCTCCTTCTTCTCCTTCTCCTTCTCCTTCTCCTTCTCCTTCTCCTTCTCCTTCTCCATCTCCATCTCCATCTTCTGCTGTGACTTGTCATAGAGATATTGGTAGAAAGGATTTGATGTAGAAATTTTGTGTCTAGAATAGGTAGTGACCATTGGTATAAAACTGTAAATATAGTATGTTTTAAGAGTTAATTGGACTAAAGGTTTATAAAAGACCTTGAATTTCCTGCCTGGTGTTCTTGCCAGCTCAGTTTTTCAGCGTGTAAGGCAGCGTGTGGACCTTGAGATAAAAAAATGAATAAACACCTTTGAAGACCGAAGCTGCAAATTCCATTCATCCTTTTAAACCCTGGTGCAGGACTCTGTGGAGAAAAAAACCCCCTAATTAAGGGGTTCCTGGAAAGAAAACTCCACAGTTAGTAACAACAACTCTTAGTAACTACAGCTCGTAGTAACTACAGCTTATAGTAACGACAGCTCATAGTAACTACAGCTCTCACTACTCCAGCTGCCTGCTGGGGACATGGCCAGGGAAATGCTGATTTCAGCAGAGCCAGCAGGAACAGGGTTTTCCAGGAACCACCTTCCCAAACACCAGGGAGACTCCCATGGCCCAGCCTCAGCTTAGATAGGTTGGCATAAACTTCATCTTTTTAATAAAACAGAGGAAAACAAATCACAATGGCAGCAACCACCCTGCCATCCCTACCACATGATTCCATTTCCAATGGAATTACAAACGTTCCCAGAGCGTGCAGATGTGTTTAGTCCCACAAAGCAGAGCTAATTTATTCCTAAGCAGATCTGCATGGCTGCCTGGGCAGAATCATCTCCATATTCCAGGGGATTATTAAACTGGGGGGATGGTGAAGGGTTCCTGTGCAGGAGTCTCCAATACATGGATCTAGCAGGCAGCCAAACAAGGGGAAAATGGGAATGACAGGGAAGACAGGCAGGCAAGAGGGGCTGTTTGCATGAGGAAAAACTGGCAGTGACAGACTCAAACTGGCAGCTTTTCAGAGGGAAAAAGGCTGCACAACACAAGACAAACACTCCCAGAAAGAGGGAAGAGCCCTGCAGGGACTGATACCCTGGCAGGTAAATCCATGTTCTCCTCTGGGCTGTGGTCTCCAGTTTGTGGGAATTCTGGCAGGTGCTGCTGCTGGCTCTCCTCTGCTCCAGCTGGAAAACACCCAGGAATATTAAACCAGGACACAGGCAGCATCTTCTCCAGGCAGGCTGGTGCTCTCTGCCCTGTGCTGCTCGAAAAATCAAAGAGCTGGGAGGTAAATCAAAGAGCTGGGAGGTAAATCAAAGAGCTGGGAGGTGAGGAGATTTTCAACTCCAGCCCAGCAGCCCCCGACCTGCTGGGAATGATTTTACTGCACTGGGGCAGGACAGTGGGAATGTCTGACAGTGCAGGGGAATAAACTCAGCGTGCTTGGCTGGGCCCTGCTGACTCTGCTCCTCTGCTCCCCGGGGCAGGGCCGAGGGCAGGGAGGTGAGGGATTCTCCTCTCCACCTTCCAGCTCCTGGCTGCTGCTTCCATGCTGAGCCCCAGGAGGAGATGGATCCAGGAATGGTGGCAGAAATGGGGATGGAGACCTGGGCAAGGCTCTGACAGAGCTGGGATTGCTCAGCCTGGAAAAGAGGAGCTTTGGGGTTCCAGTGCCTGAAACAGCCAACAAGGAAGATGGGGAAGGACTGGGGACAAGGGCTGGAGGGACAGGACACAGGGAATGGCTCCCACTGCCAGAGGGCAGGGCTGGATGGGATCTTGGGCAGGAATTGTTCCCTGGGAGGGTGGGCAGGCCCTGGCACAGGGTGCCCAGAGCAGCTGTGGCTGCCCCTGGATCCCTGGCAGTGCCCAAGGCCAGGCTGGACACTGGAGCTTAGAGCAGCCTGGGACAGTGGGAGGTGTCCCTGCCATGGCAGGAGTGGCACTGGAAGAGCTTTAATGTCCCTGCCCACCCAACCCATTCCATGAAATCCTGTGATTCCAGCCCAGTGGTGCTTGAAGATGGGAGCTGGCTCAGGCTGCCCCTTTAGGAGAAACAACCTGGAAATGGAACATCTGTGAAGGAGGAGAATCCCCGTGCCCTGCATGGAATTAGCAGAGCAGGGTGGGAGGGCAGGGAAAGCATTCCCAGCTGTGGGAGCAGGGTGGGAGCTCAGTCATCCACTGTGGACTCATCAGGAATGTTTTAGTGTCTCCTCCTCCTGCTCTGCACAAGCTCCCTGGATTTAAACCCCTTTCCCACCCCTGCTGGAGAGGAGGGAGTTAAACCTTGGGAATCCATCCCGCTTCCCTTCTCCCTCCCAGCAGCTCCTGAGGATATCCCTGCTCAGCCACGGGGCCTGAGCTCACCACACGTTTACTTTGCCAAGCAAGTGAAAATTCCTGGGGAAAGCTGCTATCTCTGAAGTCATTAGACTAATTAGGACGGGGATTATTTGCACGCTCTGGCTTAACTCTGGAACTAAGTCTATGTCTTAATTTTGCATTCCCTGAATAACACAGGGAAAAAAGCAGCCGTGTGCTGACAGGCACAGCAGCTGCCAGGACTGACACACAGGTGGGTTCTCCCCTGAATCTGGGAGCTCTGGAAGCACCAGGGGTTCTCCTGGTTCCAGTGAATTTGGGGGAAGCAATTCCAGCGAGACTGGGCCAAGTCAGCAGAGCTCAAAGAACTGCATCTCCCAGGCACATCCCGGTGGGATTTCATTCCTTACAAGTGGGATGAAGAGGAGCCCCCCATGATGGCCAGGAAGGCAGGACTGGGCAGGGAAGGAGCTGCACAAAGCACTGGGATGGGACAATCCCAGGAATCCATCACCTGCCACCTTTACACTGATTAAAAGGGAAATGATTCCCAAGACTCCCATTCCTGCAGGAATGTTCTGGCAAAGGTGTTGGGTGCCCGTTGCTGTTTGCTGCCCACGAACGTTCAGACAAGCACCCCCAGCACAGAGAAAAGTGCAATTCTAAATTTCTTACCTGAATATTCAGGAGGATTTTATTTGGCTGCATCCCATGAGGGATTCCATGCTGGAAGTGCTTCTGCAGCCACTCCATCACAGAAAGGCACCCCTGGCTTATCTGCCCAGCCACAGCTCCCTGCTGGAAGTGCTCTGGGAGCTGCTGGGGGCTGATAAACACCAGTTAGAGGAGCTGATGGATTTGGGGAATAATTTCCACCAGTGAAGGATTTGCTACCTCTTTCCCTACATTCCAAGGAAAGGCCATTGTGTTTTCCACGTCTGCCACAACACAACACAAAAGAACCTCACGAGGACACGGTGATGAGCAAAGCAGGAAAAGACCAAGTTTATTTACAAAACTCAATTTTATGCATTTCCAAAGGTGCCTGTGGATTGGAGGATGAAATCCCACCTCCCAAACCACATTGGTCAAGACAACTCTCAATCAACTTTCTCCTCCTGCCTAAAAATATGTAAACCAATGAAGGACAGTTAGGAAAACAAAGCTGCTGTTTATAGTAAAAGTGTGGGAAAGTAGAAATTCCAACTCCAATATGAAAGACAAATGAGAAGGCCTAGAAAAATCCTCAAACCCAGGGTGACACACATCTATTGCTCAAATGGGTTCAGGAACTTGGATTCCCACACTGGAATGCTTACAGCTTGCCCTGAACTTGGAAAAAGCTCTTTGGATTTCTTGGCTCTGGTTTTCAGGAATTGCTGATGATTCCAGAGAGACACACAAAAGTGCCTGGTTTGTAGAGATAAGAGCTGGATCCAAAATCACAGAGCCATGGAAAGGTTTGGGTGGGAGAGGCCTTTAAAGGAGATTTCCTCCACCCCCTGCCATGGCAGGGACACCTCCCACTGTCCCAGGCTGCTCCAAGCCCCAGTGTCCAACCTGGCCTTGGACACTGCCAGGGATCCAGGGGCAGCCACAGCTGCTCTGGGCACCCTGTGCCAGGGCCTGCCCACCCTCCCAGGGAACAATTCCTGCCCAAAATCCCACCCATCCCTGCCCTCTGGTTTATTTGATAGAATAAACCAGAAGTACAGCGAATAATAAAAATGTTTTGGCATCAGGAATGTCTGTAAGCCCAGTGTGGGATTGGAGCCTCAATATTCTAGGTGCTCCATGGACACGATACAAATACACAGACAGACAGGATGGCTTAGGTGTTAAAATAGCACCAAAATAAAAAGAAAAGGCATAAAAGTAACCTGAGAGACAGAAAAAATCCATTTCCAGACAAGCGGCCTGCTGTTCCCTGAGCTCTAAAAACTGAATCCCCTGCGTTGTTCAGAAGATAATTTCCAAAAACTCCTCATGTGGAAATTTCCCATAATTACCTTAAAATATCCAAGATATTTGACTGCCTGTGGGCCCAATGGTTGAGACCCTGCACTGATTTACCCCCCGAGCTCATTTTTGCTCCTTCATGTGGCTCCAATCACAGACTCCGATATCCTCCAGCCCAGCTGAGCCCAAAGGATGCAGGATTTGGGATCCACGTGCTGGGCAAAGGTTCCTGCTGCTCCCAGGGCCATGAGCCACCAACAGCAGGAGCTGAGCTCAGCCCTCTTCCCAAAACCAGGAAATGTTGGGTTAAACCCACTGCAGAATCCCAACACCAAATTATCCCCGGGACCGTCCTGCAGATCCCTGTGTGCTGCACCTGCAGCCCAGCAATGTGGGGAATCCCCAGGAAAACCCTTTGGAGCAGACATTTCACTCTCTCAAGGGACTCAGCTTTCCCTGGGCAGCTGGAATCACACCAGCAGTGGGACAATCAGCAAGGAAATGTTCTGGAAAAGCTGGAAATGACTGAAGGCACGGGATGGAAACTGGAGAGGCAGGACAACCTCCAGATGTTTGCCTTTGAAAGCCAATCCTTGTGGGAAGGGCCTCACCCTCCTTCAAGGAGCCCCAGGGGTGCCTCCTGGAGAGGTGCCCACAGCAGGAATTCCAAAGAGCTGCTCCAGATGTGCCCTCTGGACTGTGCTCCATCCCAAGGGAGTGGGTGACTTGGGGAAGGCTGATATTTACCCAGGAGAGACCACGGCACAGCAGCATCTCTGCATCCCTGGGGAGCCAGCTGGGAAGCCTGTCACCCTGGTTTTGAGGATTTTTCTAGGACTTCTGATTTGTCTTTCATATTGGAGTCAGAATTTCTAATTTCCCACACTTTTACTATAAACAACAGCTTTGTTTTCCTGACTGTCCTTCATTGTTTACATATTTTAGGTAGGAGGAGAAAGTTGATTGACAGTTTTCTTGACCAATGTGGTTTGGGAGGTGGGATTTCATCCTCCAATCCACAGGCACCTTTGGAAATGTATAAAATTGAGTTTTGTAAATAAAGTTGGTCTTTTCCTGCTTTGCTCATCACCGTGTCCTCGTGAAGTTCTTTTGTGTCGTGTTGTGGCAGAAGCCAGGCTGGGATTCAGGGATTCCATCCCTCTGAGGGTCTGCCAGGAACCTTCCTGGGACACAGACCAGGACTGGAGCAACAGGAGAGGATGCAGCAGCCTGAAAACACCTTCATAGCAGTTCAAAAAGAGAGGGGAATAAATAGAAGGAACTCCGAGTCTTAAGTGGTGCCCAAAAATACTTTTTTTTTTTTTTTTTTTTTTTTTTTATGCACAAA
>VYXD01001908.1:124312-148120 GCA_013397195.1 Hylia prasina | reverse complement strand
TTTTTTTTTTTGTCACACAGATGGGAAAAAGAATTAGTGCTGCCATGAGGCTGGAGAGGAACCCAGAAGGTGGAAAAGTGCAGGAATATTAAAAACCTTCAAGTGCAAAAGTAAACGTGAAACCTTTGTGATCCCTCACTTTGCACCTTCACACTCCCCTCACAGAGAGATCAGGGCAGAAAATTCTCTCTTGCTCCACACCACAAAAAGAAACACCCAAAATCCTGAAGTCAGTGTTTCCAGGGGGCTTAAAACATCCTGATAAAACCTGGGTAAGGGCTGCAGCAGGGTCTCAGTTCTCCAGAGATCGTGGGTCTCAATTCTCCAGAGGTTGTTTTAATGCAAAATAATTCCACTGAGATATAGGAAAAGCCACGGGAAGGACACTGGGATCATGTTTGATCCTAACAAGGAAAGAGGGAGAGAATCCCACTCAAAGTGTGGTCAAGGAAGGGCAGCAATTAATGATCCTTAAATGAGGAGGGAAGAAAGCAAAGCACAGACACAGAGGTTTCAGGAAATGGACTCTGGGAACCTCAGGGAGCTGATTAGTGCTCCTAATCAAAGCCCAGGAACAGGACTGGGGGCTCAGGAGGAATAAAGGTGTCTTAAATCCACTGATAGCAAGGGTGGAAGTGAAATTCCTGCCTGGAATGGAGTGGAGAACAGAAGCAGGAATGACCAGCTTGGTTAAATAAGTAGCAGGGGGGAAAAAAAAGTTTTAAAAAAGGAAAAGCAGGTAATTGCTGAGGATAATATTGTGGAATAAAACAGATTATCAGAGAGAAAAACAGGGATCAAGGCACAAATTAAAGACTATGCAGAAAGGAGATCAGGAGCTGGGAGAAGACAAATTTCAAATGCTCCAGGAACAGGCGTCAGGCCTTGGGAAGCAGCAGTCAAAGGGAGAGAAAGCTCCAGTTAGCAACAGGATTAATTGGGATCAGCCACAGGAAAGTTCCTGATCAGTGGATTGTTCATGAATGCTCCCAAATTATCCTTTCCTAAAGAAATTCCCTCTGCTCCAGCTGGTTCTCCAAGGTCAGCACAGTGCTGCAAAACAACACAAAAGAACTTCACGAGGACACGGTGATGAGCAAAGCAGGAAAAGCCCGAGTTTATTTACAAAACTCAATTTTATACATTTCCAAAGGTGCCTGTGGATTGGAGGATGAAATCCCACCTCCCAAACCACACGGGTCAAGACAACTCTCACTCAACTTTCTCCTCCTACCTAAAAATATGTCAACAATGAAGCACAATTAGGAAAACAAAGGTGTTGTTTATAGTAAAAGTGTGGGAAAGTAGAAATTGTGACTCCAGTATGAAAGACAAATCAGAAGGCCTAGAAAAATCCTCAAAACCAGGGTGACAGCACAGTTCTGTGCGTGTTTTTGAGAGGGGGATGATGCGTTTTCCAGAAGGATGAAAAGTTACAGGCACAAGGAAGAAAGATTAATCAGAGAATTATGAACTTTTCCACAGATCCAAACACAAAACGCCCCAGTTCTGTGCAGCCAGAACACGACAAGAGAAAAGAACAACCAACAGATTTGTAAAGAACAAATTCTGTCAAAGCAGAGCCATTTTCAGCCCTGGCAGAGCCACAGGCTCTGAGGAGAAGGGAGAAGTGCAAAGATCGGATTTTTGGGAAGATTTCTGTCACTCTTGTCAGGAAACTGAGCAAACACAGGCGAGGTGAAAGCTCTGCTGAGGAGTTTCAAGGCTGCTCCCAGGGGCCACTCATCAACAGCTCCCCATTAGTGTGGAGCTCTGGTTCAGGTGGGATCCTGGGAACACCTGCCCTGGGCCTGGGAATTGTCAATATTTTTATTGCAAGCTGAAATAACGGGGTAAAATTTGGGGTTTTTGTTTGCACAGGAGATGAAAGGGGCTGGGAGCATCTTGGGTATAAAATGTTTGACATTTAAAATGGTCCTGACATATTGGAGAAACAGGGAAGAGCAGGATGGGTTTCTGGAAGGAGATGTGCATACTTATAAAGCTATGGGGAAAAAAAGAATAATTGCTGAAAATTGGGAATGAGTGGCTGGAGGCTCCTGCAGAAGGAAAAGAACTGGAATGTCACAGTCTGTGGCATGAAACAAAGGAGCTTGACTCCAAGGCAGAAGAAAGATCAGAATGTTTATTAACAATTCATCCAGCTCTTTTATAACCTGCTGTGCTAAAAAGGCAAATCATTGGTCCATAGAATCAACACCTCTCTCCATTGGTTTAGTAGTAAAAACAGCACCTGGGAGAGAGGTTGTTATGGGAACTTAGAAATGTTTATAAAAAGAAGGGCAATTGTTTATAAAATTTGTCCTGAGAAAAAATCTCCTGAGAAACCCTCCTTTGGGAACGCTCAGCAAGTTGGCTAAAATTTCTCACATTCAGAAAAATCAGGCCCACACTGGAAGGCAAGGGCTGATGTTGGAATCTTACAGCAAAGACCAGCACCCTGTGCAGGTCTGAGCTCTGAGAAGGACAGGCATCACAGAATTCCAGGATTGTTTGGGCGGGAAGGGGAAGGGACCTTAAATCCCACCCAGTGCCACCCCTGCCATGGGCAGGGACACCTCCCACTGTCCCAGGCTGCTCCAATGTCCAGCTCAGCTTTTCCAGAGCTCCTGATGGGAAAATTCCTTTGTTTTAAAAGCCTGCGAGCTAAAAACAAGGATAAAACAACTTTTCCTTAAGGATGTTTTGAAGATCCCAAGGCAGGGAAAGGAGCTCCTGCTGCTGCTGCCTCTTGGAATTGCTCCTGGAGAGGGAAGGCTGGAGTCTGCTCCACTTTTTTTGGAGGGATCAGAGCATCTTTTCAGCCTTTCAACACATGATGCTGCCAGGAAATATTCCTGTGTGGAGCAGCAGGGATCTGCTGTTCCATGCAGGAAAACAGAGCTCCCTGTTGTTGGTCTAGAGGAAGAGTTGATTTTTCAGTTTGACAGCAAAATTGACAAATCAAGTGGAAAAAAAACCATTTTGCTTGGATCATGCTGGAATATTATTTTTGTTGCTAAACCAAATACATTGTTCCATTTGGTGAGAACTATTCCATCCAATCCCAGATGGAATGGTTGGTTTATTCAGGAAGGAAAAGGAGAGATTCACAAGCATCTTATGGAGCCTGAGGATTGCAGCTCTTCCTGCCTGGAGATCTTTATATCCCTGTGAAAATCTCACATGGAGCTATGATTCCATGAAAACCAGGAGTGTTCCCTGCCCCACAATGCTGGGTGCAAATGATGGGAGTCTGTGGATGAAGGAAATGGCCCCATTCTTCCCTCATTCCCTTTTTTAAATGCCCTCAGGACACCATTCCAGCCATTCCACCATTCCAGCCACTGGGATAAGCTGCACATGAGCCAAGAGCTCACAGTTAAAATGTAAATAAAATGTGTATTTTAGAATTTTAATTTAAGCACCTGAACATGAAGGAATTTCTCAGGGATCTATAATCCTTCGCTTCTCTCCCCAGTTTCTTTATCTTCCCAGAGGTTTCCACGTGGCCATGAGCAGCTCAGCCCTGTGCATCCACCCGGAGCCCTGGTGATCCCAGAGTCACAGAAAGGTCTGTGCTCCCTTCAGTGGAGGTATCAAAGTCACCAAGAACCTTCCCCACCTGCTGCTGGAAAGAATCCCCCATCTCAGCTGCCCCTTGGATCAGGAAGCACAGAGAGACACTTCTGCTTCATTGGGCAGCAGAAAAAAAGAAAAAAAAAAGAAAAAAAAATAAGAAAAAGAATAGTTGGTCACAGTTTCAATGAAAGATGCTTCTCTCTTCTTGGAAAATTGCCCTGGGGGTGCGGGAATGACAAGGGAATGACACAAGCCTCATTTTTCTCTCTCTCAGCCGTGAGGAAACCTCAGAGTGCAGCAATTCTGAGCACAGCCTGCTGAGCAATTCCAGCCTAACACACAACCCGTAAGGATAAACCAACATATGGACCTTAGATCCTGCCATGGTTTAGCAGAACTTAATTGGATCATCCATTTTTCCCAATATTACCATATCAGGGCTGCTGCTAATCCCTCGGGAGCTGCTGTGTGCTGCAGATTAAAGCCCTGGCCACAAGCTCTAGGACATGCTTGGCTAAACAATATTAAGAAACTCAGTCTCCAAACATTTAACTGCTAATTTAATGTCATTTCCCCATGTCTGAGGCTTTCTGGGGGTGCTTTTGAGATGCACGGACACACAAATAAATTCATTAGGATAATCTACCCTGAATAATCTGAATATTCCAGGGGACGCCTCGGTTGCCTTGCAGCTGGAAGAGCATTATAGAGGTTAACTCTACCAGAAAGAAACAAAATCTTTGAAGGATTGGTCCTTTGTTGAAAGGTTCCCCACAGGCTGCTCCTGGGCACTGCATTATCCAAGTTCTTGGAGCTACATTCTTTTATGCAATTATTTTTGTCTTTTGTGCAAACACAATTCTTTATCTGAAAAGTGATGCCTGCATTCAAGATTCCCCCAAATCCAGAGATGTGGCTGTGGATGAGGTGGATTCGGCTCCCCATGAGCAAAAGAGCAGCACATATTCCAAGGAACAGACTGGATAATTCCACAGAGAATTTTAAAGGCAAGGCTTAGTGGAGGCCTTGGCACCATGGGAGCATTCAGAGCGTTCCCACAGGGCAGGAAATCAGCACAAAATCCAGTTATTTTTCTAAATTCAGGAAAAATCCTGGTGACCATGAGTTCAGAGAGTCATGGAGTGGTTTGGGTGGGAAGGGACCTCAAGGATCATCTCATTTCACCCCCTGCCCTGGGCAGGGACACCTCCCACTGTCCCAGGCTGTCCCCAATGTCCAGCCTGGCCTTGGGCACTGCCAGGGATCCAGGGGCAGCCACAGCTGCTCTGGGCACCCTGTGCCAGGGCCTGCCCACCCTCCCAGGGAACAATTCCTGCCCAACATTTATTAGGACCATGTTGACTTGAGCAAGATCCATGAGAAGATTTTTGACTTTAATAGGCAATCACGCACAAGGCCACTGAATATTGGTGATTTAAACTTCATTATCATCTTCCTTGTCTCCCTCTATGTTCAAGGCCTGATAGGAGCTCCCTGTCCTGCTGCTTTCCCTGCAGAGATCCACATTATTTAGCAATATGAGGAATCTTCACAATTATCCCAGTGTAATTATCTGTAGCAAAGACACATTTGGAGAGGGAGGAGGGATGAGTAGTTAGTCCCACAAATCCACTGTAATTAGAATTCAATCCTGGGAGTATTGGATTCCCCTCAGTGGTCAGGTCATTGATCCCCTCCCTGTGGCATTTGGAATGTTTTTCACTGTTAACTTTCCTTCGTGAGTTTTGTTGTGGTTTCTTTTTACATTCCATTTGCAAACTCCAGCCCCTCCTGTCACAACACGACATGAAAGAACTTCACGAGGGCACGGTGATGAGCAAACCAGGAAAAGCCCAAGTTTATTTACAAAACTCAATTTTATACATTTCCAAAGGTGCCTGTGGATTGGAGGATGAAATCCCACCTCCCAAACCACACTGGTCAAGACAACCCTCAATCAACTTTCTCCACCTACCTAAAAATATGTAAACAACGAAGGACAGTTAGGAAAACAAAGCTGTTGTTTATAGTAAAAGTGTGGGAAAGTAAAAATTCTGACTCCAGTATGAAAGACAAATGAGAAGGCCCAGAAAAATCCTCAAAACCAGGGTGATACTCTCCCTACCCAAAATTCGCATGCAACTAAACGTTCAAAATGTGCATTTTATCTTCAAGATTTTACTGGTTACTTGTGAGCAATTGAAACAGTTTAATGGCTTTGAGCTGAAGGAGGGAAATCCTTCCCTGGGAGGGTGGCCAGGCCCTGGCACAGGGTGCCCAGAGCAGCTGTGGCTGCCCCTGGATCCCTGGCAGTGCCCAAGGCCAGGTTGGACATTGGGGCTTGGAGCAGCCTGGGACAGTGGGAGGTGTCCCTGCCATGGCAGGGGGGGGGCTGGATGGGGTTTAAGGTCCCTCCCAACCCAAAGTATTCCATGATTCTGGATCCATGAAATAAATAAATGGATACAATACCCCTGGCTGATCATTACATTGCACTGAGCAATGAAGATTGGAGAATACTTCAAGGGGGGAATCCAGTGATGGATCAAAAAATGGGATTTCCCCCAATTTTTAACCAGAAGAAAGGAGATCCTGCTAAGAAATGAATGAAGAATAGCACAGAGAAGCACCTCGTTCTACTGTGTAAATCCACAACATTTCCCCTTCTGGAATCTTGTCTGCAATCCTGACATCCTGGCCTCAGAAAGACTTTTATAAAATGGCAATAAAACATAGAAGAGATGATGAGAGGTGTGAAATGACATCTGTGTAAGGAAAAGAGACTAACAGACTGAAAACCTCCAGTTTAGGAGAAATGTGACAGTGGTTGGTCGTTTCTCCAAGGAGAATCCTCCATCCCTCAGGTGGGAAGTTCAGAACCAGCAGAAAGAAATTATGTCTCCAAAGAGTCTGGAAATTATGTGTGGAGTTCCCCAGTTTGCAGGAATGTAACGTGGAATATTGGAATAGGAATGGAAGAAAAGGAAAGACACCAATGGTGGGTTGAGGGATCACACTGGATTATCTTAAAGGTCTTTTCCAGCTGTAGTAATTCCATGGTTCTGGGATCAGCTGGTTTGTGCATCCAGGAAAAGGAAGTTCCAAGAACAGCAGCAGGCACAGGTTCACTTCTGAAAAGAAAAGCTCTTCCTTGGATAAGGTGACACAAAACTGTGGGGTTTGTTTCCATGCAGGCCTCGAAGCCTTCTGGTGTGAGAGCAAACCTGACATGAAACAAGGAAGGAAAACAGAGGGGAGCAGGGAGATTTGTTCCAAATGCTCCCTCTTTTGTTCTGTCTCGCTCTGGTTTTAAAACATTCATTGTTTGAGGGCTTTTTCCCTCGCTCTGTTGGTGTTTGGGGCCTGTTTGTTTACAGGAGATGGCTCAGACAGATCCATCTGCAAGCTCTGCTTGACCCCAGTTCCCATCACACACCCCCAGTAAATTTTTTAACATCAAACTGCTTCCCTCTCTTCCACTGAACATTCTCCAGGGATGACCCAACCCACAAATCAATCCCATTTTTGAGGAGGAGCTTTGGACCTTTTAAAATCACCTTCAGAAAAACCTGGCAGGGCTCCCAGTGTTCATCCAGAGGCTCCTGCACAAAATGATTTTATCCAACACAGGGGCTGCACCTGCATCCTCCTCCCTTCTCTGCTTCCTTCCAGACACCAAAGATGCCTGGGAAAGCCAATATTCCCAGTGCATCCAGGAGAATCACAGGGAGAGCCTGGGGAGCCTGAGGAGACAGAAAAAGAATGGATTTTGGGGAGCACCACTGGATTTTTTTCCATAAGCAGTGACATTTTAGCAGATTACAGACAGACTGGGGGGACTGGGAAGTTTAGGGGGCTTTTAGGGGGTCCTGGAATTTGAGGAGTCCCTGGATTGGGGGATTCTGGGAGGTTTGTGAGGGTTTTGGGGGGACTGAGGGGTTTTGGGAGGGCTCAACTCTTGAGGGACTCCAAGAACTTGAGACTCTGGGGGTGCTGGGATTTGGGAGCTTTGGGGTCTCTGGGATTTGGGATTTGGGGGTACTGGGAGGGTCGGGGAGTCCCAGGAGCTTAACCAACACCTCCCAGTCCATCCTGCACTGCACTTCTGGAGGATTCTCCAAGGGCAGGAAGGACGTGCAGGCAGGAAAATCCTTTTTTTGGGAAGGGAGAGCTGAGCTGGGCTGAGTTATCAGCTCGAAACTTCACCAGCCCTTGAGAAACCAGGACCAAGCCCTGAGGCCCAGGACTGAGTCTCTGTCCCAGTGTGGTTTAAGATGTTTGAACCCCACTGCCTGATTTCTCACCTCCCTCCTGGCACCACCAGCCCGGGGCATCGAGGGAATGGTGGGACAAGTTGTGCTGGGCACAACAGCAATGGCCAAAGCACCGGGGGAAAGACCTCAGGGGTTCAGGTGTGTCAGAATCATGGAATTGTTATGGTTGGAGCAGAACAAGATCAACATCACCCAGTCCAATCTTCATCCAAATCCAGTGATATAACTAAAGCACACCACAAAGTGACATGTTTTCCTCTTTTTTGGAACACCTCCAGGGATGGGAGCTCCACCTTGCCCTGGGCAGCTGTGCCAGGGCCTGACCACCTTTCCCATGAAGAAATTTTTCCCAATATCCAATTTAAACCTCCCCTGGCCCAGCCTGAGGCCGTTCCCTCTCCTCCTGTCCCTGTTCCCTGTTCCCAGAGCCCGACTCCCCCAGCTGTCCCCTCCTGTCAGGGAGTTGTGCAGAGCCACAAGGTCCCCCCTGAGCCTCCTTTTCTCCAGGCTGAGCCCCTTTGCAGCTCCCTCAGCCTCTCCTGGGGCTCCAGCCCCTTCCCAGCTCCGTTCCCTCCCCTGGACACGCTCCCGCCCCTCCAGGTGTCTCTTGCCAGGAGGGTCCCAGAGCTGCCCCAGCACTGGAGGTGCCCCAGCAGGGCCAGCACAGGGGACAGGCACTGCCCTGCTCCTGCTGCCACCCCGGGGCTGGCACAGAGAAGAGCCAGAGCTGGGAATCCTGGCCGTGATTCCCTCTCAGTGCTCTCTGCTCACATGCAGGACCTGTCCCTGGGAGGACACAAAGCTCCTGGAGTCCCTCTCAGTCTCATCCATCAGCAATGATGGATCATGTTCCAAACCAGTGCCACTTCTCCTGCCAGGTCTCCCTGCCAGGGGCATCGATTTCCTGCAGCCTTTTGATTTACTTGGTTCATCTAATGGAGCTGGTGGAGACAGGGCCTGGCTGTGCCCACTCCAGCACTTCCCCTCCAGCACGTGAATTCCCAGCACCTGGAGGGCTCTGCTGAGGCAGCAGCCCTGGGACTCACCAAGGAGAAGCTGAATTATTGATCTGCCCTGCCAAGAAGGGAGACCAAGAGGTTTCCAATTCCATAGGAGCTGCTTTTCTTTTTCCAACACAACTCCAACCATTCCCTCATTCTCCAAGCCCCTGGGAATGCCACTAGCAAGAGGTAGCTGAACTGAAAACCAGTTTAAAAAGCCATTTGTTTATTTATCTATACTGGTTTATCCCTATGGATTGGGTTATTCCAGAAACCGAAGAAAAGGGTTGAGTTTAGGACCAGGAAATCAGAGTGGAAGTGTTCCTATTCCTTGTAGGAGGTTCCTAGCACTGTGTTCTGTGAGTCCCTGTAATTCCAGGACACTTCTCAGTAGAAGAGGCTTAGATATTCCCTGGAAATTGCAGCTCCCCCATGGAGGAGGAATGATTTCAAATGGTGTCCAAGATGATAAACTTTTCTCTTCCCACCCCCCCCGGACGTATCCAAGGTGGTGGAAGTGGTTTTGTAGCATTTAAATGAAATTCTCATGAGGAGCAGAAGCTGGAGAATGTCAGGATCTTCAGGATCTTCCAACCCTGCTGCCCTCAGGGATCAGGAATGCTGAAAAGCACTCTGATCATCCCAACCTTAATCCATGCCAGCACTGCATCCCACTCCTGACTCTGAGGATGAGGCCTCCTGTTCTCCAGCACCTCCTCCAAGGTTTTCACACCCATGGATGTCTCATTCTCCACCCATCCAAGGGATAATGGCCCTGGAATGGCTCTTTGCCATGATCACCACTCTGGATAAATTCTGTTTATAATTCCTGAGAGGACTCAGCTACTGAGCAAATAGAGGGGAGGGAATTCCCTGTTTATCAGCCAAGGGAAATTCCAGCTGCATCTTGTAAACAGGAGACCAGGAATCCTGGAGAAAGGCAGTGCTGGCACTGGCAAAGCCAGAAGAGGAAATATCACACTGCCCCAGGAATGTCCAGCTTGGAATGGACATCTAGGTTCTCCATGGGAACCTGTGGTGCTGCCATGCTGAGGAAAGTTCTGTCCCAATCCCCAGGATGAGAGCCTGTTCCGGCACGCAGAGCTCCGGATCTGCAGTCCCACACATCCCTCCAGGCTGGCTGAGGATCTTTTAGTGCCTGGAATTCCTCAGGCCCCAGACTGAGGGCTCTTTTTGGACCTGTTATGGATTGGGAATCCTGAGTCTGGCCACACTGCTCTGATGAGCTGAAGCCCAGGACAGTGTGTGACACTTCTGGACTGCTCCTTGTGCCATCCTGGGCTCCCCAGAACTCCCTTGGGTGGGCACACCAGTCACCTCCCTCACCTGGGGCACCCCTGTGTCACCCTGGTTTTGAGGATTTTTCTAGGCCTTCTCATTTGTCTTTCATATTGGAGTCAGACTTTTTCCTTTCCCACACTTTTACTATAAACAACAGCTTTGTTTTCCTAACTGTCCTTTGTTGTTTACATATTTTTAGGTGGAAGGAGAAAGTTGATTGAGGGTTGTCTTGACCAAAGTGGTTTGGGAGGTGGGATTTCATCCTCCAATCCACAGGCACCTTTGGAAATGTATAAAACTGAGTTTTGTAAATAAACTCAGGCTTTGCCTGCTTTGCTCATCACCGTGTCCTTGTGAAGTTGTTTCGTGTTGTGATGTGGCAGCCCTGCACTGGGATGGTCCTGGCAGTGTCAGTGCCTCCCTCTCCAGATCCTGCCTCCCACAGGAACACCAGGAATCCGTGCTGGGAGGAGCAGCACATCCCACCAGGCAGCAGGAACAGTTTGGGGTGATTCAAGTTCTTACTGGGGTGCACAGAAGAGCACAGAAGGGATGGAGCAGCTGGCAAATGTCAGATTAGGAGGCCCGGAGTCACCATGCCAGGAACTTTGGGCCAGATGCTGACAGGACTTGGGCAGAGAGGGATTAATTGACAGCAGGGAGTGAGTTAAAGGGAAAAATCACTCCCTAAATGAGGGAAGATCCCAGGGAATCCACGGAGTGATTAGAGAAGCTGCTGCTTAGCCTTTAATTCAACAGGCTCCGGGTCTGCTCTTTATCCCTAAGGCTAAAGCCAGCCCTCCCCTCAGCCTGAACTCCCAGGAAATTAAAGCTGCCAGAGCCCCACAGAGCCCAGGGCAGCCAAAGTGAGCCCTGGAGGGTGGGGTGAATGCCTGGGGACGCTGCAGCCCTTTGCAGCCTGGAGAAACTGGGAGAACATTGGGATTTCCACCAGCAGGCTGGGAAGTCAGAGAATTGGGAATGGGGTCAGAAAGGGCACAGGCTGGGGGGGAATGCCACAGAGCAGTGTTGGACAAGGTGGGAGAGCTGGGAATCAGGGAAGCCTTGGGAAGGCATTCCTGAGTACCTGTGGCCTCCCTTCCAAGCTGTTCCAGGCTCACTAGGAATTGTGTGTGTGCTGTGTCCATGCTCACATGGCATGCTTCAGGCTGCTAAAAAGCACAGGATAGTCAGGTCTACACTGATCCTGGAGATTTCCCACAGTGTTCTTTTCAGGGGAGATAGGGAATAGTTGATGGAAGACTCCAGTGCTATTGTGGCACTGCATTTCTACGGTTTCATTCAATGAAATTCCAGTGCAGGGGGCAGTTTTGGGCACAACAATATTAAAAAAAAAAAGACATGAAATTGTTGTAGAGAGTCCAAGGGAGACCATGAGGATGGGGAAGGGCCTGGAGGGGAAGCTGAATGAGGAGGGGCAGCTGAGGGCACTTGGAATGTTCAGCTGGAGCAGAGGACACGGAGCTCAGAGCTCCCCAGGGGCTGCAGCTCCTCCCGAGGGCAGCTCTGATCCCTGCTCTGGGACAGGGACATCACCCAGGGCAGGGCTGGAGCTGGGCCAGGGCAGGCTCAGGCTGCAGACCAGGGAAAGGTTCTTCCCCCCGAGGTGCTGGCACTGCCCAGGCTCCCCAGGGAATGGGCACGGCCCCGAGGCTGCCAGAGCTCCAGGAGCCTTTGGACAGCACTGCCAGGGATGGACAGGGGGGATTGTTGGGGGGTCTGGGCAGGGACAGGGGCTGCATCCGTGATCCTTGTGGGTCCCTCCAGCTCAGGAGATTCCATGACTCTGTGACTCTGTGATGCCCATTCCAGGAGTGCACACTCAGGGCCGTGGGTGAAGGGGTTTCCTTGCCAACACTTAGACAATTCCAGACAAGGACTGGTTCAAGCAGAGGGTGAATCCAGCTGGAGGGTTGGGAGTTGTCGTGGAATCATAGAATGATTAAAGCTGGAAAAGACCTTCAGAACTGTTATGTCACCCTGATCTTTTTCAGCCTTCTGATGTTTGCATTTTTGTAATGGAGTTTCTCACAGATTTTCATGTAAACAAAGTGATGTTATTGGAACTGTCCTTGTTTATCATTCCTCTCTTGGGGAGGGACAATTAATGGAGTTCTAGTTTGACCAGTGTGGTTGGAGAGGTGGCAACATCACCCTCCAATCCATGGTCATTGTCAAGAATCCACATAAACCAAAGTAGAAAAGTAAATCTCTCTCCTTTTGCCCTGACACCTTGACTGTGTGAGTGTCATTCATTTTGTGTCCTATAGTGACACCATCAAGTCCAGCCTTCAGCTGTGATTCAGCTCAACCCCCCCACCTCAGCAGCCCCTTCCTTCTTATTGTGTACAATGATCCAGAAGTGCTGTGCTCCCTCCTCCTCTCTGGGAATGAATTCCTGGTCTCAGCCCGGTGTCCCCTTTTCCTGTGCCTGTGAAGGTGGCAGGAGCTGAGCAGGGGGTCTTGGGGATGTGCACAGCAGGAGGAGGCCCTGGTTCCACCACCCCCCTTGTGTCCAGCTGCTGGATTTAGGAAGTTGTGTCCTCTGCTGAGCTCAGGCTGCCCAAATCTTGTTTCAAGACTTTATCGAGCATCATGTGGAAGGACTTTGCTTTATTAAACTGGAGATTTGGGCTAAAAAGACTCAAATAACTAATTCTCAAAGCACTCTATCCTCTTACTACACTCCTGCTTTTAATGCCAGTTGTCTGTCCCTTCCCATCCCAGCCAGTGGATCACAGCCCTGCTGATTCCACGGGATCTCCTGAGCAGCAGCCACCTTTGCAAATCCCCCTGGGCAGAGCTTCTGGAAGGCAAAATGGGATAAAGCCAGGGATTCTTCAGTGAGTAAAAACCCAGAGGGATTTGTAGAGTATTTTTATAGAATGATGGAATATCCTGAGCTGGAAGAATCCCACCAGGATCATCCAGTCCCAGCCTGGGCATCCCTGGCAGTGCTGTCCAAAGGCTCCTGGAGCTCTGGCAGCCTCGGGGCCGTGCCCATTCCCTGGGGAGCCTGGGCAGTGCCAGCACCTCTGGGGGAAGAACCTTTCCTGCTCTGCAGCCTGAGCCTGCCCTGGCCCAGCTCCAGCCCTGCCCTGGGGGCTGTCCCTGTCCCAGAGCAGGGATCAGAGCTGCCCTCGGGAGGAGCTGCAGCCCCTGGGGAGCTCTGAGCTCCGTGTCCTCTGCTCCAGCTGAACATTCCAAGTGCCCTCAGCTGCTCCTCCTGTGGCCCCTCCAGACCCTTCACTCTCTTCCTGTCCCTCCTTTGGTCTCTCTCCAGCAGCTTTAGCTCCTTCTGAGATTGTGGCGCCCAAAACTGCCCCAGGACAAAGCAAAGGCTCCTCTCCTGTCAGAAAAAGCTCTTTTGCAGGAAGGTGACCATTCTGGGCTCTGAACTGGAAGAAGCTGCACCAGCACTGGACTTCAGGGGAAATCCTTGGGGAAGCTGCTGCCATGAAGAATATCCTGCTGCCATTGGGAACAGGCTATCCAGGGTGGAACTGCCTTCCCTGGAAGTGGTAAAAAAAATGTGTTGAGCGGTGTTGGGGGTGTGGGTTAGGGGTGCACCTGGCAGTGTTGGATTAATGGTTTGATTGACCTTAGAGGGCTTTTCCAGCCTTAATGATTCCATAAAGATTTCCTGACCAGCTGCTTTTATTTGCTCCATCATTGGCTCTTTAAACCAGGTTTAGGTCAGTGAGGTCTTGGACATATTTCACTTTCTTTTCTTACCTTCAAATCCTATTTCAGGTCCTGTGAAATCACCAAATTGCCTGTAAGGGGAAAGTAGAGTTGAACAAAACTGTTTTCATCCCAACCCTTGATGCTCTCTACAGGTGTTCAATGGGTTTAATTGCATCAAAAACCTCCCAGGGCCATTCCAGGTGGGAAAGAAGCATCTCTGGGGTGTTTGTCAGACAAGGAAATGAAGTTTTAGTGAGTGGACAGCTCCTGGGAACTAAAAGGCAGAACAGACTCAGAGACAGCTCAGACCATGATACCAAAGGAACTGGGATTGAAAAGAGCCAATCAAACTAAACCAAACAAAACCAAAACCCCCAAAGAAATGAAAAACCCAACTGCACAAAAATAACCCAAAGAGTAGCCATGGTCATAGCAGCTAAGAGATAAAACCTCCCTCAAGGAGCTCCAGTGAGCCCGAGGATTTCTGGATGCAGGGGCAGAGGGAAGGTCGTGCCCAAGGCCAGGCTGGGCGGGGCACTGTCCCACTGCTCCAGTGGAACGTGTCCCTGCCCACAGCATGTGAGGAGCTCTAAGGTCCCTTCCAACCCAAACCATTCTGGGATATTGTAATTCTGGGATATTGTAATTCTGGGATATTGTAATTCTGGGATATTGTTCAGCCCCAAAAGCCCTTTGGAGGATGAATCCCCCACATCCAGAGCTATCATGCTGCAACACGACACGAAAGAACTTCACGAGGACACGGTGATGAGCAAAGCAGGAAATGCCCAAGTTTATTTACAAAAGTCAGTTTTATACATTTCCAAAGGTGCCTGTGCATTGGAGGATGAAATCCCAACTCCCAAACCACATGGGTCAAGACAACTGTCAATCAACTTTCTCCTCCTACCTAAAAATATGTAAACAATGTGGGACAATTAGGAAAGCAAAGCTGTTGTTTATAGTAAAAGTGTGGGAAAGTAAAAATTCTGACTCCAATATGAAAGACAATTCAATCCTCAAAACCCGGGTAACACTTTCCTTCCTCAGGGATTATTCATGTGCAACATCCATGTCAGACAGTAATTCCCCACAACCTGGGGGCTTTTCCAGAGCCTCTCTGTTCTTCTCCTCACCCTCCCCACCACCACCACCAAACTGCAGCCAAAACAACCACTGGGATAATAAAAAAACCCAAAGCCCCATATTTTATAACTCCATTTCTCTCATGTGAAGCAATTTGTAAGCAACGTCTCATTAAAAGTCTGGCTCATCTGATCTGACTTTGAATCCATTGTAGCACTTTTCCCGCTGGTGTGGTCGATGCTGTTTGAAACCAGCCCACTCCTGGGAGCTAATTGCTGCAGCGACACCAAGTTTGGGGCTCCCACAGCAAAATGATTCCACAGTGGTTTGCAAGAAGCACACAAATCCCTGCACACATTTCATTCTGAGGGCTGCCAGCCTGCTTGCCAGGCTCTTATCTGGGGGGATTAGGGAGTTATCAGGAGCGTCTGGGTGGAGATAAGGCCCAGAAAATGCTTCCCTCCTGGTCCTGACACAACAAGGGCGCCGAGGGGGAAGCCTGGGAGCAGAGAGGGATTGGGAACCCTCTGAGGCCCTGATCCCAGCTCCCTCCTCTCCTGCTCCGTGCTGGGGTTGAGTTCTGGACTGTCAGCATCACACAGGAGCTGCTGTCAGGAAAAGCAGGAGCAGAGCACATCCAAAACCTCCCAGGATCGCAGAGCAACGCTGGGCTCCACACAGAATTCCCTGGCACCAAAACAACACTTCCAGATGGCTGGGGAGGGCCAGGAAAACCCCACTGCTCCTCAGCCCAGTGGAAAAGGCTTTAAAGCATTCAAGGGCATCAATAATGAATTCCTGGAGAATCCAAAAGCTGGCCTGCCCTGTGGGATGAGGCTTCAGGAGGGAAGTGACTGCTTTTGTCCCACAGGCAAAGCTTCGGGCCAGCTATTCCATAGGCACATTTGGAAGGTGATGATTGCTTTCCTTGAGCTGCAGCCTGAGGAAAAAGGGGAGAGGGCACACCTGGGACAGCCAGGGGCTGCATGGAAGCTCTCGGGGCTCAAGGAATGAACAAAAGACCCCAGCAAGGAAGAAGCCACACAGTTGCCAAGTTTGGGATGTCCAAGCCTTCATTGCTGGATCTCCGTTGGGGAATGAATGTCTCCGCATTCATTCCCCAAAATTCCTTCCTTCAGCTCCACTCCTGCTGTTAAAGGAGTTCTCTGAAACAGAAGTGCTCAGTTCTTCCAGCTTCTCCCTTAAATACATCCCGGTGTTCCCAGGGTTCTTCCCCAGGCTGGCAAGCCCAGTTTTGCTGCTTTTCCAGACATGGACTCACAACTCCATGCCACATTTTCCTACTCGTATCCACAGATTTCTGTTGCTTCCAGTGCCACACGATCCATCACCAGCTCCACTCCTGCTGCAGGATAAGGTTTTGCCCAGCCAGGGAGAACAGATGGTCCCTGAACCTTCCACCGTATCAGACATTCCTAGAAACCTCGGCCAGACCTCAGCCTTTGGGGTTATTCCATCATCTTTGGAGCTGTGTCAAATTCCCTCTGTCCCCAGGGACCAGGCTGAGGCTGGATACAAATTTGGACTTTTCTAAGCAAGTTTTTTGTCGGAGAAGTTGGATTTTCTGTGAGCAGGGCTTTGAAATGCCCCCAGTGCCCTCCCTGTGGTTTTCCAGCCTCCAAGCCCTGTATCCAATCCCCCCAGAGCAGCATCTGCCACAGCTCCTTTATTTATGCCCTGGGCGTGTGGATCCTTCTGTCCTTTCCTGATTAAATGTGGGATTGCTGCCATTTGAGAGCAGGATTCCACATGCCTGGGCCAAGCTTTAGGAGGGTGACAACTCACCCAGGCAACTCTAATTTCACTTACAGGATTTACGCTCAGGAGTGCAGATGGGTTGGGAGCAGCACCTGCTTGAAAACGAGATCGAGAGCTCCTGGGCACCTCTCCTGAGGGATGTGCCTCTGGATTCCCACCTGAAGGACGTGGACTGATATTTCTGAGTCTAAAATTTAACTCATTAGTAGCTGCTGAATTTTCCCAAGGGAGAATTTCTCAGGAAGGTTTTCTTCTCAAAACCATCTTGATAAACAATTGTCCTTTCTCAAAAACAATCCTTCTCAGCTGGTGCTTTTGCTGTCTCTAGTTTAACCAATGGAATTAGAGAGGGAATTGAACCCGGGTTCGACTCCCAGTCTAGAGAAACCTTGGTTAAACTAGAGAGACAGCAGTGGACAGTGGGAATTCTCAGCAATCTGGTGTCACCCTGGTTTTGAGGATTTTTCTAGGCCTTCTCATTTGTCTTTCATACTGGAGTCAGAATTTTTACTTTCCCACACTTTTACTACAAACAATAGCTTTGTTTTTCTAACTGTCCTTCGTTGGTTACATATTTTTAGGTTAAGAGGAGAAAGGTGATTGAGGGTTGTTTTGACCAATGTGGTTTGGGAGGTGGGATTTCATCCTCCAATCCACAGGCACCTTTGGAAATGTATAAAACTGAGTTTTGCAAATAAACTCGGGCTTTTCCTGCTTTGCTCATCACCGTGTCCTCGTGAGGTTCTTTCCTGCCATATTGTGGCAATCTGAGGTTTTCCCCATGTCCTGCTGCAGCTGCAGTGATGAGCTTAGGCTGGCTTGGGGTGGCAGGCTGGTGTTCACAGCTGCTCTGATGCTCACAGGGAGGGCAGCCCCTCGGCTGCTCAGCCCCTCTGCAATGGGGCAGCTCCTAATTAGCAAAAAAGTGATGAAGCTGTTCCTCAGCAGCGCTTCAGGTGCCCAAAGCTCTCCTCCACACCTGGATTTTGGCTGATCTCCCCGCTGCTCTAAGGGCACCTGGTGCACAGCCAATCCTTCTCCTCAGCACAGAGCTGCTCTTACAGCTTCTCCTTTTTTTTTAAACAAATCAGCGCAGTTCCAGCTCAAAAACCACAACCAGTTCCTTCACAGGCTCTGAACCTCCCTGCAGCTCAGCCCAGACCCCCAGACCTGTCACAGCAGTGGCAGGCGGTGTCCAAATCCCCCCATTCCCTGTGCTGCACCTCCTCTGCTCTCCTGCCTCACACAGATGTGCTGGGGGTGCATTCCACACTGGCTGGTCATGTTTATTCCCTCGGGATATCCATAAAGCTCCCAGCTGCACACAGGTTACACGGCCCAACCCATCATCTGATCCCACAGAAACTCTGCTGTTTTCTTGGGAGACCAAGAACATCAATGACCTCCCTGCCTGAGGTCTGCCGTGCCCTGCACTTGGAGTTTGTATTCAAAACACCCTTTTTTATTTGCTTTTTTTAATCTCTCCACATCTGTTTGGATTTTTCAGTTCCGCTCTGTTCCGTTGTACTCCATTCTAAACCAGACTGTTCCATGGAAATTCTGATTTCCCACTGCTTGTGATTCAGCACAAGCTGCTGGATTTTCAAGAAACCTTGTGAGACTTTGTGCAGCTGAAAATATTGACTGTCTAAAGCAGCTTCATGTCCGTCCCGCTGAGCAGCCAACCTGTGATCCCCAGCAGGTAGATAGGAAATAAAATGGCCTGTGTGAAGATCTTAATCCTAATCCTGAGAGTTTCAAATGGATTTAAGCCTTGGAGCAAGCAGTTTTATATCCAGTCCAAAATGCTCTTAACACCAGCTGTGATAACTGGGGCTATTCTGGTTTTTTTCTTATTTATTCCAGGTTTTGAATGCCGTTTATCTTTTGCCTTCCATAACCTCTTGTGGAAACGAGTTCCACGGTTTAATACTCCAAGGAAACAGCTCACCTGACTAAGCCCAGCTTTTTCTGGGTTGGCTCACTGTCAGTCAATATCAGTGGGGATCTCATCAGCAGAGCATGACAGGGAGTTACCCATCCCATTAATGAATATTTGGATTTGGGCAGATGGATTGGCTCCCTGAAAGGGCCCTTTTCCCCATCCCACTAATGAATATTTGGATTTGGGCAGATGGATTGTCTCCCTGAAAGGGCCCTTTTCCCCTCCCTGTCTCCCAGAGAAGTCAGGAAGAGCCATTTTGGGAGCAGGTGTCTGTGTTTTGGATCTGTCTCACTGGTGAAGCTGAGTTCTGTCTTGCTGTGCAGAAGAAAATGTCATTTCATCAATTCTGGATTTGCCACCTCTCAGTTTAATTGAAAAATCTGCTGCTGCCTGTGTCAGGAGCAGGAGAGGACTTATCTGTACCTGTCTGTTTTACAGACAGTTAAAACACCTTTTGTTATTCTTCTGCTCAGCCGAGGAGTCGTTTCTAATCCTCTCCAGCCTCTTTCAAGGGGAGTTTTCCCAGCCCTCGGTCACATTTGTGTAGCCCTGGACCCAGAGCCTTTTAAAAAATCCTTTTACAACAGCCACAAGACCCTTCCAAACATGTGGCCTTGTTTTGGGTCTCCAGACAGGAGCTGTGCCCTGGAAATTTGGCTCTGGATCCATGTCCAACTCCCAGCACCCTCTTGGACTATTGGGGTTTGTAAATTCCATGAGTTCCTTCAAATCCCAGGATCACAGAACATCCTGGGTTGGAAAGGACTCACCAGGATCATCTAGGCCAGGTCCTGGCCCTGCCAAGAACCAAATATTCCAGTGCAGGACCAACTCCTGGCTTTAACTGGAGAACACCTTTATATCCCAGGCTTTGCTGGGACCCTCCCACGTGTGGCTGCAGCTGCTGGGTGCCCCTGGGGATCAGCCCTGGGGGTCTCTGGGGTGCCCACCCGAGGGGGAACACCAGGAAAATCCCTGCTGGGCATTCCCATCTGCTCCTGTAGGGCTCCCACACCTAGCTCCAAACAAAGCCAGGGACGTGGTGCTGGAGCAGCAGCTCCTCTCCCACTCCTCAGTGAATGGCAATGGCTGTTTAAGCAAAAAGGTGAATTATTTTCCATTAAAATGCAAAAGTCCACCTTTAAAATCCAGTGACTGAACCAGCAACACCCTCCTGACCTTTATTTGCAGTCCCCTGCCTTTGTCACTTGTCACAGCCAAGTGAAGCCAGCAGAGACCTGAGCTTTTCTTCCAGTTTCTCCTTATTCCATTTGCCAAGCATTGATTTTCTTTTCCTTCTACCAGCAGAGCTTGAAATTAATAATTTCTATTTGATTTTGTCACTTGGGTGTCATTGATACTGGCAGGGCTGGACATGGGAGAAGCCAAATGTTCCGAGTTGGAAGTCAGTGAGGGGGAGCAGCCAGCCTGGGATCAATGAGCAGGGCATGGAGACACCAGGGAGTGCTCCTGGGGACAGGCTGGACATTCCCTGGCTGCCAGGGAGGAGATCTGCTGGAATTCCAGCTCTGTGGCAGGGCCCAATCTCCACGTGGCAATGGGAACATCTGCAGGGAGATTCCCTCCATGGCAATGATTTTAACCACAGGAATTGCTCCGTTCACACCCCTAAGCTGGATCTTGGCAAACCTGACAGGGAAACAGGGAAAAGGGAAGAGGGATTTGCACTGAGATCTCCTTTTCCTGCCCTGCTCTGCTGTGTGAAGGCTGCAGGTGCTGTTGGAATGCTGCTGGAGGGAACAGCAGCCTGGCTGTGGCACCAGCTGCTACCAGCATCCATGGAAAAGCTTTTCCAATCAGATCTAATGAATGTTCTGCCATCCACGAGCAAAATGTGAAGCTCCACAGCTTGTTCTGGACCAAAGGGAGAAGAGGGTGGGAGAGATGAGAGGAGAAACAGAGGCTGGGCTGAATGAGACCTGGGAGAGCTGGAACGTGAAGGAAAATTTCTGACTGTGCCCAGCTCCTGCTCCCCTCAGCCTCCACAAACCTCAGTTCTGCATTCGAGGATCTTTAGGGTCCTTTTCAACACAAAGCATTGGACAATGCTCCATGTCAAAGTTCCATGATTTGCATTTTTTTTAGGCCAGGGAGGTCCCTGAGCATCCTTCAGTCGGGATCTGCAGCCTCCCGAGGGCAGCTCTGATCCCTGCTCTGGGACAGGGACAGCCCCCAGGGCAGGGCTGGAGCTGGGCCAGGGCAGGCTCAGGCTGCAGATCAGGAAAGGTTCTTCCCCCAGAGGTGCTGGCACTGCCCAGGCTCCCCAGGGAATGGGCACGGCCCCGAGGCTGCCAGAGCCCCAGGAGCCTTTGGACAGCGCTGCCAGGGATGTCCAGGGGGGATTGTTGGGGGGTCTGGGCAGGGCCAGGGGCTGGATCCGTGATCCCTGGGGGTCCCTCCAGCTCAGGAGATTCCATGATTCTCTGATCACCCCCAGCCTACAGCTCAGAAGCTGGGAATGCTTTCTGTAACTGTCTGGAAATGATTTTCTATCCCCATAAAATCCAATGCAGCCAAATCAGAGGCATTTCAGATTTGGAGCTGTTGCTCCATCTGCTCTTCCCCACAGCAGTCACATCCCAGCCTCCTGTGCTGCCTCCAGCCCTCCCTGCCTGGGCTCACTCCTGACCCTGGAGCTCAGGTGGAAGGAGCCAACATTTAATGCAGGGAAAGCCTCCCTGTGGGGCCCGTTCGTGTCAGGAATTAATGAGTCACATCTGAGCGGGCAGCAGAGCAACAAAGGTGCCAGAACTCTGTGCCCTGCTCACAGCAGCTCCTGTCAGAGCCCTGCAGGTGCCCATAAACCACTTAAGTGGCCATTAAGGGTTCAGAGAGCAACAGAAACTGGCACTGGAGCACTCGGCCCTTTGGCTTCAGGCATTTATCCAACAACAGATGAGCAGGCAGGAATTAGAGCTGGGAAGCACAAGCACTGCTGAGCCTCTGTCCTGCCCTGCTGGAGAGCTGAGGGATCCCAGCAGCTGCACTGGGGAGGGATTTCTGCTGCCATGGCCGTGGAAATCAGGGCTGATGGACTCCCCACACCCACAGCTCCCAGCTCTGGGGGTTTAGCTCCACATCCTGGTACCGGGAACTCTGGAGGAACTGAATTCTTTGGTGCTCTGCCATCAGACACAGTCACACAAGGCCTGGGGACACTCAGGGTTTGGCTGCTGTGCCCTGATAAAGCATTTGTTGTGCACTGAGGGGGAGAGCAGAAGTGATGGCCACATTGGATCCCACAGAATCACAGAATTATCCAGCCTGGAGAGGCCCTCAAGATCACCTTGACTTCCAATCACCCCAGCACCCCCACAATCCTCCCTAAACCACATGCCCAGATGTTTCCTGAACACTTCCAGAGATGGTGACCCCCCCATCTCCCTGGGCAACTCATTCCAGTGCCTGACCACTCTGTCAGGGAAATATATTTTTCCCAATATCCAATTTAAACCTCCCCTGTTCCAGCCTGAGGCCATTCCCTCTCCTCCTGTCCCTGTTCCCTGTTCCCAGAGCCCGACCCCCCCGGCTGTCCCCTCCTGTCAGGGAGTTGTGCAGAGCCACAAGTTCTCCCCTGAGCCTCCTTTTCTCCAGGCTGAGCCCCTTTCCAGCTCCCTCAGCCTCTCCTGGGGCTCCAGCTCCTTCCCAGCTCCATTCCCTGCCCTGGACACGCTCCAGCCCCTGCAGGTGTCTCTTGCCAGGAGGGTCCCAGAGCTGCCCCAGCACTGGAGGTGCCCCAGCAGGGCCAGCACAGGGGACAGGCACTGCCCTGCTCCTGCTGCCACCCCGGGGCTGGCACAGCCCAGCTGCCCTCGGCCTCTTGGCCACCTGGGCACACCTGGGCACACCTGGGCACACCTGGGCACACCTGGGCTCGTGTCCAGACACTGTCACCAGCACCCCCAGGTCCTTTTGCTGAGCAGCTCTCAAGCCACTCTTTCCCAAGCCTTCAGCATTCCACTGGTTTGCTGGAGCTTTTCCTAAATCAGTCTTCGTAAGGAAAGGGAGGTGAGAAGGACCAAAGTGCCAGCAAAGCTGCTCTGTCACCAGCAGAGCCATCCCTGGCCGCTGCCACCAGGACATCACCCGGAGAATCCTTTACCCCATCCCTCCCGGGATCAATACTCTCCACCCCGCTGTGAAGGTAAAGGAAATAAAAGAAGATCTTTAAAAGAGCCAGCTGTGCTGTCCTGCACATCTGGGCAGCATTGCTCCACCCCCACCTGCAGGAACAGCCCTTCCCTGCTCCTTCATGCCAGCGGCATTCCCAGACAGGGATGCAGAGGAAAGGAGCAGGGTGGGGATTTCCTTCCTTCCACCTCTGTGCCTTTGTCACTCCCCTCGTGCCTGCACAGCTGCCGTCCTTTTCTCTCCAGCCAAAACGAGTCACACTCACCTCCTAATTCCTTGAAAGTAACAGGATTTGTCCCAATGGATCACCTGGATTCCCTGTCACCACCCCTACCCGCTGCTGTCAGGGGCTTCCATTTATATGGAGGGTTCTTTGGATCTTGAGGCTTTGTTTTCCCTTTTTCTGACTTCAGTTTACTTTTCAAACAGTTCCAAGCTTTGTTGTCCAAGTCCCTGTCACCTGGGAGGTGCCCCAGGAGTACCTGCACAGGAGGAGGATGAGGCAGGATTAAAAGGAGACCTCGGAGGACTGAATGTGTTAAAAACCAGTTTTAAAGCTTGAGCTGCCCGGGTTTAATCTCTGAGGCTTCTCCTTATGTTAAAACGGCAGCAATTATAAAGAGAGGGGTTGGGTTGCAGGTACAGCAGATATTGTTAATAGCAGGAACCCTTTCTCCAGTGGGGTTTTGATTTCTGTTTTGGGTTGGTGTGGCCGGGTTTTGGGAGCAGGGAGGTCAGAGCTGTGAGGAGCTGCCAGAAGCCTCTCCTGTGACCAAACGAGCCAATTCCAGCAGCTCCAGGATGGGCCCAGCTGGCCAAGGCCCAGCCTGTCACCCTGGTTTTGAGCATTTTTCTAGGCCTTCTGATTGTGTTTCATATTGGAGTCAGATTTTTACTTTCCTACATTTTTACTATAAACAGCACCTTTGTTTTCCTCTGTCCTTGTTTACATATTTTAGGTAGGAGGAGAAAGTTGATT
>VYXD01001908.1:92101-117043 GCA_013397195.1 Hylia prasina | reverse complement strand
GGGGGGGGGGGTAGGGGGAAAAAAAGGGAAAAAAACCCCAACAAAACAAAAAACCAAACCACACCAAGAAGGAAGAGTAAGAGGGCTGAGTATTGAACGGAGAAATGAGAGCTGTGTGTTTTATGTCCTCTGCAAAAAGGATCCACGAGGAGAAGATGGCTCTGGGCTCAGCAGGCAGACAAAGGGAAGGGATGGGAGAGCTGGGAAAAGGAAAACCACGGCAGTTTGGGATGATGGGATGATGCAGAAAAGGGTCATTAAAAAATCTGTTTCAAATCAGTGCTGAAGGGAACTCGGGGGTTTGTCTAAACCCATTTTTGTGTGCGTGGAATGAGCTGATGCTCCATGGAAACGTGATCCTGGCTGAGCTCCCCGCTCAAACACTGCTGGAATGCTGATCCCAGAGCTGCTCCTGCCTGGAAACTCCTGGAATGCCGGGATGGGCTCCTGCTCCTCCCCACCTGGAGGTTGATGCCTCCAGGACCATGAGGCAACATCCTGAAGCTCATTCCAACAGCAGCATGTCAGGATGCACGCCCCCAAAATAATGGTTTAGATTTTCCTCAAAAAAAATTCCCATTTGCAGTTGAAATTATCTGTGGCTTTTCCCTTTTTGTCTTTTTTTTTTAATGGGAAGAGTTTTCTTCTGTAGCTGCTCAAATAATCAACGTGGTGCCTGCCCACCACGTCCTGTCAGAGCTGTTTGACCAGCCCGGAGTTATTGACTCTGGCAAAGCCTCGAAACCACAGATACAATGAATTCCCAGGTAGATCTTGGGAATGACAGGCATCCAATAGACTTCCAGAGCAAGTTCAGCTTCAGGGGGCAGCGTTGCAGCTCCTCGGATGTTTGACAGGCACACTCAGCTGAACTGGGAATGGTAACAAGTATTCCACCGCTCCTGGAGCAACCAGCCCTGCTCCATGTTCTCCTTCCCCACTGCTCCTCCTGAAAAATGGCTTCTTAATGGACTTTTCTGTAATAAACTTAACGTCTCCAGATTTTATTTCCCACTCGAGGTCTAAATCATCTTTGCCATAAATGTAAAACAACTCAGCCAATAGTTTGGTGGGGCAGGTTTACAATATATCATTCCAAGAATAATTAGAAACCTGAGAAGTTTTTCTCCCTATAAATTTGCTTGGCTCATTACTGAGATAGGCTGTGAAAATGAGTGGATTCCCACTGGAAAATGGGAGCAGTGGAAATCTGAGAGCCAGGAGTTGGCTTTGATTGCTTTGCTACACCCCAAAAACATGTTTCTTGTAAGCAGGGGGTGGATGATCCGTATTGGATCACACAGGAGGGATCCAGAGTGCCTCTGGATTAGCCAGGATGTGGTGGAACAGCTCAGAGGCTGAGGGAGAGGGACCCTCTCAGCCTTTATCTCCCTTGACCTTCCCTCACCCCCCACGGCATGGGGAAGGAAAACATGCGCATCTCCACAAGTGCTGGGGCAGGGCTGGGAATTGATGGATAACAGCTCCACCTCCTTTGATCCCTTGCTCCCGGGTTCGGCAGTGCTTGTGGGGCTCTTGGACAAGAGTTTGAGATGCATGAGCACAGCAAACAGGGAATCCCACCTGGAGAATCCCAACTGAGCTTCCTGGGAAGACTTCAGGATGGAGCCAAGACTGCCTGGATGGGAGTCCTGCACCAGGGGCAGTTCAGGAAAAAACTCTCCACAGAAAGAGTGGTCAGGCATTGGCACAGGCTGCCCAGGGCACTGTGGAGTCACCATCCCTGGAAGTGTCTAAAAATGTGACATGGTTTAGTGGGAAGGGTGGGATTTGGTCCAAGGCTGATTGATGATCTTGGAAGTCTTTTCCAACCTGAATGATTCTGTGCTTCTGGGAACTCAGGAGGAAATTGAGCTGTTCTGAGCAGGGAGAACATTCTGCCTTTCTCTCCCTCTCCAGGTCACTCCTGGGATAAGCCAGACTGCAGGAATGGAAGCAGAAGCACCACATTTTGGTTAGAGTTTGGATTTAGCTGCTCCTGAGGTCAGCTCAGAGAGGCACTGCCAGGGTCTGGGAGTCAGCTTTGTGCTCCCGAGCCAGACAAGGGGAACATGGGTGGATCCTGGGCAGGGTCTTCCACCAGATTGTCCTCAAAAGTCATTCCCAGCAAGGAATTCTTGCAGGTCAGACCCCTCCTATCACATCTTTGGGCTCATATTTCAGTTTCAGGAGGGTGTTGCAGACCCAGGTCCCTTTTGGGTGTGCGGGGTGACCTGTCCCCCCCCAGCCATGAGCACACCCCACAGAGCCACCCACACCCAGACCCCGTGTGGGCCGTGGCCTGATGCAGAGGGGCTTTAAACCAAGGATCCAGACCTGAACCCAAGAACCAATCCCTTAAAATGCTCCTGGTTCTGGGTACAGGGGTCAGTCCTCTTCCCAAGGCAGAGCCCAGCAACCACTCCCCAACAATGCCCCTCATGAAGAGAGTAAATCCTCCTCTGATAAACTTCCCAGCTTTCCATGACCCAACAGCCTCGTGGACTCTTGGAAGAGCAGGGAGTTCCTTTGAGTAATTCCTCGGAATTGACTTTAAGAAATGGATCATTTCAAGCTACGGAATTACAACAAAAATCCCAATGATCCTGGACTCTCCCAGGGAGACTCCAACCCCAAAGCTGAGCATCTCTGCAATCCCAGGCGAGCAAACTGGGTACAAGCACTTCTCATCCCAAAGACTTTCCCACCACAGCTGTGCCCTGCTCTGAGCTGGGCTTTGTGGCCACAAAAAGGCTGTGAAAAGTGAAGTTCACTTATATTTTAAGAAATAGATTTAATAAAAAGAAAAATAATAAGACAATTAGGAGACAGAAAAACGCAAATTACAGCCAGTCAGGTGACTTGGCATTCAACCAATTCCACAATTTGCTATTTCAGAGGTTTCCTTCAAATACCTTTTCTAACCCTTTTCCACTAACTGGTTTCCATATTCCAGGAGCTGTTCAGCATGTCTCCTCCTTGGGCCTGTTTCTCTAGAGCATTTGTGCTTCTTGGCTGCATCTTCTTTATCTTCTCCATCCTGGGCTCTGCCCCACGCTCTCCACAGAGGGTCGGTGTTGATGGTTGGTGTGTCAGAGCAGGGTCCTCACCACGTGTTTTACTGGATGTTATCCCCACCAAACAGACACTTCAAGCACACTAAATCCACTACTGTGCTTAAGTTTCACTAGTATTTCACTGATAACAGAAATAAAAACTTGTATCTTACAAAGTTATTAATCATATAGCACACACCTTAATATTTGCGAAAAGCCAACTTTGTAATTCACACCTATAACAAGGCTAAAACACAGCCCAATCAAGCCCAAACAGGCCCCAAACAGGCCCTAAACAGGGCCTAAACATGAGTTGACTTGTGAACCAAGGTGTCCTAAACCCCGCAAGTGTCCAGCAGAAACCCAGAATTTAGGATCAAAGTGCCATAAATACAACCCAGGGAAATGCACTTGCAATGCAGTGATCAAATCTGCATCCTGAAATAGCAATCAATCACCTGGCCAAGGCCTTTCACTCCCAGCCCCAGAATTATTCCCACTCTATCAAATAACTCCTTTCATCAGCAGCTCCATCTTCAGATAATTTATGGGCCCTCCTTCCCGTCTGCTTCTCCTCATCTCTGTAGAGACAAATGGATTTGGGACAGCATGGGAGAATTTCACTCCATGGATTGTTAGAAATCTTCTAATTTCCAGCCTTGCTCCACTCAGGGCTGGTTTATATCTATTTGATCTATTTCCATGTTATCCCTTAATAGCTTTTCCACATTGGATATTATCCCCCAGATGTGTTTCTATTAAGAGCCATCACCCAACCCCTCCAAGTCATTTTGCACTGTTGACAAAGCAAAGCTTTGCAAGTGTGCTTTCCCAAGGCAGGTGCTCCAAGCTCCCTGATCCATCATTCCTCTTTCCTCATGCAGCTCAAAACTCATTCTTAGGCCAAACCCATTAACTGGATAATCTGATTCTTCATGTGAAGTAAAACTGAAGAAAGTCAAAACTTTTTTTGTCTTCTCAGAAGGGAATGTTTGGGTTTCTTTTTCCAAAATCCTCTTTAGCATCATTTATTTTCTTTTCAGTTCCCTCAAAAATATTTAAAACCCCCTAAAATTGGAATTCAGCTTTTTCTTTTATCAAAACAGAATAGTCTGCTTGATCCATTTTTTTTTTCAGTGTGGGAAATGAAAAGAAAATTAATTTCCATTTCACTTTGTGCCATCATGGAGATGGGAATTAAATGAGAAATGAGTTCTGGATCCTTAAAGCAGAAGTGTTCTGGTTCCCTGGTGAAGTGGAGGATGCTTCTCCCAAAGTTCCTGGAGGCAGGAGGGCAGCTGGCACTGCCATTCCAGTGGTGGGATGGGACTGGGACCAGCACAGCTTGCTGATATCTCCCAGTCTGGAGCTGGGAGATCCAGACTTGGCCCAGGGAGGAGCTCCCATTGTACAAAAATCCATGACGGATTCCGCAGCAAATTCAATCTTTGCCAACATGACTCAATTCCTCCTTCTGGGTTTAGATTCCCCTGCAAGAGCCTTATTCCATTTCCCAGGAAATCACTGCTCTTCCTCACTCCCAGGGCTCCCTGCACCAGTCCAGAGGAGCTGGGGCCTTGTGCTCCCGGTGTCTGTAGCCCCCTGCTCCCAGGGCTTGGATCTGGGGGCTTTTTCCATTGTCCTGCCCCTCTCCAGAACAATTCCAGCCCCCCACAGCTGGGGGGACCCCGGTCCTGCCCAGGTGGGGAACACTGGCTGGTGGAGGGCTGGGATCAGCTGAGATGGGAATTCTCTGCCTGGGCACTGCTCCAGCCCTGGATCTGTTAGCGTTGAAACACATAATCACAGAATGATCGTGTGCAGGTGCTTTTATTGAAGAGCTCTGGGAATCAGGGTACAGACCCAAATCTGTCTCCCACATTGGCTTCTAAATGAACGTGTTTTATACCCTTTCTGTTACATTAAACCCATATTGTTCTATTGTATGCATTGATTTCACCCAACCCTGAATTCACCAGACCCCACAACATCCTTTCTCGTGATTCTTGGTGGTGATTATGTCGTTTCTCATGATTCTTATTTTCAATTATCAGCAATCATTACACTTAACAACCATATCATTTATCATATGATGATTATGCAAGTGCAGTTGCACATGATCCAGTAAAACAAAGTTAAACGTTTGTTCCCAAGGCCTGGTTCTCTTCCCAGGCCCTCCCAGGCCCAACCTTTCTTTCCACTCTCTCCATCCCCCTGGATATATTGTATACAAATCCCATGATTTTAGAAACATTTTAACCCTATGCTATCAGATCTGGAAGGACAGTCCTCTGGCCCATCCTGGCAAGGCCCGGCTGTGGAAATTACCCCTCGAAAACTTTTTCATTTCTTTATCAATTCTGCTCCTTCAGGAATCCCGTTTGCCCACATTTCTGCTCAGAAGGATCCCGGTCCCAAGCAGGGTTTTCCAGCTGGATCCTGGCCGGATCCCTGCTGTCTTCCAGCTGTTCTTGCCTCTCACCTGCACCCCCGACTGATTTTATCCCCCTTTTCCATCTGCACACAAACTCTCACCTTTACTGAAAGCTTCTCAAGCTGTTTCCTTGCTGTTCTCCTGCAAACACCCCCATTCCCATGCCTCAAAATCTTGGCATTTTCCCTCCCTGTTGCTGCATTTCCCTCTTTCAATCTTCATCTTTAGGTGTATTTTCAACACTTATCAATTTAAAATGAATTCCTGCTCCCGTCCTTTCAGTGGAGAACTATTGAGAGATGTGTTCATCAATCCTTAGGCAGATAAAAGAATCCTTTTTACCAGCACTACAATCCACAGGCAAAGGGAAAAGGGACAATGGGAAGCTCTGATGTGGAGTCTGCCAGCATGTCCCACTCTCCGTTATCCCAGTGGAGAAAAAAAATCAGAGCTTTGGGCTGGGATTCGTGAGATCAAATGTAGGCAATCATTTTAATTGGAATTAATTGTTCTGCACTGGAAGTGTCAACTCCACAGGAGCCTCCATTGAGGCTCTGAGGGAGACAGGGATGTGCAACAGAACAGATCCAGGTGCCCTGACCCAGATTCCCTGGATTGGACTGGGGGCCACAAGTGGAGCTGGAGAAAGGGGCCAGCAGATCCCTCACCCCCAGCAATGGGCAAAGAAACTGGAAAAATGAGGGACCAGTAAATCCCTGCCGTTGGGAAAGGGCTTCCTGCTGGAGTCAAGGACACGTGTGGATCATTGATGGGCTGGACTCCTTCATGGAAACATTTTGGGAAGCTTCTCCCTGAAAAGGGGGCTGTCCTCCACAGATTGGTGTCCCCTAAGGTGGGCTGGCTGTGCCCCAGGGCCCTGTGCTGGCAAAGGCAGGCAGGAATCGGCCTTTGGCAGCACTGGAATGTGGTTTTGGAGCAGAGGGTTGGGCAGGAGCTTTAGGGAAGCTCAGGGAGTGTCCCTCCCTTCCCACCATCCCTTTTCATATCCTTCTGGTGCCTCCTGGAGCAGGGCACGACCTTCAGCTGCAGCGTGGAGGCTGAGGGTGAGGTCTGAGATCAGAAAGATGGAGATCCTTTTCCTTTGGGGATCCTTTCCCTGTGAGAATCCTTTCCTTTAGGGGATCCTTTCCCTTTGGGGATCCTTTCCTTTAGGGGATCCTTTCCCTGTGGGAATCCTTTCCTTTTGGAGATCCTTTCCTCTTGGGGATCCTTTCCCCATAGTGATCATTTCCCTATGGGGATCCTTTCCCTGTGGGGATCATTTCCCTATGGCTCCAGAAATTCCTTCTGCACAATTCTCCCTCCCCTTCCTCTGGGGCAGCAATTCCACCTCCCAGGAATGTCAAGGTGGCAGCCTGAAGCTCACTTGGCTTGTGCACTGATCCCTTTGGACCCTGAAGTCCCAGGTCCTTCACAAAGCCCACGGACATGCCTCTGGAAGCTGCAGGAATTTTGCAGGCAAGCTCTGCACGAAGTGACTCATCCAGGCTGGGCAGATCAGCCCGTGGGTTTCTTTTTTATCCTGTTTTTTTTCATCATCTCCTCCTCTTCAATCCCCAAAATAAAGAGTTGCCTCATGGGTAACTTGAGTGAAATCCTCGGGATGTTCCTCATCTTTTCCAGGTTCCCTCCAGGAGCAAGTTCCCACTAAAGTCCTGCTCTGATGAGATTTTGTTCTGGCTTCAGGCATCCTGCTACAAATCCCAGGAAAACATTTCTTCTCCTGCCCCTCTCCAGAAGGAGAGCCTTGCTCCCACAGATTTGTAGATGGAGCAACAAAGATTTTCCCAGTTCCTCAGGGAAACAGCCTGGAGGAAGTTCAAGTTGGATATCAGGGAAAAATCTTCAATGACAGAGGGATTGATCCCTGGAACAGGCTGGGGTGGAGTCCCCATCCCTGGAATTGTTCAGGAAAGGAGCAGAGCAGGCACTTCACTGTGTGGTTGAGTGAATATGGGGATATTCAGTGAAAGGTTGGATTGATGGTCTTGGAATTCTTTTCCAACCATAATGACTCTGTGATTCCAGGTCTGAGGAACCTTCCAGTGATTCTCGTGGATCGTCTGTCCAGCTCTTCCCTCGCAGAGGAAGCAATTTCCCAAGTTACCATGGAGATGAGAGCCATGAAAAAGAACTCGGAGCAGATGGATGCATCCCGAGTGAGCTCCTGTTGGCTCTCCCACAACAAAGGGAATATAAAGATACACAGGATTGGAACAAAACAATGGAAATTATTGATATAAACACTGATATCCCAGGCATGAGAGTGAGGCTGTGAGGGAGGCCAAGGAGCAAAGGAGCTTCCAACTGGGAAATGGGGAAAAATGAAGTTTTTGGGGATACATGATGGACAAAGGGGTTTAATCTTGAAAATGCCTTTGGGATTTTTCCAGAGACACGGGCTTTAATTAAAGTGATTGATTCTATCACTTTAAGTATGATTATTATATCAGCAGAAATATGTCAGGAGTCACCTCTCCCTGGTAAAATTCTTCCTAATGGGAGAATATCACTCATGTCCTGAGCTAATTAATGTCAGGGATGAGTGATCCTTGGGCCTGATGGGATCCTAAAAAAAACCTTTACCCGGATTTTCTGGGATATTGTTCCCTGGGAGGGTGGGCAGGCCCTGGCACAGGGTGCCCAGAGCAGCTGTGGCTGCCCCTGGATCCCTGGCAGTGCCCAAGGCCAGGCTGGACACTGGGGCTTGGAGCAGCCTGGGACAGTGGGAGGTGTCCCTGCCCATGGCAGGGGTGGCACTGGGTGGGCTAAAAGGTCCTTTCCCACCAAAACCATTCCATGATTCCATGATTTGATCTCCTCCATTAGGGCTGCTCATGAATTTGGGAACATCTTTTTTAGGAACAAGGGCTTGAAATGAGGTCACATAGCCAGGATGCAGCAGGACGGATCCTTGAGCAATTCAGGACTTATCCAAGATGGAAAACACTGTAAGAACATGGATGTTGATCCCCTAAATAATCTGCAATCCCCATTTCCTTGGGGTGTGGAGGAGTGGACAGGACTCAAAACCCTCCTACACAAATGAGATGCCTTTGGATGAGCCGTGGACATCATGGAATGTGTGTCACAATGTGGGATCTCAGGGGAACAACCAATCCTTGGGAATCACCCACCAGTCTCTTTTTTTGCAGAGAACTGGGAATTTTTCCTCCAAGGATCTCTGTATTCTGACAAGAGGCTGGGTGTGTGAGAAGGAAACACAGTCATTTTTTGGGAAGCAAAGGTGCCCTTTGGAAAACCCCATAGGCCCTGCAGGAATGGCCCTGGGACAATTCAGATGGGCAGGGATGGGTTCAGATGGGATCAGTGACAGCTGAGTTGTGACAGTGTCATTACCCCTCGTGCTCCATCCCCATCTGCCTCTCTGCCATTCCCAGACTGCCCAAAGATTCCCTGTGGAGCAGGGGCTGTGTCTGCCCGTGGACTTATCCAGTGCATGGATTTATCCAGTGCATGGATTTATCCAGTGCAATGCGGGACTTCATCCTGACTAAACCTGCCAAGGACAGAGCAAGTTGTGACAGTCAAGCCTGAAAATCCCATTTTAGCATCATCATTGCTCCCCACTTTGCTGGGAAATCGTGTGCTCCCTTTTTTTTGTGGAATATCTCAATCCCTAATGATGCATAGAGCCACTGGTTATTATCACCAGTGTAACACATCCTCAATCAGTGCCATAATCCAGGGATCTTAACGAGAAAATCATGGAGCTGTTAGGAGGCAGGAAAGTAGGGAATGACTTGTGACTGGAAGAGTGGTGTGCGAAGTGCCAGTGTCTCTGCACACCTGTACCCATTACAGCAAACATCCACTAAAACATTCCCAGAAAAACACAGGGAAGCCCTAAGGTTTGGGAGCCACACCCTGCAAAGTTTGGAATCCCAGAGTTGTTAATGATCATTATGTTTAGTGATAGGGAATAGCACAGGGAGGTTCTGCATTGTTCCCCCAGGGAATTCGTGTTCCTGGGAATGCTGTGGGGCCAAAGCCCTGTGAGGGGGAACTGAGGAACTGCTGGGTTTGGGGAGCTTCGGGATACATTTAGGAAAGTGTTTGGAAAAGGTGGGAGCTTGTGAGGAGTAAATCATTCCAGACCAACACGATTCCTTCCTAATGGAATAATTCTGGGGGTGGGGAGAGAGGGACCAACAAATCCCAAAAATCTGGGAAGGTTTTCCATGTGCCTTGGCTTGATGCAGATTCCCAGGATGAATTATCACGGAGCCTTTGAATCCCGGCCTGGAAGTGAGCCTGGCAGGGTCTCGCAGTGCCAGTGTGAGGGTGGAGACTGGGGATGGCTGTCCCAGGAAATGCCAGATCCACACCGGCCTCCCACATCCTCTGCTTGACCTCTGTGTGTCCCAAGCCCCCGCTGGCACCGCCTGTGACACCTGGCAGGTGTCACTGCACTGGGACTGTTGTCACTCCAGGTGACAGGAGCCATCTGGGGGGTTTGTTCAGGCAGATTTGGGTGCTGCCCTCAGGTTGGTGGCCGGTCACCTCCCGGCTCTGTCACCTGCAGCCTTCAGAGGACACGAGGAGCAGCTCCTGGTGGGAAGCTGTGCCGTGCTGCCATCAGGATTTCATGGACACCCAGTATTGTCTGGCCCACAAATGACCTGAAAATCCTGCTGAATCCTTTCAATTAGGATCCTAAATCCCATCCAGCCCCACCCCTGCCATGGCAGGGACACCTCCCACTGTCCCAGGCTGCTCCAAGCCCCAATGCCCAACCTGGCCTTGGACACTGCCAGGGATCCAGGGACAGCCACAGCTGCTCTGGGCCCCCTGTGCCAGGGCCTGCCCACCCTCCCAGGGAACAATTCCTGCCCAAGATCCCATCCAGCCCTGCCCTCTGGCACTGGGAAGCCATTCCCTGTGTCCTGGCACTGACTGCCCAGGTAAAATTCCAGGATGTTGTTCCAGGACCACTGTGGTTCACATCGAGTGACTTTGTATTCTTGGGGCCTGAAGAAGCATTTGGAACCAGCTCCCATCAGGAGCTCTGGGCCCGACTCCCCTGATCCTGCTGGCACAGATGGATTTACCTTCCCAATGGAAAGAAAGGACTCATTAAAATGAGAACAGGACAAACCAAAGCTGCTGAGCTGACCAGAGAAATGAAAAGGGCTTTAAGGAAGTATGAAAGGAATGCTGATGGAATCATGGAGTGGTTTGGGTGGCAAAGACCTTAATTCTCATCCAGTGCCACTCCCTTCCATGGTGAAACCAACCCAGGTTGCTCCAAGCCCCATCCAACCTGGCCTTGGACACTTCCAGGGATGGGGCAGCCACAGGGAAATGTGCTGAGCTTGACTGACCACACCAAAAACCTTCCTGGGCTTTCACACTGACTCATCCCAGTGCCAAGAGACACCTTCCTCTCAAAAAAAAAAAAAGTGTTTCAATCTATTTTCCATGGTTTTGAAAGGAAAATAAAGCCAGTAAAATTCTACAGAATGTAAAGATTTGATCCCGTTATTCCAGAAGACGCTGCCAGCCAAACATTTTATCCCACTCCATTACTGCTCTGTCAAGGAATCATATAAATGAATAGGATCCAAAAGAAGGCCCTATAAAGTGAGATAAAAGCAGGATGCAGCTCACATGGGGAAACGTGGGATTTTGAGACAGTTTGAGACAGCTGAGAATCAAATGTGCTCCCAAAAAAATATTCTCTCCGGGGAGGAAAGAGGGAGAGAAGAGAAAATTGTTGCTTCACTGCCACCCACAGAAAGCTGGAGATTATTTTAGGGAAGAGCTTGCACAAGCTGCTCCTTGGGAATCTGCAGGATGGAAGAAATTACAAATAACTTCTCTGCTGAGGGCTGTGCTTATTCTGTCCTTTGTATGGCACATCCTTCAAATCCCCGCACAGGTGGAAATCATAGAATCCTGGAATTGTTTGTGTTGGCAGGAACATTAATACCCATCCAGTGCCACCCCCTGCCATGGGCAGGGACACCTCCCACTGTCCCAGGCTGCTCCAAGCCCCAATGTCCAGCCTGGCCTTGGGCACTGCCAGGGATCCAGGGGCAGCCACAGCTGCTCTGGGCACCCTGTGCCAGGGCCTGCCCACCCTCCCAGGGAACAATTCCTGCCCAAGATCCCATCCAGCCCTGCCCTCTGGCACTGGGAAGCCATTCCCTGTGTCCTGTCCCTCCAGCCCTTGTCCCCAGTCCCTCTCCAGCTCTCCTGGAGCCCCTTCAGGCTCTGGCAGGGGCTCTGAGCTCTCCCTGGAGCTTCTCCTCTCCAGGTGAGCACCCCCAGCTGAAACACACATTCCAAAAATTATGTCAGGAGAATTGAGACACCAAGCCTGTTTATCCAGGCTTTTTCATCTTCAAAAGAAATCACAACCTCACTAATGAGTGCCTGAAAGGTGCGAGACGGGAAACTGCTGTTCTGGATCCCTGAATCCGGAACTAAACGGGAGCTGTGGCTGGAGCAGGGGTCTGCCTGAGTCAGGAATGTGCCCTGGAGCATTCCTGAGTCAGGAATGTGCCTGCAGGAACCAGGAGCTCCTCTCATGTGACCTGTGGAGGGGTCACTTTGGACAGGTGACCTGCTCTTCCCATGGCTCTTCCCCATGTCCAGCGGGAGGGGAATGGGCACCCCGGGATGCTCTGGGATGAGCCCCATCAGCACACGGGGCTGCTCCAACACTCTGCAGTTCAGGACAGAATTCCAGGCACAGTGGAGAGGACTCTGTGCTGACACCTCTCGTGTTCCAGGACTCCTCCCCATCCAGCCCCTCCAAACAGCAGGGATTTGTTTTCCAGCATTTACATTCCCAGGGCTGAGTGGGCTCTGCTGGATCCCGTGGGAATGAGAGCCTGTTCCTGCCACCTCGAGATGAGACAGCTCCCCTGGAAACATTTTTTTCCTGTTTAATTTGCATCTTGTCACTGGAAAATGGCCTTTCCACTGGAGTTTGATTTTAATGGGGATTTCTTGGATTTTAGTGGGGATTACTTGGATGGCTGCAGGAATTCTGCAATCCAAGAGCTTCCCGTGGCCTCTGGGGTCTTGGAAAGCTTCTGGGTCAGATGAGACATGAGCTGATTCCCAGTCTCACCCCGAGGTTTTTCATCTGGTGTCTAAATATTCCAGCGTTCTCCCCTCCTTTACATTCCTCCCAGTCTGAAAGTTTTGGAATCAGCACAAAGAGCAAAAGGGAAAAACAAGAAGATGTGGGAAGGGCTTCCCAAGGGACTGGGCAGTGACAAGGTCCTGGATATATCCCGAGTATCCCCAGAGTGTGCAGCTCTGCTGCAGGTCACTGACACTGTCACCGAGGAGTTTCCCTGGATCATCCCACCCGGGGTGACCTCAGCCACGGCTCTGGGAGTGATGGGGCCAAAGACTCCCTTGTATTGGGAATCTTTGCCCTGGGAGTGAGCTCTGCACCCTGTCAGTCCTTTTCCAAAAGTTCTTTTCCGTCTCCCAGAGATCTTCTGGCAGCTCTGGTGATCCATGTGGGCACCAGCCCAGGAGTGTCACTTCCAACACTTTCCCAGTGACATTCCTGGGCTGGAAATCAAGGGAAGGAGGAGAGCCCTCAGAACTGATCCGAGTGGTGCAGCTGGAAGTGGGGATGGCTGGGCTGCCTTGAAATGAGGTGGCATGGAAGGGCTGGAGCATGGAATGCTGGAATAACCAGGATGATGGGAAGGTGTCCATCACTTTCCTGGCTCTGCATCACCTGGATGACATCAGGGATGCTGCCATTTAATAAAAACGGGAATTTTGGCACCTGGAATTCTGTTATGACCAAACTAACTAGGAAACTTTTCCAGGGGAAATCCCTGTCCAATTCCAGTGCACTCAGGAAGCTCTGCCCAACTTGAAGTTCTGGATAATCTCGCCCTTCTGCCTCTCTAATTTTTTCCATAAATTCAGCATTAAGGATTAGAAGGGGAATTTCTTCCTGGAGAATCAAGAAGGAAGAGAGCTGGCAAGATTTTCCTGTAAGGAGCAGGATGTAACTGGCAGGGGAGGATGGGCCCAAAGACAGGAAAGACAAGGTTAAACCTCACCCAGGATTAAACTTGCACCCAGGGTTAAACCTCACCCAGGATTAAACTTGCACCCAGGGTTAAACCTGCACCCCGGATTAAACTTGCACGCAGGGTTAAACCTGCACCCCGGGTTAAACCTGCACCCCAGGCTAATCCTGCACCCAGGGCTAAACACCACCCAGAGTTAAACCTGCACACCGGTTTAAACCTGAGCCTGGGCTTTGCTGAAGTGCTTTAAGCTGGTGTTTGCTGAGCCCTCAGGCACAGCTTTTCCTCTGCTCTTCCCAAACATTTCCCTCGGCAGTTTGTGTTTGCTGGGATATTTTGGGAGGGGCCCTTTGCTTTTTTTTCCTTCCTGAATTGGCCCAATATTTGCATTTCATTATCCCTTATTTGCACTTCAGGTGTTGCTGGTGGTAATTTGCTGTCCTGGAAAACGTTCCATGTTGTGTCCTTGGAAATTGGAGTCAATCCCATGGGGCAGGTGAGCTCTCCACAAAAACCAGCTGCAAACTAAGGGAATTTGGGAGAGGGAGCTCAGAGGTGAGAAATGCTCCAGGGATGAGGGCCAGGAAATAGGGCAGGGACCTTAAAGTGAACTGGATAAGGAAAATTTATTGAGTGTATCAGGTCAAACCATCTCAGCACAGGGAAGCTGCTCCATGAAAAGAGGATGGAAACTGAGCCAGCTTGGGGAAAAAAAACCCGACAGAAATAAAAGGAACATTTCCAGGTGTAAAAAGCAAGGGAAGGGCAGGAGAATGAAAACAATCAGCAGGGACATGAGGATTGCTGAGAAATCCTTCTGTAGGCACCTAAAACAGGAAAAATTCAACTTCCAGTCCATGGACAGGGAAAATTCCCACGGGAAGGCTCAAAGGGAAGTGTTTGATGCCTTCCCTCTGCCTTTGCAGAGTTGGAACGCTTGGGAAAGAGAGGCAAAGCTGTGGGAATGGGGCTGGAACAGAGAAAAGCAGGGAGGAGTTCCAGAAATCTGGGATTCTCACATGCTCTGAACCCGCCACCGTTCAGCCCTGAGTGTTCCAGGCAGGTCTGAGCTGCTCATTCCCGTCTCCAAGAGCACCTGCAGAGGGAGGAGGGAGGCTTCTGGATTCTGTTTCCATTTCTGGAGTCGGGAGATGACCAAGAAGCCTTGGGAGGAGGGATATCCATGGGAGAAGAGAGGGATTCAGCCTGGAAGGGATCTCAGGGGGTCCCTAATCCTGCCTCAGGCTCAAAGCAGTGAGCAGCAAGATGAAGACAGTCTGGGCTGGGCTTTATCCAGTCTGGGCTGGGCTTTATCCAGTTTGGGCTTGGAAATCTCCAAGGCTGGAGCCTCCCAAGCTGGGATCAGAGCCACAAGGATCAGCTGTGATGATGCTGAGAGGTCTCTTTGTTATCTGGTACCTCTGAGGGCTCCCTCTCCATCTCTAATTTGCAGGTGAATATTTTGGGGTCTCGAGTTTTTATCTTGGGGTCTCGATTTTGGAATTCACTGCTCCTGGGTCCCAGTGTCAGCCCCAGCCACCAGGAGCTGCATATTCCCACATCCAGGCTGTCCCCAGGCCACGGCTCTCCTGGGAAATGGGAAAGGAGCCTCAGTCTGCTGCTCCTCCACACCCCAAGGAGGGAGAAATGGGGATTGCAGATTATTTAGGGGATCAACATCCATGTTCTTACAGTGTTTTCCATCTTGGATAAGTCCTGAATTGCTCAAGGATCCGTCCTGCTGCATCCTGGCTATGTGACCTCATTTCAAGCCCTTGTTCCTAAAAAAGATGTTCCCAAATTCATGAGCAGCCCTAATGGAGGAGATCAAATCATGGAATCATGGAATGGTTTGGGGTTTTTTTATAGGGACCATATTGGATTAGGATTGCATGAAGGAAAACCCTTTTCCAGGGGGATTTTGCAGGGTGCAGCCTCCATCCCTCAGAGAGGAGCAGTCTGGATCTGTTCCAGTCTGAGTTAATCAGCAGCAGACACTTCTCTGACATTAAAACTCCAACCCCAAGTGTCGTCACATTCCTCTTGGGAAGAGATTAAAACACAGCAGGAAAAACTGCAGGTTCCCCTCCATCCAAAATCCAGACAGGTTGGGGAGTTATTCCTTTATTTTGAACGCCTTGTAAACAGACCCAAAGCCCACCTTGACCTTGACCTGGAAAAGCCAGGAAGCCTTTCCAAGGGGATAATTGCCTGCAGGAATCACCACACTGGTGATTTTGTTTGTCTGGGGTGTTTTGTTTCCCCAAACATCCAAAGTTGCTTCCTTGCTTCCCTGTCACTGACTATTTGTTTCCCAGCATTGATCAGAAAACAGGGAAGGTCTTCCCTCCTCCTGCATCCTGCTGGGAATGCCTCCAGCTGCTCCCTGGAGCAGCAGCAGGAGCTGGCCAGCTTCCAGCCCAGCCAGCATTTCAGCTGAAGTGAATGAGTTTGGAAAAAAATCCAAGCATCTGGTGCAGATTATCCAATTTCTATCCCTCATTCATTTGGCAGCCAGGAGCTCTGGCAGCTGGGCCTCAGAAATTGTGGGAGCTTTGAACTCCTTTAAAACCCCTTTGGATTGGGAGTTCTGGGCATTTTCCTCGCTCTCTGCCCAACTCAGGCTGGTTTAGGATTTCAGAAGGTGCCCCAAAACTCAAGATTCAAGTCCAGCACTGCAAGCAGGGTCCTTCCAGAGTGAAATTATTCCTTCAATCCCTGAGGAAAACAGGGAATTTGTGGGTGTCCTGCAAACTCTGTGCACTATCCACCTCCCTGGGCAGGGATTTATTTCCTGTGCTGCTCCATGAGAAGAATTAACTCACTTTTGGGTTGGGGTGAGCGGCTCACAGCCCAAGCAGCAGCTGGAACATCCATGGTGGGCTCTTCCCTCCCACTTGGCTCCTCAATATCCGCAGTGAACTCCAGGGAATGTGCTTGGATGTGTTTATAGGGCTGCAGCCCCTGGATTTGGGTTGAAGTGATCCCAACTCCACCCCTGCCCCTGTCCCACCTCCTGCAGCATTTCCACCCCTGCCCTGACTCTCACTCCTCCCTTTTGAGGAGCAGAGCCACAAACTCACCTTTTAGAGCCCATTTTCCCTGTTTCTCTATCCCTTCCCTGTTTCTGAGGGACAGGGGAATGTGAAAAACTGCAGCTCTCCTTTACAGCTCGGTGCTGGCATGGCCCCACTCAAATATATTTCGACATCCCCCGAGTGATTCTCTGCAAGTCTTTATTTATTCAGTGGGAGTGAAGGATTCATTCATTCCCCCCGGACTAAGGGAGCCCAAGGATTCCCACCCGCAGCTGAGCCCCTGCACTTCGTTCTGGGCTGCTGGGATTGTTTGCATCCATTCCGGAGCTATTGCGCTCCATTCCTGCCCAATAGATTTTTATTTGGGTATGAAATCAAAATGTGACAGCGCATGGGAAGTTAAGGAATGGAGAGATCCATAAATTACTTTTATACAGCAGAGCTGATGTGCATGTGCTGCTCTGGCCTTAACCAGTGCTCAGCCAGACTCAAGTTTAAGCTGGGTTTTAAGGGGTGCACAAATCACCCTGAGCTTTCTCTTCCCTAAAAAGTCTCTCCCATTAATCCTAATTATTAACCAGGAATGTTTTTACACCACCAGTTCTGCCCTTGGAGCTTTGCTGGGCTTGGAGCTCCCTCCCAGTTCATGGTTCCTCAACCTTCCTGTGCATCCACATCCCATCCCATGGGTGGAAGTCACTTGGAGATGTTCCCGCATGGCAGGAGATGGTTCTGCTGGACAAGAGGAATTTTGGGAACTGGTGGGACTGGTGGAGACCCTTCATGTGCTCTGTGCCCAGGCAGTGGCAGGGACAGGGAGGAGAGGATGGGGGATCAGGCAGGAGCTGCTTCTCCTCATGGGAAACACATGGACAGACCTTTCCTGGAGGCTTCTGTTCCCTCCTCACCAAGACTCTGCCATCAGAACCTGTGGAAATGGGAATAGGAGCATGGAATCATGGAACGGTCTGGGAGGGAAGGGACCTCATCCAGTGCCACCCCTGCCCTGGCAGGGACACCTCCCACTGTCCCAGGCTGCTCCAAGCCCCAATGTCCAACCTGGCCTTGGGCACTGCCAGGGATCCAGGGGCAGCCACAGCTGCTCTGGGCACCCTGTGCCAGGGCCTGCCCACCCTCCCAGGGAACAATTCCTGCCCAAGATCCCATCCAGCCCTGCCCTCTGGCACTGGGAAGCCATTCCCTGTGTCCTGTCCCTCCATCCTTTGTCCCCAGTCTCTCTCCATCTTTCCTGTTGACTCCATTCAGGCCCTGGAAGGCCACAGTAAAATCCCCTTGGATCTTCTCTTCTCCAGGCTGAACAATCCCAATAGCATTAAAAGCCATCTCTTTCTTTCCATTAAGTTAAAAATTACATTCATTAGATTTTTAAATATTTGTATTAATTATTCCAAGTCATTTGCTGTATTCCTTGATTAATAACTCCAGCAAAGTTCCTCCAAAGTCCCTCTTTTGCTGTATTTGACTTTTTTGGAGCCATTACCCTGAGGGGTTTTGGTCCTCAGCTTGTACCTGAGGGGTGCAAGAAGGGGGAGTGATTCCAGGGATATGAGGGACATGAGGACATGCTGGCACAGCAGGATTTGGGATTTCTGAGCTATTCCTCATCTCCATGTGGACAATAAGGGATGTGCTGGCCATTAATGAAGGATTTTACCCCAACAGAGCCTTGTGTGAGCAGAAATGGTGGGAATTATCCAGCTGGATCATCTCCTGGTGGGACACCCTGCTCACAGAGCTCCAAGCAGCTGGAGAGGAGCATTCCAAGGAATCTCCCTGCCTGGAAATGCAAGAGCTTTGGATCAGGCATTCTAACCATGGAGCATCCAGCAGGACACAGGACCAGAGCCTACCAGGGGAATCCTTGGAGATGGGAAGAGGAGACCACGACTTGTCCTGTCAAAGGGAATGGGCTGAAGATGGGAAGGAGCTGGAGCATCATCCCCCTCATCCTCCCTGGGTAGGGATGCTCCTGCCAGGGATGGGATGGATGTCTGGCTCTGGAGGAGCGATCCCAATCCCCAAGATGCTGAGGAGGAGAGTCAGCAGGAAAGGATCCAAAGCTGTTGGGAATTTTTGGTTGTCTCACTTTGATTTCTTCTGGTTTTTCCCCCTTGTTTGTCTTGAAGCAGAAACCCTGGATCAGTTCCAAGGTGTTTGTCAAGCCCTTGGACGTCCTCCATGAAAGGTCCAGATGCATGGGAATGATCCCATTATTATTATTTGCATTGTTTGCATTGTTTGCATTATTTGCATTATTTGCATTATTTGCATTATTTGCATTATTTGCGTTGTTTGTGTTGTTTGTGTTGTTTGTGTTGTTTGCATTGTTTGCATTGTTTGCATTATTTTACTGGCCTGTGGGAGATGGATCTGAGGACAAACATCCCAGGAAAACAGCTCAGGAAGGAGAGACAAATCAGGAGCACACCCTGGATTCCTCCATCACTCCCTCAGTCCCTCATTTTCCAGTTTTACCCTTTCCCAGCAGAGAAGACTCCGAGGGAGAGGAGCTTCCTTGGGCAGAACAGCCGGAGGCAGGGAGAAAAGCAGGATTTGTTCTGGGGTTGCTGCTGAGGAGGTGAAGGTCAGGAGAAGGAAAGGCTGAATGGGATTCCCACCACGGAAACACCTGGCAGCTCTTCCCAAGAGTATGGTGGGCTCCCACAGCCGCAGGGACACACAGGGACATCCAGGGACACCAGGGACATCCAGGGACAGACAGGAACACCCAGGGACACACAGGGACACACACAAGGACACCCAGGGACATCCAGGGACACCAGGGTCTCCCAGGGACATTCAGGGACACCAGGGACATCCAGGGACAGACAGGAACACCCAGGGACACACAGGGACACACACAAGGACACCCAGGGACACCCAGGACCCTCAGGGACACACACAAGGACACCCAGGGCTCAGCCCCTCTCCCTGGGGCTCCTCTCCAGGCTGAGCAGCCCCAGCTCCCTCAGCCTTTCCCGGGCACGGAGATGCTCCAGGCCCTTCCCCAGCTCCAGGAGCTCCTGTCCCTGCTGTGCTGAGGATCCAGGGATGGGCACAGCACCCAGAGGTGCCTCCAGGGCTGGGCACAGGGGCAGGATCTGAACATGGCCCAGGATGAACCATTTCCACCAAGGGCTCCTCTGTTCTTGAGAACATCCCTGGCAGTTTTGCTCCCTTGGAACGGCACTGGGCAGTGCCAGAGCACAGCAGGGATGCTCTGCTGGAGCAATTATGGATCTGACAGTCCAAGGAGGAAAGTGAGGATAAGCTAAAAAGGGGGGAAGTGCTCTCTGCGCTCCAAATTCTTAGCAGGGAAGGTGAAGGGCCTGACTTAAACCCAGCAAAGACTCCAGGAATCCATCCTGGGAAGGCAGAAGTATCAACAACCCAAGTTCATAACCCTGGAGCCAAAGAAGAGCCCATCAGTTCCCTGTGAAGCTGATGGGGCCACAGCTAACCCACGGGGCTCCTGGAGAATCAGCAGTGCCTTGGGAGCCTTTCCTGCAGCGCTCTGCTCCTGCCCAGCCCAGGAGGATCAGGAACCTTTCATCTGTTTTTCCTCCACGGCTCCTGCAAGTGGCAAAGGTCAGCCATAAATATTCCAGATCAGCAAATCCACTGTAGCTGAGGTGAGGCAGCAGGATTCCTGATGGACACGGGGTTTGCAGGAGGTGTTAACAACATTCCTGCAGCACAGCAGCCTTTGGCTCTGCCCTGTGCAGGGGTGTGGAAGTCTGAGTTTGGGATTTCTGCTGGAAAGCTCAGTCATGGTCTCCCAAGGGATATTCATGGGAATATCCCCCCAGAGCCATTGCAAAGAGGGGTGTGGGGCATGGAGACAGCAGGGATGCGTCCTACTTCACACAGAGAAGTTCAGGTTGGCACCAGCAAGGCTCTCTCCGGTTTGGACGTGAATTGTTACACCAGAAAAAGGACAGAGATGGCAATGACACCTTACAGAGCCATGTCAGCTCTTCCCCAGCCTTCCTAGAGGTCCCGGTGTGACACTTTTGGGGGATGCAGGAGGTGATTGAGTTCAACACAACTCCAGCCCTCGCCAGCCAGAGCACCTTGGAGCCAAACCACCCCCCGAGCTGGGCCTCCCCCTCTCATCAACCCACAGAGCCCATTTTCCAGCTCCAGCCGTGTCTGCAGCTTCCTATTTTAGTGTCCAAAATGCCTGGAACAAATATTTATCTCACCAATAAGTAAAATCAAACACTGGGTGTTTGTTTGTGAACACGCTAGGATGAAGCAAAGTTTGGGATCTCCTTCATTTTCATTCCATGAAAATGAAGAGTGAGCAACACCCTGAGGCACGGGGTGGGATTGTTGGGGTGTCTGTGCAGGGCCAGGAGCTGGACTGGTGATCCCTGTGGGTCTCTTCCAACCCAGGGTATTCCATGATTCTCTGACCTACCCATGGCCCAAAGCTGAGAGTTTCACAGCAGCAAAATCCTTGCTGAGGGACACTTTATCCCAGGGCTGGCAGGCAGGAAATGCTGCTCTGCTACGGACTCTGGGACATGACCATCACACCAGTTACTGCCCAGTTAATGCCCAGTTACCGCCCAGCTAATGCCCAGCTAATACCCAGCTAATGCCCAGTTACAGCCCAGTAAATGCCCAGTTACTGCCCAGTAAATGCCCAGTTAATGCCCAGTAAGTGCCCAGTTACTGCCCCATTAATGTCCAGTTACAGCCCAAGGACCTNCGGGGTGGGATTGTTGGGGTGTCTGTGCAGGGCCAGGAGCTGGACTGGTGATCCCTGTGGGTCTCTTCCAACCCAGGGTATTCCATGATTCTCTGACCTACCCATGGCCCAAAGCTGAGAGTTTCACAGCAGCAAAATCCTTGCTGAGGGACACTTTATCCCAGGGCTGGCAGGCAGGAAATGCTGCTCTGCTACGGACTCTGGGACATGACCATCACACCAGTTACTGCCCAGTTAATGCCCAGTTACCGCCCAGCTAATGCCCAGCTAATACCCAGCTAATGCCCAGTTACAGCCCAGTAAATGCCCAGTTACTGCCCAGTAAATGCCCAGTTAATGCCCAGTAAGTGCCCAGTTACTGCCCCATTAATGTCCAGTTACAGCCCAAGGACCACAGGCCATTTTGGGCTCACACAGAGTCTGCTCTGCTCCTCCTCTGGGGGTTCATTATCCCAACCCACAGCAGATTCCCAGTGCCCCTCTGAAAGCAGCAGCCTCCTGCCTTGCTGCCGCTCGTTAAGGACACCCGGGATTAACTGGGAATCGTGAAAAGCCGGTGGCTGTGCGAGGGCTCTGAACACCTCTGCTTAATGTTTTACTCTCCTCATTGAAGCACAGGAGCCCTGAGCAAATCGCCTTCTTAATGACCACATCATCATCATCATCATCATCATCATCATCATCATCATCATCCCGGTGAAGTCGTTAGGAGGGGATGGGAGCAGGGGGACCTTTGTGAATAACAAAGGGATGAGCTCCCTCACACGGGTCGCTGTCTGCACGGTGATGCTCCTGTTGTGGAGACACCCCTGGGGACACGTTTGTGCTGCAGGGTGACAGGTGACAAAGCAGAAATACCGGCTGGAATGACGGGGCAAGGCACGGCCCTAAAACAGAATGATCAGCTCTGAATTAATTGATGTAATGGTCCTATCAAAGCGCCTGTATTTAATAGCCCGGGATTGATCGCTCCTGTTGGCTACAATTCCATCCTCTCTCCTGCCAGGAATAAAAGCAGGCAATGACTTTTAAACCCAGAGCAAATGGCACTTTGTGTCCTGTTCCCTGGCAGCGCTGCAGGGACAGCACGAGTGGCTCTGGTGTGACAAGGAGCCTTAATCTCCTCTGTCGGCGTCTCCGAGGTGGGACGAGCTCCAAAGATAGCCACAGACATGACAGCCTGTCGGGAGGCACACGCTGCTCCAGCCCAGCCTGTGACAGAGCACCACGGAGAGGGACAATAAATAATTGACAGTGCTGGGGATTAATGGAAGTGTCAGAGCACAGGAACCTCAGCCAGGGCTGCATCCGAGGCCTCTGCGGGTACGGAAAAGCTCCACATCCCTGGAAAACTCAGAAATTCTGGAAGCCTGGGGAGTCCTCATGTGTCCCACAGATGTCTCCCATGCCCTGTCATCACCTGAATGTGGAAATGTTGCATTAGTTTGATGTCGCTTTTAGACTCCTGTCGCTGTTTTACACCACAATGACACAGACTCTGAGATTCAGGAGGCTAAAAAGTGACTATTTTGGGATGTCTCCCTTATATACTATTTTACACAGACCAGTGTGATTGGTGAAACAAAGGCAAACCTCTTCAATCACATTGGTCAAACCAGGGGGACATCGAGAAGAAGAAAAAATGCATAATACAGGTACAGTTACAAGAAAATTCCTCATGTTTACCAAGCTTCTCTGGGAAAGAATTTCAGAAGAACCAACCACCTCAAGCACCAAACCAGGGCTACAGACTCCAGTCAGGCCTGTGCAGGATCCTTCTGGTTTATTTTAAAATGAACCTGTGTGTCCCAGCCCGTGGCTGTTACAGTGTAGTCACCAAAATCACACAATCCTGGAATATCCTGAGCTGGGAAGGACCCACAGGATCACGGATCCAGCCCCTGGCCCTGCCCAGACCCCCAACAATCCCAGCCTGGGCATCCCTGGCAGCGCTGTCCAAAGGCTCCTGGAGCTCTGGCAGCCTCAGGGCCGTGCCCATTCCCTGGAGAGCCTGGGCAGTGCCAGCACCTCTGGGGGAAGAACCTTTCCTGCTCTGCAGCCTGAGCCTGCCCTGGCCCAGCTCCAGCCCTGCCCTGGGTGATGTCCCTGTCCCAGAGCAGGGATCAGAGCTGCCCCTCTGCTCCCCTTGGGATTTCCCCTGGATTGGCACCACTTGAGCTGGGCTGGGATTAATCTCAGGGTTCCAGTCCCAAGTGGTTTCCCTGGATGGCTGCAAAACTCGACCTAAACATGGGGTGGCAGAAACCCACCCAAGGAAATGCTGAGGAAATTTGCTGTCCCAGCAGCAGGAAGCTCAGGACATGGGAGAAAGGGATTTGCTCTGTTTGTATCCCATGGGAAATGGGTACAGACACATTCCCAGCATGGCGCTGAGCTAAAAATATGATGGAGATGAGACAGAGGAAGAATTAAGCATGGACGTGGCCACAGCTTCCACTTGGACCGTGTCTCCTTCTCCATGAATGAATTGGGATTTTACCAGACACAGGGAGCCAAGCATGAGGGAGACTAAAATTAATGAGGAAAATTTCTGTGATGAAATAAGGAGTGAGAAAAAGGCAAAAGAGACTTTTCCTGGAGTCTTAAGCAATGATGACCCAGGCAAAAGAATATCCACTGCTGTTGCTTCAGCCTTCACTAAAGGAGCCAGTGACAATGACAGGGTGAACAAACAGCTCCGGTGACAAAGGGGACAGGATTTACTCTGCAGCAGGAGAAGGATGGGGCAGGGAGCCCTTAGGGCCATTAGGGGATCCCAAATTGCCTGGCCCTGCCAGCATTATCCCTGCAGTGCTTAAAAGAGGCTGAATCAATCTTGGAGCACTTGGCTTTTATCTTAGAATGTGTGTAGAGAAAATTTGGGAGGTCTGGAAAAAATAAATGCTAAGACTATCTTTTAAAAAAGGATAAAATGGGGATCTGTTGCCTGAAATACCCAGGACAAGAATGGGAATGTATTATCTGGCAAAGAGCTTGTGAACACCTGGGAAATAATGAGGCAGGGAATTACAGCCAGGTTTGATTTGTCAAGAGCAAATCACATAAAATCAATTTAAAGCCCTTTCATGGCAGCAAAAACAGGCCTTGTGCTCAGGTGAGCAGTGATGGATGGCATGGATCAGGATTCCAGTGAACAGGAAAACTCAGCTGCCCTGGGGAGAGCACAGGGAACACCCAGAGCTGCAGGGAAACATCCCGGGATGTCCCCACGGCACACATTCCAAGGCTTTGCCTGGACAGCTGAGTCTGGCTGTGGCTCAGCTCAGGACGGAGGTGCAGGAGTGGAAAACAGGATTTTGGAAGGAAATCAAAGCTGTCACCACTGGAGGTTGGGAGGTGATGGAGGGAGACTGCTGCCACTTGGAATTGTAGGAAAGGAGCTTCGGGGTGTGCTGGTTTGGCATTTATTGACATTTGATGAGGAAAGGAAGAAATCTACAGAGGTGGTTTTTGTAAGAAAAGCTGTGATTAACCAATCAGTGACTGAGTATTGATAATATTGATACCTGGTTAAACCAGTAGAAAGTTGACATGCCTCTGGGAATACACATGTTAAAAGCAGAGAATACCAGGAAAAGCTTTTTTTTTTTTTTTTTTTTGT
>VYXD01001908.1:72268-83612 GCA_013397195.1 Hylia prasina | reverse complement strand
CAGGGTGACAATCCTCCATCACAGAGGGGGTGGCAGGGACCTGCCTGGGTCCCTGTGCCAGGGTTTGAGCTGTGCCAGGGGCTCATCTCCTAAACACCCAGAGAAGGTGTGGCTGCCCCATCTGGAAGTGTCCAAGGCCAAGTTGGACAAGACTTTGATCAAATGCCTTGAAATAATTAATACAAATACTTTTAAACCCAATGTATATAATTTTTAACTTAATGGGGAAAAAAATAGGTGGCTTTTAATGCTATTGAGGTTGTTCAGCCTGGAGAAGAGAAGCTTCAGGGAGATCTTTCCAGGGCCTGAAGGGGCTCCAGGAGAGCTGGAGAGGCACTTGGGACAAGGGCTGGCGGGACAGGACACAGGGAATGGCTTCCCAGTGCCAGAGGGCAGGGCTGGATGGGATCTTGGGCAGGAATTGTTCCCTGGGAGGGTGGGCAGGCCCTGGCACAGGGTGCCCAGAGCAGCTGGGGCTGCCCCTGGATCCCTGGCAGTGCCCAAGGCCAGGCTGGACATTGGGGCTTGGAGCAGCCTGGGACAGTGGGAGGTGTCCCTGCCCAGGGCAGGGGGGGGACTGGATGGGATTTAAGGTCCCTTCCAAACCATTCTGGAATGCTGGGATAAACAGCCTGAAGAAGAGCCGAGTGCCCAGGGAGGGCTTTGCTGCTGGGGCATTGCTGCTCAGAGGACCAAGGAGAAGGAATTATGGAATCACTCAGTGTGAGGAAAAGGAAGGTGAGGTTGAATTTAAATAAATGTAAAGTCAAGTGCAAGGAGGGAAGTCCTAATTAGGCATCTCCAGGGATGAGCTCCAAGTGGATTATTGTCATTCCAGAGTGAGGCAGTGAGATTTTATCAGTTCCATAAATACATCAGCTCAGCATACAAAGCAAGCAAATCAAATTATGGAATTATCAGGACAAGAGAGGACAGACACACAGGAATCTGTGTGTGACACTGGTAAATCCATCATAAAGCTCTGCTGGTAAATCCATGATGAACTTGTGCCTGGATACCGGGGCATTTCTGGGCCCTCCCATCTGGAACAGGAATGCAGGAGAGGTGGAAAAGGTGGAGAAAACCACAGTGGAGCAAAGAAGTTCATGAAGGAGCAATTGGATAATTCAGGGAATTTCAGAGTCAGGTGATGCCTTTAGTTTCAGCTTCCATGCATTCCAGGCTCTGTTCTGCCCAGGGTGCAGCTCTGAGCTCACACTCAGGGTCACTCAGCTCTGCACAGAGCAGGGACACAAAACAAATCCTGTTCCTGCTGCACACCAAGGACAACTTTCAGCCCAGCAGCACAAACAAGGGTGGCTGGAGGGAGGGACAAGCAGGATGGGACCTCACAGCCTGGAGCTGGAACTGGACAATTCAACCCCAATCTGCAAATGGACCAAAACTTATAAAAATGTAAGATCTTGTGACCCAACAGCCATTTTGTGTCCATTTTGTGTCCATTTTGTGTCTATGTAGTGACCATTTTGGGTACATTTTGTGACCATTTTATGACCATTTTGGGCCCACTTTGGGTGTAGCCCTGGCCAGGCCCTGCCCTACCCAAGGTGTACCCTAAAGGCCTTTCAATGAATACCTACTTTATTCTTCAGCTCTGTCCAGTCTGTTCCAGGTCAGCCTTCCCAAAGCATCACCTGTAAGGAATATAAAAATCAGGGAAAAGCTGTGAATTGACAGCTGCAGAGACAGAGCAGGGGAACACCTGAGACAAAGAGGTCAGGAATGTTTCAAGGGAGCATTGAGGGAGCCCCTGGACACTCCCCAGAGCATCCTGCTGGGAGACATGCATGGAAAACAAAGGAAGCAGCTCCCAGTCACTGCAAATCCTCATCCAGCCTGGCCCTGGAGGGATAAATGCAGAATCCCATTTACTGAGACCTCACATGGGGAGGGGACAGAGCCTCAGCCACAGGTGAGGGAGGGTGAGACAGCACAGGAATAGGAGTTGGGCCTTGGAGGAACTACAGGAGAGAGCTGTCCTAGAAGGGGGATTAATGGGGTCTGGGCTTTCTCCCAGGAGGGAAGAATGGGGGAAAAACAAAGTAAAAATTGCTGTTTTGTCTGGAGCCAGCCTGTGGGAGAGTGCAGAGGGCAGGACAAGGATCAGCTCCCAGTTTTGCCAGAGGATGGGGACAGGGTGTCAGGACAGAGGGGTTTAGTACAAGCCCAGGAAATCAACTCTCTCCTGCTCCTCTCCCTTCTCCTGTGGATGCAGAGCGAGGCTCTGGGTGATCGGTGGGGAAGTGGGAGCAGGAGTGAGCAGCAAACACAGCCCTGCCAGCATCGGGGCTCCCTGCAGTGACACATAAATTCATGTCCTGCCTTCCCTACTGACTACCGTCCTCACCCTAAAAGAAAGGTCTGCTCACATCCTGGTTACACCTGGAGCCTGAACTGCAGACATTACTGGGGAATGATTGTTTCCTAATTTGCTCCCCCCCAGCACAGCTTTGGACAGTGTCAAAGAATGCAGCTCAGAGGGGGCCTGAATTCCAGCCGTGGCCACAGCCCTGCTGAAGGCTCAGCAATAATTCCTGGCTGCTGCCAGGATGGAGCTCTTCTCCAACAGATTTGGAGCTAAAATTTAATCCATTATGGCTGTAAACAACCCACTCCAATGGGAAGCAGGTGTAACCTGTGCTGTCTGCTGAAAATATGAAGTCATAACTCTGTGAAAATGGTGAAAACCCGAGCATCTGTCTGGTTATTTGTCAGTGGGTAATGTCCCCTGCATCCCACAATTATTGGGAGTGGGATTCATCTGGCTCCATGTGTCCCTCTGCAGCTCTCAGCAGGATAAGCAACAGAGCCCAAGCTGCCATTAATCCTGGCCTAGAGCCTAAAATAGGTCAGTGAACAGCACCTGGAAGTGTCACTTTCCCTCCAGACACTGCAAAGGGCCCACGGAGATGTGATCAGACACAGGCATTAAAAATTAGGTAGAATAAATCCCCCCGGGAATTGCTGCCCATGTATCTGAGCAGCATCATTGATCCCAGGGTGAGTTCAATCCCAAGCAGTAATGGAAGGAGACACAGACACTGCTCAGTCTGTCCCTACAGCTGTTCATCCCTGTCGTGTTCTGGCATGTTCATCCCCGTCAGCTGGGACTGGCACAGTGACACCAGCACCGGGTCAGGCCAGGGAAAGTCACCCAGACACCTTTTCCAGACACAGCTCGGCCTGTTCTCTCCCAGAGATCCTCTTGAGGGATCACTGTGCATCCCCTGAGGTGTGGGGACAGGGAAAACCTGGGCCAGGTGACCCTGAGTGGGGAGGAACGAAAGGGCAAAGTCGGTGTCGGAATTTGGAAGTGTAGAAACAAATCCTTTTTACCTGAGGGAAAGGTGGGGAGCAAAAGGTGCCATCCCACAGGTATGCCCAGGTCTGGAGAGCCTGAAAAGCTGGGGCTATCCTGAGTGAGCCCATCTGGTATCAAATGGGATCAGAAAAGGCCTCAGAGCTCATTTCTCTCCCCTTCCCTCCTTCTGCAGGAAGACATGGAGAGTCCTGCTCCTGCAGGACCTTTCCTCCCCTGGAACACATACAGCACAATTTTACATAGGGCAAAAATTGCAGGATTTATTTTTCTCCTCCCCTTCTCTCTGTGAGCACAGAACCCAGCAGCAGCTCAGGAGTGGCCATGGAGGAGCTCAGTTTATTGCCTGGAACACCACCCAGCATCAGCAGGGCCCTGGTGGAAACACAGATCCCAGGCAGGCCAGGAAAAGGGCTGTTAGGAAAATGAGCTGGAGCGCTCTGAGGAGCTGCTGCAGTCGTTTCATGGAGAGCACAATTCCCGACCCCTCTGGGAACCCAAACCTTCCAGCACTTCCTTCTGTGCCTGCCAGGATTTCGGGGCCATCTGTGAAGCCTCACCACTGTCCCCACACTGGCCAAGCACCCAGAGCTTCTTGATTCCAGAGGGGGCATCGGGACGAACATCCAGGGAAGGACACAGGTTCCTGAGGGAGTTGGGGGCAGGGGATGAGGGGCAGTGCAGTTCAAAGGGAGGATGCTGAGCACACATTCCGGGGTGCAGAGACAAATCCTCTGGAGAAGATTGTCACCCTGGTTTTGAGGATTTTTCTAAGCCTTCTGAATTGTCCTTCATATTGGAGTCAGAATTTTTACTTTCCCACACTTTTACTATAAACAACACCTTTGTTTTCCTAACTGTCCTTCCTTGTTTACATATTTTTAGGAAGGAGGAGAAAGTTGATTGAGAGTTAGTCTTGACCAAAGTGGTTTGGGAGTTGGGATTTCATCCTCCAACCCACAGGCACCTTTGGAAATGTATAAAATTGAGTTTTGTAAATAAACTCGGGCTTTTCCTGCTTCGCTCATCACCGTGTCCTTGTGAAGTTCTTTCGTGTCATGTTGTGGCAGAAGATGAAATGGAGAATCAGAGTTGTCCCCCTCTGTTACCCCAGGAATGTCAGAGCAGAGAAGCTGTTTTGTTCAGTCACAACACAACACACCAGCAGGACCTGGGGTAAAGCAACTCTTGGGATCGTATTTTCAGTAGGAATCAGGCAAAAATCCATCTGAAATGTCTCAGATAAGAACATTGTAACTCCTGTGCCAGCCCATGCTGACAGGAGGCAGCTGTCTTTGCTCTCCTGGCGTGTGACAGGGTGTCCTGAGCTGGGTGCTGCACTGAGGGGGAGATTCCCAGAGGAGCTGGGTGTTTATGGGGATGGCTCCAGGATGGGTGGCACCAGTTGTGGCTCAGGATCATCTCCTGGGGCCTCCATAGAATCACAGGATCATTAAGCTTGGAAAAAGCCTCCAGGTCATCAGGTCCAACCTTTGGCCAAACACCACCATGCCCAGTAAGACAAACTTCATGACAAGTGCCCAGACAAGGCTGGAACCCCACATTCCATCTCTTCATCCTGTTATTCCCACACGAGTGAGGTGAGCTGGGAGATGCTGCAGGATCTCTGCTCCTGCTTTTCTCTGCTCCAATAAACCTGCCAGGGCTCTGCCCTCACATCTCCAGGGGCTGCAGACCAGCCCAGGTGCCTCCAGGTGCTTTGGTGCTCCTGAGGCACCAGGAATTGGGGTGACAGCAGGGCTGCAGGTGGCTCTGAGGGAGGGACACCCTTTCACCCCCACACTGCAGCGCTCAGGTCACCTCAGGGCCACTCCAGCAGTGACTGGAAAAAAAAATCAGGCCTGAAATCATCTCTTCCAAACTCTGCCTGCTCAGCAGGGACACAGGAGCAGGAGACTTGTCCACAGGTCCTTGTCACAGGAAGCACCAAGTGACAGCCAGAGTTATGCTGGCTGTGTGTCCCTTATTCTAAAGGCAGATCCCTGATGGCTTTGATTCCTTCCTCGAGGTGATTTTTTATTGCTTCTTCCAGCAGATGACCCTGATTTCATTTGCTCCACGAGTTCCAGGGAGGCCACATCAATCAGGCAAAGCCTGGAGAGGAAGCAGCCCCACCGTTGATTAAAGCTGGCTCTGAGAGTGGAATTCAGCCTGGAGGAACCTTGTCTTTTAACAGGAACTAATCACAAAGTGAGGGGGGAAAGGAGTTGCTCTTTTTGTGCTGTTGGTGTTCCTTGTGTACTGAAAAACATTGAGCAACTGAACATAAATTCTTTCGCACTTTCTAATTTTTTTTTTTTTACAATCATCATCATCATCATTTGCTTCCTTTTCTGTCCCATCAAACTATCCTTACCTTAATCCAGGATTTTTCCTACTTTCACCCTCTCAGTTCTGACCCCACCCCAGGGCAGGGCAGTGGGAGAGGGGCTGTGCTGGGCTCAGTTTCCAAGTGGGATTAAAGCCCCACAGCCCACCTGGACAATGACGTTTTATTCCAAGGATTTGGTGAGGATGAAGGGCAGGACAGGGCTCATCCTGCGAGCTCATCTCTCTGATGAGACCTGGCCTGGCCCTCCTGGGTCTCCACCCCTGACTGGCAGGAAGGGCTCAGAGCTGGACTGGCATTGTCTTCCTTGAAAACTGCCTGATTTCCCAAAATTTTGGGATCAAGTTCAGCTTGGAATGTGTTTTGATAACCTACAGCTGAGATAACACCATGTAATCAATCTGTTCTCAATAAAAGGGGATTTTTTAATCCATAAATATGGACTAGTTGAGTCCTGGCTGGCCAGGGCAGGTCCCTGGTGACCAAGACTCAGTCACGGTGCAATTTCCACGTCCCACGTGGATTGTGACCATTCCAGGGAGTGCAGCAAGGCAAATGATGCCCCTAAAAAGAAATAATTTTTCTTTTCTCCCAGCTGGGAGGCTCTCCCATCAATCCCTAAATATAACAGCAATTTCCATGCATCTTGGAAGTTTATATGGAAGTAGGTCCTCGGTTGCTTGGGGTGGTTCATCAGATATAAGTCACTATGCAAATGGGACAAGTGCAAATGCTCAGATGATGGCATTAGAATTTTATGGACTATAATTACAAAATATTCTTGTATATCATTATTTTGATATGATTATTTTCATATCATTACCATGGAACTTGGAGGAGAAGAACTCTTGAAATGTTTGCATGAGGAAAATGAAAATATGGGGAAAGGAGAAGGGATGTGCTGCAGAAAAGTCCCCCAGTACCAGCAATCATTAACATGAATTTTGGGGATTGCAGCAGCAAATTAAACCCTTTTCTTGCAGGCCTCACTCAGTGGTAAAATGGCAAATCCTTATGGGATAAAAGCAGGATGGACATTCCCAACAATATATTAGTTCTCCTTCATCTGAGGAAAATTATTTATAAAGGCTGGACGTGGTTTTCTTTACTGTTGATGCTTCATGCTATGAAAATAAAAAAAAAAATCTGTTGATTTGTATTACAGCATCATTATCAGCTGCTTGATTATTTTCAAGATAAGAAAGGTGGCAGAGGGAATACTGCAGAATACAAAAAAAAAATCAAACATTTGGAGCTTTGGTTATTTATCATCATTTGTAGTTTCTGTGCTAATATTTAATATGGTAGATTTGACTCCAAATGAACATGCCCTGTGTAAACCCGCAGCCCAAAACAGGGAATGCCATGGATGGATCCAAATTTTATCTTTGGAATAGTCAAAAAGGCCGAGGGCAGCTGGGCTGTGCCAGCCCCAGGGTGGCAGCAGGAGCAGGGCAGTGCCTGTCCCCTGTGCTGGCCCTGCTGGGGCACCTCCAGTGCTGGGGCAGCTCTGGGACCCTCCTGGCAAGAGACACCTGCAGGGGCTGGAGCGTGTCCAGGGCAGGGAACGGAGCTGGGAAGGGGCTGGAGCCCCAGGAGAGGCTGAGGGAGCTGCAAAGGGGCTCAGCCTGGAGAAAAGGAGGCTCAGGGGGACCTTGTGGCTCTGCACAACTCCCTGACAGGAGGGGACAGCCGGGGGGGTCGGGCTCTGGGAACGGGGACAGGAGGAGAGGGAACGGCCTCAGGCTGGAACAGGGGAGGCTCAGGGTGGAATTTGGGAACATTTCTTCATGGAAAGGATGGTCAGGCCCTGGCACAGCTGCCCAGGGCAGTGCTGGAGTCCCCGTCCCTGGAAATGCCAAAACCCCATGGATGGGGCACTTGGGGACCTGCTTGCACTGGATGATCTTGGAGTGTTTTTCCGACCTGAACCATCCCGTGATTCTGTGAAGAACCAGTTCTAATCCCTCTTAACTCATGGAAGTTCTCCCAGCACAACAGAAATCTTTCAATTTGCCAACCTTAAACCCGTTGAAATCCAAGTGTCTCTCCACAAGTCTTTTTCTCTCTCTAATGTGCACCTAACAGGCTCATTAAATGATTGAATGTCATTAAAGGTCACTCCTGCACATCCAGAAGGACTTTCCACATGGAATTTTAAATTTTATTACATAGAAATAAAGCTGGGGGTGCACAGACCCTCTTTTTAATAGTCTAATATGCATGCATTTATTTATTTATTTCTCAGAAGAGGGTTTTTTTCGTGCCACAGCTAATTAAAGCAATCTCACCTCTTGCTCTGTCTATGAGATATTGCAAACATTAAAGCAGGAGCTAAAAAAAGGGAACAAGTGACATTATTTGGCCACAAATACAGCGCCTATTTAAAAGACAGGCATTGGTAAAATGGAAAAAAGCCAAAAAGTTTCATTCCATCACATTTTGGGATAACAAGGAGGCATTTGAGAGGCTTTAAGTTGATTTTTTGGACTATTTTGTGTAGAAAAAGTCAGCACAGGTTGTGCGTGATAACAGCCCAGGAGCCCTGGATGTGAAAATACCTGAAATTTAAGCTTTAAATATTTCTTTAAATATTTATTTCACTACTTCTCACACCAGGGACCTGTGTTGTCCCCATTTCAGTGGGGAAAAAAAAGCTTTCCTTGAAGAACTAAATATGAATAAGCCACAGAAATCCATGAAATATTGATCCTGTCCAGGCTTGCCTGCAAATGGAAGTGAATCCTGTTCATACACCTAAGGAGTGTTTTACAAATTCATTAAAAATAACACAGGAGCCCCAGAATGTACTAAAGGTGATTAATTTGTACCATTTAAAATAATATACTCCAGCTTATAAAAGCTGAATTATTTACGAGAGCAGCAGTAACATCTACCGGAAAGAAAAATAAATGTCGGGCTAAAGTAAACAACGTTTTTCCAAATGTCACAACACACACCATAATTTCTGCATTTCCAGCTGGTTGTTCCTCATCTTCAGAGAACCACGGGATTGCCAAAGCCGGAATAACCCCTGGAGATCACCAAGGACTCTGCCAAAGGAGTAGATTGTCCACGACCAGGGGCTGGATATCTCCAAGGATGGAGAATTCACAACATCCTTGGACAATCAGGGCTTGACCAACCCTAAAATTCTTCTTTTTACGTGTGAGTGGAGGCGCCTGTATTTCAATGTTTTGAGCACTGTCCCTGTTCCTGGCACTGGGCACCACTGGGAAGAGCCTGGATCCTATTGGAATTCTGGAAACTTAGATTTGGGGATTTTAGTATATAGCAATACTTGTGAGTTAAGCTGGAGAATTTTGGGCATTGTCTGAGTTCTTTACCTTCTTCCTTCTTCTTCATGGATTTGGGTGGTTTTCTGTGAATAAGGTCTGCAATGAGGGCTTTGGGTGGTCATTATTGGGTCAAAAACATAAATAACATAGGTGTCTGTGGGCTCGATGTTTCTAAGCCTGAGAATTGCTAAGCCCTTCCCAAGGGAATTTTTCAATTGTTTTCATTTTTCCAGATAACTTTGTGTAAATAACAAATTTTTTCTCATAACATTTCTAAGTAAACAATGTTCCTTTCCCGTAGAAGACCTCTCTCCCAAACANAAAAAGGCTGAATGAATTGTAAATAAAACCTTCTGATTCTCTTCTGCCTTCTGACTGGAGTCAAGCATCTTTATTTCGTGTCCAATTGCAACAGGTGTCACCTCATTATCGGGTGATTAGTGCTTAAATAACCTCGGAAAGAGTCAGAGGTGCTCCATTTTACCTCATTTCTCTAAGTTGCTAGTTAGAGCTCACACCTGGTGAGTCTGTAAATAGATAAGAAACAATAAACATCCACTACCTTACGTTTCCCGTGGTATTCATCCTGGCCTTGGCAGAGAAAAAGAAGCCAGAACCGTCACAGGATCCGACTCCTCCCCATCCTGCCGGGTACTGATGGACACGGACAAGGTCTCCCCTTCTCCAGGCTGAACAATCCCAGGTCTCACTAGGCACCAAGGATGCTGCCAACCCATTCCCACTCTCCTGGCCCTTTCCTGCTCCCAGGACCTTCTCCAGATGTGCAGGAGGAGCTGCAGCCACAGGAGAAGGTGCACAGGACACTGTGGCACAGAACAGCTGCAGAGCCAGAGCAGATTGACCTTCCTTGGGGTGTGTTTCAGATCCACTTTGGAGCCTTGAGGCATCACCTGAAACCTCAATCAGGCACGATGGGAAGTGAAGCTCCCCTTGGCCATCTGTCACTATGGTGTGACCACACTGAGCCCCCCAGGGTGATCCTTTCCCCTGCACAGCCTGGATATATCCCTTGTTGGGTTGCAGTGTGTACCCAGCAGTGTGTGCTCCATTGCCAGCTGCTGGAACTGGCTGGGGAAGGGTTTTCTTTGTCCCTCCCAGGACCCACCCTCCCTCCAGGGGATATCTGCTGTTCATGGGCCATCCAGGCTCACTGCAGGGCTGAGACAATTCCACCATCCNATCTCAGCACCACTGGACCCTTCTACAGGATCCTCTCTGCTCCAACAGAACCACACCTGGCACTGCAGGAGGATTTATTTGGATTCTCCCAACACCCTGGCCAACAGGGTGTCAGGGCATATTCTGACTCTGTCAGGGTTTCTAGGATTTTTGTTGTTTGTTTACTTGGGGGTTTTGGGGGGTTTTTTTGTTTGTTTGTTGTTGTTGTTTTGTACTACTACATTTCTATTTTTTAATATTCCTAGTAAAGAACTGTTATTCCTATTCCCATATCTTTGCCTGAAAACCCCTTAATTTCAAAATTATAATAATTTGGAGGGAGGGGGTTTACATTCTCCATTCCAAGGGAAGCTCCAGCTTTCCCTGGCACACACCTGTTTTTCCAAACCAGGACACTTACGCAGCACCTCCAGCAGCGTGAGGAGAAAATGGGAAAAGGAGCTGTCCATCTTTCCCTGAGGATGCACCGAGGCAGGAATTCAGAACATCCATTGGGATGATGGAGAGGTTTTAATTCCTCACCGGAGCCACAGAACCTGTGGTGAGCTCTACAAGGCTGTCTCTGCCACACGTCTGCTCTCACCTCATGATGTTTTTATTATTTTCCTGTCAGTTTTCCTTCCCAGCTGTTTTACGAGCCAGACTTTTCATTTTGGTGAAAGCCCAGGACGGCTTGAGCAGGGCTGGGGTTAAAGGAGGTCAGAGGAGGAGGCAGGACTTGCAGGCTGCACTTTGGATGTTTTATGTTCTCCTCAGAGCTCCCTGTCAGCTCCTGCTGCCATTGCCAGGTGATGGATTGGCTCTCAGCTCCTCACGCAGTGAAAACACTGGGAAAGGGATTGCATCCCACCTGGAATGGGAATTGGAGCACAACCTGGGCACCTCTCACCTCAGCAGCAGTGATCGCAGTGGGGAGTGGAGAAGGTGTCTTGGTTTTCTAGGTATCTGCTAGGGAAAGCAGGACTTTCCTTGGAATGGAGAATGTAACCCCCTCCCTCCAAATGATCATAATTTTGCAATTAAGGGCTTTCAGGCAAAGATATAGGAATAACAGTTCTTTTACTAGGAATGTTAAAAATACAAATGTAATAGTACAAAATGTCAAGCAAACAAACAAACAAAAAGCCCAGAAAACCCTGACAGAGTCAGGGACAC
>VYXD01001908.1:42761-60549 GCA_013397195.1 Hylia prasina | reverse complement strand
CCATTCCCCATTCCCCATTCCCCATTCTTCATTGTCCGTTCTCTGTTCTCCGTTCTCCATTCCCCATTCCCCATTCTCCATTCTCCTTTCCCCGTTCCCCATTTCCCGTTCCCCATTCCCATTCCCATTCCCATGTCCTCATCTGGAGCTCTCCCACCAGCAGGGCCCTTTCCAGCTGACATGGACCAGTGGCCACGGCACCAACTGGAGATGAGGACAGAGCACCAGGAATGAGCCAGCTGGAATGTCACTCCTCTGTTTTGGCTCCTGCCTGGAAAGATCCATCCAGGCAGCTTTGGGAATGGTTTCCAAACGAGGACACCCCTTCTGCATCGTGCACAGAAAGGATCAAAACGGGAAGAAGCTGAAACACAGGAATGGTTTCATAGAGTCCTCTTTATTTTCCAGCTCCTCTGTAGGAGGGATTGTTTGGGCACTGAGCAGAGGAAAAATTAGCATTGTTAATTTGCTGCAAGCCAGGGCACCTCAAGAAATGCAACACAATTAATTAGCCCCTAAAAAAAAAAGAAACCATTTGAAGTGTTTATTGCAGGATCAAGCTCCTGGTTTTATAAGCAGATGGGGAAATAAAGTGCTGGGAATGACATGGAGAAAACAGCTGCAGTGGGAGCAGAGCCTAATTCATAATTCAACAGCCTAATCAGGGAACATCTTCCGCAGCTCCTCGCTGGAATGGCAGAACGTGAGCAGGCAAACGATGAGGCTGCTTCAGTTCTTCAAGAGGTGCTGCCAATTAGCTCGCTGTCTTCGTTAGCGGTGTACACAGCTAATGAGGGGCCCACGGTATTAAAGAGCCCGACAAAAGTAGGGCAGCCTCAAATAATTGTCCTAATGATAAACACTCGGCGGCAGCGTTTCAATGGGGTTTGGTGGGAATTCATTAACAGAATAAAGACCTGTTCGCACTCCCTTTGCTGATCATTCCCGTTCCCCTGCGTGGAGAGGGGGGGATGTTTTGGCAGAGCTGCTGTGGGCTCTGGAATTGCCTTTCAAGGTGGCTGCAGTTGGTGCTGGATCAGCTCCTGGCAGATCCCAGCCAGGGTGTGGCTTCAGTTTTGCGCTCTGGAGAGAGCTGGTGGGAGAACCCAGGAGAATTCACCTCTGCTGAAGGGGACGTTCCTGAGGGCCCCAACTCTGCAGGGACAGAGGGGGAACCCACTGGGATGGGCCTGGGTCACAACAGCATCTGGACATCTGTGGAGAGATGAGAGATGGTGTAGGAACATCATTGCTCTCAGGGAAAAGTGAATCCTAGCTTGGATCTGCCCGTGAATCCAACAAGAAAACTTGTTCTGGAGAAGACCCCACAGAGGGATCAGTGTCCTACACTGAGAATAAAGGAATTTGTCCTGGAATAGTCTTTGCTCTCCATCAAGCTCTTGGCTTGAAAGACACCTGACATGGTCGGTGCCTCGGACAGAAAAATGCTTTTTATTTCCATTAAAACCCATTTCTCTGAGCTGAGATCCATTGGGATGATCCTGGTGCCGTGGAATTCTGGTCTAACCTGGAGATCATCTCACTGGAAGCCTGGTCACCTGCTGGCTCCATTTCCCTGCACTGAGCCTTGACTGGTTCTGTGTCACAGGACAGTGACATGGCCCTGGTCACCTCCAAACATCCCTGTGCAGCTCCATGCAGCTGGATGAGTCCAAGGTCCAAGATAAATTCCCAAGATTTGGAGCCCCTGTGCTGACAGCAATCCCTGTTGAGGTTTTCACATTTTCCTGGATTCTCCAACTAAAGTCAAGTGCAACTGGGAGAGTCACCACACTGGACACCTCAGCTGATCTTCCCAAGGCTGGGAGAGTCAAGGTCCATAAAAATCCCTTTGGAGGGCGTCATCTTCCAGTTTTGGAAGGAATGTGTTTTCCTTGGGGCACCATCAAACCCTCTGAGCTGAGAGAAGCCTGGGGTTTGTGTTTGCCTGCTGAAACCTTTTGTAAAACCAGCCCCGACTGCACGGATTCCTTCAGCCAAGGTTCTGATCCACTTGGAAAAGTGGAACATTTCCCAAGGACATTTTACTCCTTCCTTCCAAAACAATAAGTTCACATTTTCAAATGACAAAAGCACAGCATTCAGTGAGGCACCTTCCTCTTTATACCAAACCCAGAAGCATTTTCAAGTTCTTGCAGAAGGATTTTTTTAAGATCTAATTTGGTTGAAAAGTCCAACTTTTTTTGCCCGTCTGGCTCTGATGAAAGTGGATGTCCAGAGCCCATTGACACCATCAGGCTGTGCTGACATTTGTGGAGAGAGGAGCCTGAGCCCCAGATCAGAGCTGCTGCCTGAAGAACAAATGGATGAATCCTCCCTGACTTGGAAACCCCAAACTTGGGTTAAAATCTCTCTGATCCTGTCTCAAAGCATTCCCTGACAGGTTCTCCCTCACATCCCACTTCAGTGACCCGTCTGAGCTTCCCTGACTTTCTGCTGCTTCTCCGGGTGTTCTGGGGCTCAGAATGTGTTGCCTGGATTGGGAGCTGCTCCCTCAGGGCAGGCTTGGATAGAAAACCTCTCCCACCTCCTTCCACAGAGGGAGAATGAGCCCTTCCCAGAGCATCGCTCCCTAAAAATCCCTCACGGAGCACAAGGCCCTGATTAAAAGGAAGAAAAGTAATTTTCCATGTTCCCGTTCAAGACCTGAGCCTTTCAATAATTACTGAGCTAATCTGACATTCATGATCCTTGATTCCAGTCATTCATTCTGGAGCTGATTAACGAGGAGTTCCTTAGAGGAACACAGCTTCCCTTCTTCCCCCAGGACAGGAGAAATTTAGGAAAAATATTAAATATTCCAAAGGAGAGCAGGTAATTGGCAGGAGCACGCCTTGTCTGCTCTGCAATGCTTGGGCTTCCTCACCACTAGGAGAGGTCTTTTCCTAAAGATGGCTTGGGAATGAAGGGCTGGGAAGGAGGTGGAGTTCCTCTGGATTTCCTGTTGCTCCCAGTGAGGAAGCAGCTTGTGAAGGGTCCTCTCTTTTTACCCATCTGCAGCATCCATGACAGCTTTTGTTCCCTCTAAAAGTAGTGCTCTAAAAATCGGGATGATGAAAATGAGGGTTTAGATCCCGGGAATGCTCATTCAGAGCCTCAAAATGGGTCTCTGGAGAGAAAAATGGGACTTTCTGCCCACTGCAGTGCAGAATTTAGGGCACATTTAGGACGTTTTCTGTGTGTTCTGAGGCTTTTCTGGTCTTTTCCAGGGAATATCAGCAAGCAAGAGTGGTGGTGCTTTGGAAAGGGAAGCATCCATGAGCGTGGAATGTTGTGGCACCAGTGCCTCCATCACTGCATTCACCAGTTCTTCCTGGCCTTCCATAGTTTATTGGGAAAATCTGCTCATTTCAGGCCTTTCAGCTCTTTCAGATAAGGATTATGGAATCTTGGAGTGATGTAGGTTGGAAGGGACCTTAAAGCTCATCCCATTCTATCGCTGCCATGGGCAGGGACACCTTCCACTATCCCAGGTTGCTCCAAGCCCTGTCCAACATAACCCTGGAACACTTCATTGTGTGGGTTGTTCCAGGGAATCCTGGGATGTGGGAATCCTGGTGATTCCTTCTGCAACAAACAGGAAGTGTTTCCTAGACAGATCGCACTCTGGAAAACATGTCTGTGCTTCCCTGAGGTTCCCATGGGATAGCACCGGGTTTTCAGTGAGGTTTTCCCAGCTGGAGTCTCAGAAATGAAGGACAAAGATCCTGATCACAGGCTGGAAAAGACCTTCACAATCTCCTGGTCCAACAACCTGACAACCCCAAAACCACATTCCCAAGTACCACATCCACATCCCTCTCGAATGTCACCCTGGTTTTGAGGATTTTTCTAGGCCTTCTCATTTGTCTTTCATACTGGAGTCAGAATTTTTACTTTCCCACACTTTTACTATAAACAACAGCTTTGTTTTCCTAACTGTCCTTCGTTGGTTACATATTTTTAGGTAGGAGGAGAAAGTTGATTGAGAGTTGTCCTGACCAAAGTGGTTTGGGAGGTGGGATTTCATCCTCCAATGCACAGGCACCTTTGGAAATGTATAAAACTGAGTTTTGTAAATAAACTCGGGCTTTTCCTGCTTTGCTCATCACCGTGTCCTCGTGAAGTTCTTTCGTGTCGTGTTGCAGCACTTGAACACTTCCAGACACAGGGAATCCACCCTGGCAACCCATTCCAAGGCCTGGCTGCTCCACCAGGGAAACATTTTGTTTCCAATCTCTGATCCAAAACCCCCTGGTGCATCTCAAGGCCATTTCCTCATCCTTCCCTGCCCTTCTTGCTTTGATCTGCCAAGCTCATCCCAATTTTTGTGTGGTGCTGTCCCCAGGAGACTCCGGGGGATGCTGGATGAGCCAGGTGGGAGCAAACGCTGTTTCCTCTGGATGCCATGGGCATACTCAGGGAATTCCATGCCATGGTCATAGTTAGGGAATTCTGGACCATGGCTGAGCTCAGGTGATGTTCATCTCCATTTGGTCCAAAGGGTTTCCATTGCCATTCCTTTGTTGTTGGGGCATTTGGAATTGCCAGCAACCACCACAGACCCTGTATGATTGCCCAGGATGGGATCTGGTGGCCCAGGATGAGATCTGGTGGCCCAGGATGGGGTTTGGTGGCCAGGACACCCCTGACATTTCCAGAAATCTTTCCCTGCCCCACCAAAAAGCCTTTTCCATGGTGCCAATGACCTGCTCGGCACCACGGGAATATTTTTCCCATGAACAGCAGGAATTTTGCAGGATTTGCAGATGCTCAGGGTCTGGGAGAAGAGGATTCTCCCACCCCAGCCTAACTTTGGTACAAACACACAAAAAACTGGGCCAGAAAGGGAGGGAAGAGATTAAAATCCTTATGAGCCACCTGGTCTGTGCAATGATTCCCAATAATGAGGAGTCAGGAAAGGGATTGTTAGCACGGGCTGGAATTAAAAATGCAGCATGGGAATGTTACATGATGTAAACATGTTAATTAATGGAGCATCTTAATGAATGGAACAGGTCCTGACAGCCCTGGCGTGCAGGGGTGGTGCCTCTTTCACTCCTCACAAGGAACAACCAACAGAAAATGTTGTTCCCTTAATAATTCATTAAAATTGGGAGCAGTGTGCCAGGATATGGGAAGAGCCCTGTGCTTGCCTGGCTCCCCACATCCTTTGGAATTACACACAGGCACAGGCTTAAGAATATAAAAAGAAGGCTCATTTCACAGAGTCATGGAATATTTGGGGATGGGAAAGGAGATTCCCAACCCTTCTGCTGTGTCCAGCTGGGAATAGCTCCAATAATTCCCATCGATCCATTCCACATTTCCCAGTGGCTTCAAGTCAGCTGGAAGCAGCCAAGCAGATCCAAACTGATCCAAAGTGATTAGGGATTAGGAATGTTCTCCCAGGGAGCAGTATCAAGCTTTAAGTAATGATGTTGTTCCAGTTGATTGTTTCATTAAAGCCCACGGAAGATGCTCGAAATAATTATTCCCATTTGGAGAGACAGGCTGGAAATAACGACTCTGAATTGCAGAATTCCATCAGCTTCCACACAAAAAAAAAAAAAAACCAAAACAACCAAACATGTTATTCCAGCAGGATTGTGGAATCTGAACCCCAAAATCAACCTGAGTGGCCCCAGAAAAGGGCAAAGCAGGAGTTGCCAGTCCTGGGGTGTGCCGGCCACAAGGGTACAGTGATGCTTGGGATGAGGGACTGTACATCCAGCAATCCTTCCCCTGGGGTTTTCCTGCTATTATTCAACACACACATGGAAAAACAAACCCACTCATGGCCTGAATATCAATTCAGGGAATGATCTTCGTTACTAAAAACATTGGGAACAGAGCCTGGTGACACCTTTCCTTCTGCTGCTTATTAATCTTCCCTTCACACATGGGAAAAACCTGGATTCAGCCTTCTCCTCAGGGCTGGGAGCAGGCAGGATGGGAAGGAGGTCACCCTGCCTGCCCCAGATTGGTTTCTGTGTCCTGCTAATTCCAGGTGCCAGGAGATTCCAAATAAATTGGATATCAAAAATTTAAACATGTGGAAGAATCTCCCAGCTTTTACAAGAGCACGGCAATAAAAACAATGCAGGCATGCAAAGTATTCCTCCTGGGATGCTTCTGCTGGCTGTGAGCTCCAACACCTCTCCCTGAGCAGGTTCCTGCTATTCCTGATCCATGCTCAGCCCCATTTCTTCATGCCCAGTAATCTGCCAGATGAGACCCATCCAACATTGTGTGTCCTGAAGCTTCCTCAGACACATGGAACTCCTGACATTCCCAGAGTTACCCCCCAGGCTTTGCTTTTCCAGGCTCTGGGATTTGCTCTGGAGGTTCTCTAGTTCAGCTTTCTCTGGGGAAGAATAAATATGTTTAAAAATACACTCAGGAATCAATGTAAGGGAGGACTTAGCTCTGTTTATCGGAATTTAAGGAATAAGAAGGCCGATGATTAAAATAATTGTTCCTTTTCCTTGAAGGAATCTCTCAACACTGGTGTGGCAAGGTCATAGAATCCTACAATTATGGGATATTTTGGGATGGAAGAGAATTTGAAGTTCATCCAGTTCCACCCCCTGCCGTGGACAGGGACACCTCCCACTGTCCCAGGGTGTCCCCAATGTCCAGCCTGGCCTTGAGCACTGCCAGGGATCCAGGGGCAGCCACAGCTGCTCTGGGAAAAACCATCCCAGGGCCTGTCCACCCTCTCTGTGAGGAATTCCTTCCCAATATCCCATCTAAGTCACCCTCTGTCCATAGGAAGCCATTCCCCCTTGTCCTGGCACTGTGATCCACATCCCACTCCTCTGGTCACAGGGAAGATGCTCCTGGATGGAAAAGGATCTGGGCTGAGTTTGGGAAGTGGTGATATTTAATTAGTCATTAAGCCCAACAATTAATGATCCCAAAAGCCTATGGAATGCTTAATTCCATTGGCATTATTCCTTTCACATCCCAGTGTTTGATGTTTGGATTATTTATATGCCCCTTTCAGGAAGGTCTCCCAGCCTCTATTTGCCATTCCAAGACACCTTCATGAGCTCCAAGGAATGGGACATTCCAGCCATTAAATATGGAACAATAGCAGTTTTACTGCTCTTCATTAATTAATTATAGCAATGAGCTTAAGACAATTAAAGACAACTAATTAATGGGCCACTTCATTGTTTGTCAGGAGTGATCCCTTCAGGTAGGAAACAGAGCTGAGCCCCAGTGTTACAAATGGGAAGAATCAGGGAGCTGCAAATGCATCCTCTTCCCAAAAATGTGGCAATCATTCCTGCTGGGAATGGAAGTTAATCAGAACAGCAGCTCCAAGCTCGGATCCCAAGATTTAATTGGAATTCTGACTTTTCATTAAGGTTGGCCACCTTACAAAGCAAAGTTTTCTTACTTGATCATAACTCACAGATTCCTAACACAGGAAATATTTTCGTTTTCCATGAGATTCCTCCTCTGGACTCTCATCTTTTTGCTTCCAGCCTTTTCTTCTTGGTTCCCTTTAAATGGATGCCCGTTTAAGCTGGGGCACCTTTTCAGTCAGAAATGCCATTTGCAGCCAGTTTTGCCACTGCCTAAAACTTCACAACAGTGATTTTTTTCATCCCGGAATATTTGTTGGTTTTGAATTCTGGTTGTTTTTTGGAATTTGAGGGTTTCCAATAGAAAATATGTTCAGAAGAGAGGAAGAAAAATAGGGAAAGGATAGATTGGGGTTTTTTTCTTTTTAAAGTTGGGATTATCAGTGTGAGGTTTTTACCAGGATTCCAAGAAAACCAGGAACAGTGATGCAACAGACATTTTTTTTCCTGCTTTGCCATAAATCCCTTCCACCCCTCCATCACCCTCCAATATATCAATTCCCAGGTGACAGTGAGAGTGATCCATAGCCCCATTCCAAAGTCCTACTTCCAAAAACCTCCAAGAATTAAGGAATGATCTGCAGAATTTTGAGCTGAGAATCAGAAAATTTTAGGAAAAATATCCAAATGTTACATTTGTGGTTTGGAGACAAGAAGAAAATCAGTGGATTCATGTTCCAATATTCCCTTTGTCCAGCCAAGGAATACAGAACTGTCTGGGAGCTCCAGCTGCTGTTGGAGGTTTGGCACCTTCTCAGGGAAAAGGGGGGGATGCAAACCAAAGGGACGGACACATCCCATGGAAAGGTGGCATGGAATGGCTGCAGCTCCTGGGATTTACCAGCACAGGGATTTCTGAGCAGGCCCAGGCTTCTCACTGCACCCACAGCCTGGGAAGTGGAAGGAAATACACCTGGGCTGGATAAACAATGTCTCTGGGGCACATCCCAAGGGACAAATTGAATGCCAGCCCCTGAGCAGGGAAGTGACCTGGCCACACCTGTGTTGAGAGATTCCTTCAAGCAAAAGGAATAATTATTTTCATCATCTGCCTTTTTATTCTTTAAATTCCAATAAACAGCTAAGTCCTCCCTTAGGTTGATTCCTGAGTGTATTTTTTAACATATTTATGAAAATCCCTCCCCCAGAAAAAGCTGGAGTGCAGAACCTCCAGACAGTACAGGAGTCACCAGGCAAGGCCCTTCAAGCCAATCGTGGGCATCTCACATATCCATGGAATTCTTTGGGCTGGAAAGGACCTTAAATCCCATCCAGTGCCACCCCTGCCATGACAGGGACACCTCCCACTGTCCCAGGCTGCTCCAAGCCCCAATGTCCAACCTGGCCTTGGGCACTGCCAGGGATCCAGGGGCAGCCGCAGCTGCTCTGGGCACCCTGTGCCAGGGCCTGCCCACCCTCCCAGGGAACAATTCCTCTTCTAGTGGAAAACTGGCCCCTCCTTGTCTCACCTGCCTTCAAATCCAGGATGTTTCTATTTTCCCCCTGGTTTTATGAGTGGGAAGTGTTGAACAAATATCCAGGAATCTCCATGGACAGGAAGAAATCACATGAGCTCTCCAGCATGTGAGGAGGAGTGTGGAATCCACACCCAGGGATGGAGAAATGAGCAGGTTTAGGGCTGGACATCCCTTCCCAGAACAGGGGGCTCCTTGATCTGACTCCTGTCCGGACCAGGGATGTGGCACATGGAGAAGGAGCCTGGATGGAGGCTGGAGGAGGAGGCCCAGCCATGCTGGAGCTGCTGGATGGCTCCATGTGACAGATCTGAGCAGCCTCAGAGCCCTGGGTTACACAGGGATTATGCTAATCCCTTCATTAGCTTAAATCCTGCTTTTCTCCAGCACAGGCGCGGCTGTGCCAAGGAGAAAGGAGTCAGCGGTGCCAGAGCACACTCCCCCTTTCTGCCAAGGAGAAGGAGCTGGGAACAATCCCCTCTGTTAAACTGGGATGAATGGGATGTGATTGACACCCCCAGTCCCGCTGTTCCTCACTCCAGAGTGGATGGAGCTGCTCTCACAGCAGCTCAGGAAAGGAGCAGGATAAAACCCAGAAGAGGTTTCTTAATTAGGAAAAATTCATTTCTGCAGATTAACATATTTATTAGAGCCATTAATCATCCTTTGCTGTGTCCTACCAGCCCACAGCTGGGCAGGAGCAGGGTGGGATGGGAGAACTCCAACGGGGAGCCAGTGACTTCCAGAGGAGTATCCCAGCACACAGCATCCTTCTGCTCCAGGGCCACTGGGAACGAGCCAGGAACAGCCTTGACAAAGTTGTCACCACTGCCACAGGAGGCTCCAGGAGAGCTGGAGAGGGACTGGGGACAAGGGCTGGAGGGACAGGACACAGGGAATGGCTCCCACTGCCAGAGGGCAGGGCTGGGTGGGATCTTGGGCAGGAATTGTTCCCTGGGAGGGTGGGCAGGCCCTGGCACAGGGTGCCCAGAGCAGCTGTGGCTGCCCCTGGATCCCTGGCAGTGCCCAAGGCCAGGCTGGACATTGGGGCTTGGAGCAGCCTGGGACAGTGGGAGGTGTCCCTGCCATGGCAGGGGTGGGGCTGGCTGGGCTTTAATGAATCATGAAATCATGGAATGGTTTGGTTGGGAAAGGACATTAAAGCCAGGGATCCAGGGGCAGCCACAGCTATATTAATATGCAGAAATGAATTATTCCTAATTAAGAAACCTCTTCTGGGGTTTTTCCTGCTCCTTTCCCGAACTGCTGTGAGAGCAGCTCCATCCACTCTGGAGTGAGGAACAGCAGGACTGGGGGTGTCAGTCACATCCCATTAATGAACTGTAAGGTCCCTTCCCTCCCAGGCCATTGTATGGACTCAGAGGAACCAGACTGGGATCCCATCCAGTGGTGTGAGGGATGGTGTGGTGGTTTGAAAGCAAAACCAGGAGAGACTCCAAGTCAGAAGTATAATTTAATAAGAGCAAAAGAAAAGAAGTAAAATAAAGTAAAATAAGATAAATTCAATGGTACAAAATACCACTGACAGAGTCAGAATACAACCTGACACCCTGTTAGTTAGGGTGGTAGTAGCAGTCCAGATGAAATGGTCTTGTCGAAGCAGTGGTCTTGTAGAAAGGTCTGGTAGCTCTTGTCCTCCGTGAATCCAGTGGAGAAAAAGCTGACTCTGCTGTCCCAAACCCAGGATTATATCCAGGTGGGAATGCTTGGCTCCTCCCCCTGGGCGGAGCCTCTCACAATGGGCTGAGATCATTCTATGAGTCATGTAATGGGTTCTTGATGGCCCATTAAACAGAGATGACACCCAGGAGAGTTATCCATGAGTCATGGGGCAAGGCATTGATGGGCCATTAGCAGAAGATAAGGGAAACACTGCCCCACCTGGTTCCAACAGCTCATGAAGATGGTGATAGAATACATACTTTGGGCACATCTTACATTTTTAACCTAGGACAGATGGGAATTGCTCCAGCCCTGATTTCTGGGTCATTTCCACCTCTTACCAAGACCATATCCCCACCCAGCAGTGCAAACCAGGTTCTCCAAACATCTGTGTTGGGATATCCCAGCCCGTGCTGCCTCCCTGGCCCATTTCACCTACCTTTACAGTTAAACTATGCTTAGTGACAAGCCACCAAACATAATGGGCAAAATTTATCTTCCCAGACGGTGAATTTTGCAGTAGAGGTCAGACCAGCAAGGCCACAAATTGATTTCAGCCCGGCCAGGCCCAGCAGGCCCCACTCAGCACTCCCGCCTTGAGGGCCTTGCTTCGGAACTCCAAATGTGGAACAGAAATGACAAATGAACTTCAGGGGATCACTCTGTACCCCTGAGGCCTCTCCTGGGCCAGCTGGGGGTCGGGGGCTCCTTCTGCTCTGCTGTGATGGTTTTTGGGGGTCAGGGAGGTGCTGGTGTGTCCTGGCGGGACGGGACAGGGAGCCTGACTGGCCACACTTGTCACCACCTGACAGTGACGTCTGTGCTCTCTACCCTTCATTCTGTGACCTCTTTCCCTCTTTGCCCTTTTCCAGCTCTCCTGGAGCCCACCCAAACTTTGAAGTCCTCGGTGACCTCAGCATCCCTATACAAATAAATTAATTATTGTCCTACTGTATTTTTCCTGCTACACTGCACCTGCCCTGCTCCTGGAGGAGAAGCAGAAGGGATGTGCTTTCCTCTCCCACATGTTCCTGGGCACAGCCATCAGGAGAAAAGGAAACCTGTTGATCTCTCTCAGCCTGCTCTAATTCCTGAGCTTGGGAAAGGGCGAGGAGCTGCTGTGTGCGCCAGCTCCAGCCTCCAAGGACAATGTGCTCCCAGGAAAGGGGACACCAGGACAGGCAGGGGAGGTCTGGGTTGAGCAGGAGGACTTGGCAGCACTCACAGACACTCAGGAACAAGGATTTTTTAGAGTGATGTTTCCTCTGAGCTCCAAAGGAGCAGATTCTGGCTGGATTTGCAGTGATGAGCAGCACAGAGCTCATCCATCACGCTCAGAGGGTTCCCCTAATTAGAGATCCCCTTTTGGAGCTTCAAGCCCATCCAGCCCCTGACAGAATCCAAGCAGGGCCCTCCCTCTGCTCTGCTCCAGCCAGGAGATTTTTCTTCATCTGCTTCTGACAACTGCTGCGCTTGTTGGGAGCTGATGTGGTTGTTGGGAGCTGCTGGCCAGCAGCCAGAGCCGGCGGCGGAGTGGCTCAGTGTCACTGCTGCAGGAGATAAGAGTTCCCAAGAGATCCAAGGCCTGGCCACGGGGCACTGGCTCCCCCCAGTGTATCCCAGTGCCTCCCAGTTCAGCAGGACTCACCTGCCTCGGGATTTCCAGGCAATGGCTCCAACGTGCAGGTGGGTATCACACCCACCACAGCAGCCAGGGAATTTATTTTGGGAATTTCTTTTCCTGTGTCTTTCCTTAAAAGCTTTCTCTCGGGATTTGCTGGAGGTTATTGTCAGAAATACCCAGTTAGATGGATCTCTCGTGGTTATTTACCTTTTGGAAGCGTGGAAATATGGAACAAACCCCTTCTCTGCTCCACAGATTTGTGCCAAAGGCAGAAACACTCCAGCAGTTCTGCCCAGCCCAGGGTTAGAGCCAGCTGCCCTTCCTCTGAGCAGATGTTTGTGGTTATTTTGCCCCTGAGCAGATGTTCGTGGTTATTTTGCCCTGAGCAGATGTTGGTGGTTATTTTGCCTTTGCCCCCAGAGCCATCACCTGGCATCAGAATGCATCCCACAGTCATTCCAGCTAATCAGTCATTAATTACATGATTGAATACCTCAGTGGCTTTTAGGAATATCACACTGTGCCCTGGCAGGAGCCAGGGATGTGCCAAAGATCCTGAACAAACCACCTGGGAAGGGGAACATTTATCCAAAGGCCAGGCTGGCCCCTACCTCACAGTGGTTCTGGTCCTGTCAGTGTGTCCAGCTGCTGCTGTGGATGTCCTTGCTCCTGGAAGGAGAAGGGGCTGGAATTGGTGCGGGGCAGGTTCAAAGCCCAAGTCAGTCCCTGCAGATGCATTTCTGATCCTCCTTTCTGATGGAGAAGGTGGAGAAAGAAGTCCATGATTTTCCCTGGGTCCTCACAACTCTTTTTGTCCCCCCAGAGAAGTCCTGTCCCCACTTCCAGTCACCTGTCCTTGGTGGGCGAGGCAGAGGTGACAATCTGTGAGGAAAAAGCTGCTTTTTTTTGCTCAGGCTGAAGTCCTGCTTGGCCTTTGGCAGCACCAAGGACAGCAGAGGTTTGTCCCAGAGCTCCTGTGAGCAGGAGCTGATCCTGTGGATCAGGAGGGGGTGCAGCACTGGCAGCAATTTGGGGCTCCTGGATCCTGGCAGGGAGGTGTCACCTCACAATGACAGCAATAACTGATCCCAGCCAAGAGCTGCAGTGAAGCCCCTGCTGCTCCACTGCAGGACGATGCACAGGCAGAACTGCAGCAGCCAGGGAATTTATTTTGGGAATCTCTTTTCTGTGCCTGACATCTTAAAAGTTTTCTCTGGGGATTTGCTGCAAGTTATTATCAGCAATACCAAGTTAGATGGACTTCTCATGGTTATTTACCTTTTGGAAGCATGACAATATGGAACAAAGTATCCAGGATTTGTTTTGACCTCCACATCCATTAAATATTAACCTCATTTGCTGGCTAAGTGGGGAAGACAGGACACCAGGTCCATGGAGAGAATCCCTTCCTGTCTCCTCCATAACTCAGCTAATGATGATTTTGGAAGACCAACTGTTCTAGGGAGACGAATCCCAGCGCAGGGCACGGGGCTGGCACAGGGAATGGCAGGAGATAATCAGGATGTGCTGGAGCAGATGCAGCAGCAGAGGAAGATAAATGGGTGGGAGTTAGAAGGGAAGCAGCAAAAATGAATAGGGGCTGCGAGACCTGAGAGATTAAACAAGATAAAAAGCAATAAATATGTACATTCCTGGTAAACAAGGATTAATGGGAATGGGGGATGCTGCCAGGAGAGGTCTGCTGGAGCCAGGAGAGGGTGACAGGACTAACAAGACACTGGAGGCAGAAGAGTGCTGGCAAACCTTGAGCCATCCCAGTGAGGAGGAGAGCAGCCCAGGATGGGGTTGGCTGGCAGAGAGGGCAGGGAGACAAGAGGAATGTGGTGACAACGGTGACCAGATTGGTGTCACCTCACATGGCAGAGGTGATGGAGACACTCAGGCCTGCAGCAGCTTAAGGCCCCTCACACCAGCTCCTGGGGGTAATTTGGGAACCAAAACTTCTCTCCTAGGGAAGGGTGAAGCCTCAATGAGAGGATGAAACCTCCCACTGGCTGCTCCATTTTGTTGCCCACACAGAGACAGAGTTCAAACCCTTTTTCCCTTTTTCCCTTTTTCCCTTTTCCCCTTTTTCCCATTTCTCTTTTCCCTCTTCCCTCTTNCTCCAGAAGGTTTCAGCCTTGATCCTCCTGCCCAGAGGATCCAAACAGCTTCACCCCCAGCTTTGGGCACTCCCTGTCCTCTGGTGAGGGCATTGCAGGAGGAAGAGGAGGGTAAGGGAGGATCATTTGCCCACCTTGGAGAGGATTTTTTCCCAGCTTGGAGAGGATTTTGGAGAGGAGAGTGGGGGATGTGGCAGAAATTCTGGCCAGGGACGGGAGAGTGAGTGCTAAACTCTCCACCAGGTGCTGAGAGAAGGGAGCCATTCATTACATGGAATTTCCCTTTTCCCACCAGGCTGCAGATTCCGCAGTGATAAAATTAATTAACAGCTGCAATTACACCCAAACCTCCCCTGCTTTCTCAGCGTGAGCTGGGGTTTATAATGGCTCCAGCATCCAGGGGAAAGCAAGGGTAAGAAGTGCTCACAGGCTGGGACCCTCTGAGCCCTAAATCACTTTGTTCTTCGGGAAATTTTTATTAGGAGGCTTGGATTTGGGAAGGCAGGATCCAAATTCCCTGAGTATCCTGGAAAATGATGGCCAGGAGAGCTCCAGCTCTGAGAGCAGGCTCCAGCTTCAAGATCTCAGGGATCCTGGATTCATGGAAGAGACCAGAGGGTGAGAAAGGCCCTGAGTGAAGAAAATGTGGATGCCCAGAGCAGCTGTGGCTGCGCCTGGGTCCCTGGCAGTGCCTAAGGCCAGGCTGGACACTGGGGCTTGGAGCAGCCTGGGACAGTGGCAGGTGTCCCTGCCCACAGCAGGAGTGGCACTGGATGGATTTTAAGGTCCCTTGTCCAAAGTCCCTCTCTCAAACAGAAGTGCTGGCACTGCTGATGCCCAAATTTTCCGGAATGCGAGTCCTAACTTCCACTTCTGGGAGCAGCAATCCCATCTCGTCCGTGCTCTTAATTAAATCAGTTATCAGAGATAATTGAATTAAGAGCCATTTATACAGAGCCTGATTATTTCAGGTCTTTGTAGAGCCCTTAAGAGAGCAAAGCTTTCAAGCAGGACCTGACTACAGCCAAAATACCCAGGGAATACAAACCCAGAGCAAGGAGAGAGAAAAGCTCAGGGAAAAGCTCCACATTAAGACATCATCAGTGTGCAGGGGAGGTGTCTGTGCAGCCTCTGACTGTGGAGACTCCAAGATCAGATGGAATAAAAGCCCTTAGCAGCCTTGTCTGACCCCAAACTCCTCCTGCTCTGAGCAGGAGATTGGTCCTGAGCCCTTCTGAGGAGCCTCCAAGCTGAATCCTGTGTGACCACATCAGTCATTAATGAGACACTGGCTCTCTCGGTGCTGCACAATTATTAATTATCCATTGGATAACTCCTGTTAGGCTACCAGCAAACCTCTCCAGCCTTTTTCACCCCTTTTTTTAGGGATTCAGCAATGCAGGAATCACAGGGACAGCAAACCCTACAGCCACGAGCAGCAGCATCTTAATTACAGCTCCCTGCAAGTGTGAGGAATCGTTTCAGAAAGAATAAAATATTTGGGTTCTTGGGCTGGTGGTTTTAGCAGAGGCATTTCAGGGTTTTCTAGGCTTGGATTTTAAATAAACGTGGCAGAACTCCCTGGGAATGACGAGGGCTCTGCCACTACAGCAATAAAGGAAAGATGAGCACTTGGAGGGGAACATTTCAATTTGCCTACAGGTGGCATTTAAACCTTCTTGGCTGGGCCTTTCCTGTCCTGATTCCCTGGAATGGGCTGCCTGCCTGCCTAGCTGGGATAATGAAGTGGCAGCAGTGCAGGAAAAATAATAAAACATAGAATTAATGCTTTTTAATTCCATTTTAAGGGAAATAAGCAAAAGGCTGCATTCATATAGACAGAGCGCCTGGCGTGGAGCCTGGAGCTCTTCTCCTTCAAGGAGCTGTTGGAATGCCAGGGGAGGAAAAGCCTTTCTGGTTAAAAACTTTGCATTTCCTTCCCCAGAGATGCCCCTGCTACACCACAGCCAGAGGAGGAACCAATTCCCATTGTTGAGTTCCGAGGGCTGAGCTTTGCAGCAGCGATTGGGGTGTAATAACAGGGATTTAATGGAAATCTGGGATGTTTGCCTTGCACAAATTTGGGATCAAATTGAAGCAGATCTCTGGGGAAAGGAAAAAACCTTTCAGACAGCCTGGCTCCAGAAAGAGGGGAGAGATTAATATATCCTTGGGATCATCCCTGCTTGTGGATTTTATTTTTATTTGGAACATCTAAAAAAAAAAAAAAAAAAAAAAAAAAAAAAAAAAGAAAAAAATTCNTTCTCGTGGTGTCCTCTCGGTGTCACACACCGAGAGCTTCTCTCTCAGCCCCGGCGCTGTGTCCTCCTTGCTTTTGGGCACCACCTAATGGCTCCTCACCGCCTCACAGATCCGGGGAAAACGGGAAAAATCATTCCCAGTGCTGGTGGCAGCGTTAAAAGCAGAGAAATCCCTTAAATCCCACTCAGCTCCCGAGGCAGAGCAAGGTCTGTGTGTCTGAGCCCTGTCCCGCTTCCCGCCCTTCAGCTGGGACAATTCCTGTCCCAGCTGGGATGGGAAGGGAGCACACATCCAGTAATCCTGAGTGAGTTTTAACTGCACATGGAATCATGAGTTATAGGAAAAATTTCCCTGTGGATCATCCAGATTTAATATAGAAAGTGTTCATGGAGGGTTGGGGCTGCACAAAAGCGGAATTGTTTGGATTTTTCAGATTGGTTTCAAGTCTTTACCTTAGGGAAGGATAATATTCCTGTGGGAATGACAGCAGGGAGAGAGCAGGTCAGGGTAGAGCTCCTCTAACAGGACAAGTGGTCTCCTCCCAGCTTTCTCCTTCCCAAACCAGAGGAGCACTGGGGTGAGCACATCATCCCAAACCTTGTCCCTGAGCCCTCAGCACGTGCAGGGATTCAGGAATGCAGAGATGAACGTGGAATGCCCACCCCAGAGCCCCACAGCACCTGGAGTGAGGAAGTGCAAAGCATTTGGATCACCAACTGTGCTTTTTTTTTTTTTGCCATTTTGGTTTTACACGCCCAGGTGTTGTTTGGCTTCGCCAGCAAGAAAATGAGACTCTTCTTCCTTTCATGGAATGCTTTTGGTGGGAAAGGTCTTAAAGGTCATCCCATTCCACCCTGGGCAGGGACACCTCCCACTGTCCCAGGCTGCTCCATGTCCTGTCCCACCTGGCCTTGGGCACTGCCAGGGATCCAGGGGCAGTCACAGCTGCTCTGGGCACCCTCACAGGGAGTGACCACACCAGTGTGACCACCCCAGAGTGACCACACCAGTGTGACCACCACAGCATGTCCACCACAGATGACCAGAACACCCTGCCCACCCTAGAGTGACCACCACAGTGTCCACCCCACCCTGCCCAGAACCTCCCAAGCTCTGCCAGAGCAACAAGAGAAGGAGGATGATTCCTGCAAGGATTTGTCAGCGACACTGGGAAATCACTGGGGGTTTGCTAATTGGATAACAAGGCAATTACAGCCTTGCATGTGTAATTCCGTGCTCTGAGTG
>VYXD01001908.1:17637-29846 GCA_013397195.1 Hylia prasina | reverse complement strand
AAAAAAAAAAAAAAGCCAGAGAATTATGGTTGTTTTCAGCACTGAGGGGTTTTAAACAGCTCAGGAGTCCCACGAGGGTTCCATGACCCAAAATTAGGAGACAAAAGGAGATGTGGGATGTTATATTGGAACCCAGCTGGGACAGGCTGAGCAGCCTCTTCCCACAGAGGAAATACTGCCAGAAATATCCATGAGATTCCAGAAGAGTGAGAAAAAACAAGGAGAAGCCATGAAGGAAAGGGGAACAAAGTAAATCCGCAAATAAAAGGTTGGACTTGATGATGTTGGAGGTGTTTTCCAGCCTTGGTGACTCCATGACTCCAGGTGGAGAGGCTGAAAGGATTCTCCACCCCTGAAGTTGGATGTCTACCCCATGGATGGATTCCAGAGCATGCCACGGGTTGTCTTTAAATATTCCTGTGTTTTCTGGAGAGGGAATCACCCCTTTGTGGGAGAACAGGATGGGTTGGGATACAAAACCACCTGGGACTGGCTCAGAGGGGCAGAGCAGGGTGCTGACATCACCAAAATCAGGGATTTGATCCCTGTATGAGCCATTCACTGTAGGGCTGGACTTGATCCTTGTGGGCCTCTTCCAACTCAACTATTCTGGGATTCTGTGTGAAATTTAGTCCTTGCAGAAGAGTCTGAGCTTGATCCTTGTGGGGCTGGATGGGATATTGGGCAGGAATTGTTCCCTGGGAGGGTGGGCAGGCCCTGGCACAGGGTGCCCAGAGCAGCTGTGGCTGCCCCTGGATCCCTGGCAGTGCCCAAGGCCGGGATGGACATTGGGGCTTGGAGCAGCCTGGGACAGTGGGAGGTGTCCCTGCCATGGCTCACTGGATGAGCTGTAAGATCCTTTTCATTGCAACCCAGTCTGTGGTTCTGCCATTCCAACAGGGAACTGCAGGAGTCACATCCAGATGTTTAAATCCTGGAATACTGAAGGTCATCTCAGGGCTGAAGAGAGGCCACAGGCCAGTCTGTCCCTGCTGCTGCCACGGAGAGAGGACATGGGACAGGATCAGCTCTGTGTTTTCCCAGCTCCTGCTTCTTGCTTTCTTTCATGGAAAATAGCACAGAGAAATCCCAACCAAAACAAGCTGGGATTTGGGAGTTTCTCCATGGTCTTTGGGAAAGAGTTTTTCACGGCTGAACAGGAGTCAGGGAAGGTTGCTGTCCTGGGAATAAATGCTCATCCCATTCACTGCAGTGTTTCCCAGGCATTGATGCAATTTTCTCTGAAATCCATGATCCCACTGAAGGCTTCCAGCCAGGAAGGTCCCTTTTCCTGTCAGGTTGGATACTGGAGAGGGCTAAAAGTGGAAGAGCAGCAAGGATTCCAAGTGACCTGGCAGCTTGGAATGTTGAGGCCTGGAAAACAAGTGTGGGAAACCCATCTCTTATCCCTACTGTCCCGTTTTGGGAAGTAGAACCTCTGTGTGGGATAAGGGAGGTGTTTGGAAAGACTTGGAGAAAAACTCTTCCTCTCCAGTGGACTAAAAGCTCCATGACCATGCTGTGGTATCCCAAAAAAACCTAGGGACATTTTTAAGTGTAGGAAAAGTCCAGCAACATGGGGGGAAACACAGGAATTGTGCAAAAAGCCCAAAAGGAAAAGTCTCCCTGAGAAGTGCCTGCAGTGCAGCGTTTCCGTTTCACTCCCTCACCTCCCCAAATTAAATTAATTAAAAAGTATTAGCTGGAGTTATTAATCTTTCTGCAATTGCAATCTCAATAATAGGGGAATTGATTAATGATTGCATTAGGAATTATAATAATAATTATTAAAATTTATGCTGGCCAGTAATTACCAATTGCCTGCTAATGGGTGGAATGGAATCATTGAGCTTTCCTTGGAGGAGCCAGGAAAGTGAGAGGAAACACAAAGTTTTTGGGAGCTGTGGGACTGAATCCTGATGAGAATCACTCCAAGCCTGTCCTGACCTCGGTGCTGAGGTCAGGGATATATGGGATGTTCCCAGAATCCTGTGACACAGGAGACAAAATTCCTGCTACTGGATCATCACGGAGACCCCTCTGGTGCCCCCCACACTCCTGGAGTTCAGCAAATTTCTAAACTAGGGCATTTCTCAGAGGAGGGCTCAGCTGACCTTGGCAGTGCTCTGGTGAAATGCAGAGGAAATCATGGAATTCTGGAATCATTACAGTTGGAAAAGGGCATTGAGTCATGAAAATGAGAAATGCACTAATTTTATTTCACTTTCGTTAACAACAGCTACAAATGGCCCCAAAAGGAGAGGAACCAGGGAATGTGGACTTTGTCCTCTGCTCCCACCAAGCTCTGCACTGGAACATCTCCTTCCACCCGAAATGGACAACTTCCACTTTCCCAGGTTCCTCCAAGCCCCATCCAATGGGGCCTTGGACACTTCCAGGGATGGGAAAAAAAAAAACCTGGGCAAAAACGGAAAGAAAACGGGGGCAAAGAAAATTAGGAAATCAAATTTTCCTTTAGGAGGACTTCTACTGAAGACCCAGAAACCTGGAAACTTTTTAAGGTAATTAGCTCAAAACAAGGTAGTTAAGAATACCTACAGTGGAAGGAATCCTCTTATGATGATTTTCCAGTTAGTATTTAATAAGGGTCCTAAAAATACCTGCATGAGCACAGTGGAAATTGCGGAGCCTCTGGGAGGTTGTTGGGCACAAGTCCAAGGAGATATATTTTATTTTCTGAATTTCCAGAGGTGTGGGTCCCTCTCACCCCTTGCTGCTGTCATTCCTGGGGCACTGTAAGGAGGAGGTTGGTCCTGGCTGCTGTGGAAAAGCAGAGCAACTCCAGAGCTGCACAGGCAGGGATTTCTCTTTTTTTAATAGTTTTAGTTTTAGTTTTAGTTTTTGTTTCGGTTTTTTATTATTTTATTTTTATTTTTATTTTTGGCTTTCATTTTCATTTTCATTTTCATTTTCATTTTCATTTTCATTTAATAGATTTTCAAGTAATTCTAATGTCACAAAATCTGACCAGACAGCCATGGCTGAAATCCCTACAGGAACCAGAGCTATGCCAGGAACAAAGACAGGGATCTGCCTCTTTCCCAAGCTGCATTCTCTCATTTTCTCCAGTGAAGTTCAAGAGAACTGTGAGGATTTAGGACAACCACCCAGCTGTGTTGTAGGACCTTCCCAGGGCTGAGTTCTCCCCCTGCTCTCCAGAATTCCATGTCTCAGTGCCATCCCCTCACGGCCTGTTTTTATACGCATTCCCCAGGCAGAAGACACCCCATAGCATGGAATCATGGGGAAAACCCTTCCTTTCCTTGGGATACTGGCCACAGAACTCGGGGAGAAAGGGATAAGAGGACAACTTAGAAAAACAGAGGAAATAACAGAGTAAAAAATGACAGGTGAACCTAAACCTGTGCTTTATCCCAGAGGTGACATAGCAGGACACCACCCACAAGGCTCAGCCTGAACAGAGATGTCTTGGGTTGCAATGTGCAACCAAAATGTGAATTCTATCTGTTGAAACAGGTTGGGGAGATGTTTCCTTTGTCTCTTGTATAACCCATCCCTCATAACTCCAGGGGTGGGTGCACTCTGTTCACTGTTAAAACCAGGTGGGGCAGTGTTCTTATCCCTTCCAGGATCTATCCCTCATAATTCCAGGGGAATATCTTCTGTTCAAACCAGCTGGGGCAGTGTTCTTTGTCCCTCCCAGGACCCACCCTTCCTCCAGGGGATATCTGCTGTTCATGGGCCATCCAGGCTCACTGCAGGGCTGAGACAATTCCACCATCCCACTGGGAGAGGCTCCACCCAGGGGGAAGAGCCCAGCATTCCCACCTGGATCAAAGCTGGCATTGAGAACTCCAGCACGGCCTGGTTGCTCTGCATTCCCAGAGGGAGACCTGACCCTTCTACAGGATCCTCTCTGCTCCAACAGAACCACACCTGGCACTGCAGGAGGATTTACTTGGATTCACCCTGACCAACAGCGTGTCAGGTCATATTCTGACTCTGTCACAGTTTCTAGGATTTCTTTTGTTTGTTTGCTTGCTTGGTTTTTTGTACTACTACATTTTTATTTTTAATATTCCTAGTAAAGAACTTCTATTCCTATTCCCATATCTTTGCCTGAAAGCCCCTAATTGCAAATTATAATAATTCAGAGGGAGGGGGTTTACATTCTCCATTCCAAGCGGAGTTCCAGGTTTCCCTGGCAGACACCTGTTGCAATTGGACACAAAATAAAGATGCTTGACTCCAGTCAGAAGGCAGAAGAGAATCAGAAGGTTTTATTTACAATTCATTCAGTTGTTTTATAACCTGCTGTGCTAAAAAGGCACATTACTGTTCCGTGGGACTGACACCTCTCTCCATTGGTCAAGCAATAGAAAATACCAAACAACATCTGGGAGAGAGGTCTGCTGTGGGAAAGGAACATTATTTAGAAATGTTATGAGAAAAATTTTGTTATTTACACAAAGTTATCTGGAAAAAAGAAAGCAATTGAAAAATTCCCTTGGGAAGGGCCCAGCAGTTCTCAGGCTCCGAAACATCGAGCCCACAGACACCTGTCTTTCCAAACCAAGACAAGAGGTTTCCCACAGGCTCTGATGGAACACAGTGGGACGCCATCAAAGGAATCATAGAACCATGGAATGGTTGGGGTAGGAAGGACCTTCGAGCCCATCTTGGGTAGGAACAACTCCCACTGGGCCAGGATGCTCAGGGAGCCAGGAGCAGGGATCATCTGAGGCCAGCTGGAAGGTCCTCAGGCCTCCCCTAAGAGACAACTGTTATGAGCACTCACATTGATCTCCCCAGGCCCCCCCATCCAATTTGGGTTCCAAAGGACAGTTAATCTTCCTGAGGAATAAATACCCTCAATTACTGCAGAGGGAAGAGGAGCAGTGTATTTATTGGGAGGAAATCGAAAGTAATTATTGTGGGAAAAGTTATGCTGTGGCCTGGAAGTGTAATGCATTATCTGTCATGTTCTTAGCACAGCTGGCGGAGCCCGTTCCATCACATCCCTCCCAATAACCCGGGCAAGGCTGCAGGAGCAGCACAGAGGGATAAAACCAGGCTGCTTGGGCAGGACTGGCTTTTCTGCACCTCAATCACCCTGTTTGTCCTGGCTCACCTGGCAGAGGGATCGGTGCTGTCTGCACATCACTCCAGGCTGCCTTCCCACCCTCTCTCTGTGTCCCAGAACTGTACTTCCAGGGGTCCCCAGGGCCACAGCAGCCTCCTCTTCTTTCTCCTGAACCCACCATCACCTCCTGTTTCCCTGCCAGGCCTTCCCCCTGTCCCCAGGCTTTCACAGGAACATTTCTGCTGCAGAGGCTCTGATGTCACATCAGGTCAGGACACTCCTTTCCCGTGCTGCTGGGAAGCTGATCCCCAAAATTCCGTGGGTAATCTCAGCAGATCAGGTGTTAACAGTCCTCCTAGCCCTCCTCCTCCTCTTAGGTGAGAATATTGAAGGTTTGGGGCAGTTCAGGAGTGCCCATCCCAAAATATCCCCATTCCCTGACTCCAGTGACCCGTGGCCCATCCCAGTGTCTGACACCTGCCCTGCTTGGCCAGAGAATTACCTGGAGCAGAGATTTGGGGAGCCAGGAGTGCTGCTCTCTCCCAGGTCATTCCTTTAGGGATCATTAGAAGGATCCCTTAAAGCAACCCGAGCTCAAATTCCTCGCAAAGAAAGGCCCAAAGGAATATTTGTTGGCCAAATTCAAAATACACAGCAGAGTTATCTTGGCCATGAGGAGAGTAGCTGGACTGAACCTTGTTTATATTTATCTCCCACTCCATGAGCAATTCCTGGCTGTGGGTGGTGTACTCAGGAGCATCCAGCTCACGGGGTGTCCCAGCTGGAATGTGGGGGGGCTTTAATGTTCCCAGTGTGTCCTCACAGAAAGAATTCCTATATTAAAAACCCTTCCATGAAATTCCATCGGCCCATCTTTGATATTTATCTAAACTGGACCCTCTGACACCCCCTGCACCTCCCACCATCCCAATTATTTCTCTGCAGTGAGGAAAATTGTCCTTTCATGTGTCTACAACGTGATCTGCCCCTGCTGGCTTTGAATGTGGCAGTGTCCCTGGAGCCTGAGCTGCTGCTCTCCCTGTTTGCTCTGAACACAGCCAGTTAAGACTCTTCCTGTGCTTTGGGAAGCTCTCAGCAAACTGCCCAGGGAAAAATACTCATTGCAGGAGTTGTGGCAACCTTTACACAGCATTAAACTGCTTAAAACCACTTGAAGCTGCTGGGAAGTGGCAGTGCTGATGTTCCAGCACCCTCTGCCACCCCACCAGGGCCTACAGGAGCTTGGACAGCACCCAGGGATGCACAGGGTGGGGTTGCTGGGCCAGGAATTGGGCTGGGTGATCCCTGTGGGTGTCTTCCAGGGCAGGGAAAAAGCCCTGAGGCAGGAAAGCCCCAGTCCTGCTGTGTGCAGGGGCTGAAAGGGGCTTGGGAGCATCTCCAGCACTGCCACAGGCTGGGAACAGGCAGGGCTGAAGCCAGAGCAGCAGAACTGAATGTGTCATCCTTGGATGAGATTTCCCTGCAAGTGTCCAAAGCACAACCGGACACGGCTCTCCGTGGTTCAGTGGGGATGGGAGTGATTGCTCAAAGGTTGGACTTGGTGATCTTGGAGGTTTTTCCAACCTGAAAGAATTTGTGATTCTGCAAACCCGGGGCAGCATTGGACTTGGTAGTGCTAGAAGGGATGGAAAGGGAGGAACGGAGCCCTTGCCTGGGAGTTTCCTCCCTCAGGGTGCTTTCACATCCCTGCTGCTCCAAGTCCTTCCACTGAAAGAACAGCAGCAGCAAAATTTTGATTTAGATTTGATCCAGACACCACCTCAGCCCACCCACCACACCCTCCTTTCACACAAGCTCTTGGCCAAGGGCCTGGAGGCACCTGGAGGGCCCTGGAGTTCACAGATCTGTGTTCAGAGGCAGCTTTAGGACTTCTCATGCCCATTAATTCCTCAAGGCTTCTGCTAAGAGGAGCAAAATGGGTCCAGTTACCACTTTTAAAGAGCTGGAGATCCTCAGAGGAGCTGTGACAACAAGAGTCCAGCAGCTCCAGCTGCTCTGAGCTTTGTGGGATTTATCCATCCCAGACAAATAAAGCTGCCTCACTGAGCATTCCTAGAACACCAAAATCCATTGCCCAGCATGCAGGTTTTGCAGGAAAAGTGGATGTGTGCAATAATTCACCTGTTCCCAAACACCCTCCTCCTATCCCTGGTGCCTGCAAAGGAAGGGAGAGAGGGAGAGAGGAGATGAACACATTCCCAGCTGCCCAGGAATGGTGCTCAGCCCAGTGAGAACAAACCAGCTGAGGTAAGACATGGCTCAGAGGTTTCTTGTCTCCCCAGTATTGCCAGGGTTAATCAGCAGAGAAGGATTTTGCTGTAAATTCCCAGGGAACAACTGGAAGTGCAGTGATGCCACGTCTGTGCTAGGAAAGGTGATTTATCCCAAAGATAAATATGGATCGGGTTTTGCTTAGACCAAAGCTCCTCTGGATTTCCAAGCTCAGAATTGTGGAATGGTTTGGGCTGGAAAGGACCTTAAAGATCACCTCGTTCCACCCCCTGCCATGGGCAGAGATACCCTGAATTCCATGGATCCCATAGGATGGATGGTGTGATTGATTGATTGATTGATTGATTGATTGATTTGTGCTCAGGTGGTGGATTCCTTTCCCTGATAAAGTCTGAGCAGGTCGGGAGGGATGAGGGGAGGGAAGAAGGGAGGGACGCTCCTTCCTTGGGAGTGATGAAATCTCCTTTCTACGGAAATTCCTGGGGTCAAAGCTGTGGAAATCAGAAAGTCATTCCAATGGATATGAGCCCACAGATTGCTGGGAGCTCTCCCACAAATTACTGTGCTCAGGGAGATGATGGAGGAGGTCGCAGACGAATTAAATGTAAATATTTGTCTTCTGAGAGCCCTTTGTTTGCTTGTTTTCTTTTAGAATAGGAGTGAGCCTCGGGGTGGAACAGAAGAGACCAACAGCCCCCTGGGATCAGCAGAACCAAGGAAGAGATGATCCTAAAACTGTTGGGAAGTGGTTTTAAGGGAGATGTTTTTCAGGATCAGCCTCCCAATCTTTCTGGGGCTGAATTTCAACAGAATCCCTGTCCTCTGCTCAAACTTATTCAGATGCTTTTTCCCAATTTCTCCACAATTTTTGTGCTGCTTTGATACCACAATTGCACATTAAAAAGTGTGGAACTGGGGGTTGGATCTGCCCTTGTCCATTGCTTCCTGTCCACGGAGTTGCAGATTTACAACATTTTAACAACTTGCCCTTGTTTCCTGTAAATGTTTCTTCAGTAAATTGAAGCAATTACTGCTGTAGCTGATCAATACTGCAGCCAATGCAGGGGTTCAGGAGCTGTGATAGGGATTGGGGTTGGCATGGAGTTTACTGGTGCTGATATACATCATGGGATAGTCTATATCTAGGAACAGGCAGCCCTTCCCCAGAGAACACTGGAACGCAAAAATGTAGAGTTAATTCTCCCTGGGATGAGTTTACCCAGGTGGAAAGAAGAATTTTCCCACTATTTGGTGTTCCAAACACAAATGAAAATGCAAATGGATTCATGAGCCTGTAAACATAAGAGTTGGAATTGTCACCCCGAGGTGTGAAGGTTTTTTCCCTGGGTGCAGAAGGCTCAGCACCCCAAAATTCCAGGAGCTGGGGATGGCAACAAACCCAAAATGAGCTCCCAGGAAAGATGGGGGTTCCAACCCAGCACCAGCTCCAGGCAAATCAAAATGCACAGGGAAGATCCAGACGGGTGTAATGACACAACACAACATTTGTCTGCTCCCAAATTTCCAGCTCATGGAGAGAGTTTTCCATCACAAGGTGAGTGTGGGTCCCCCAGGAAAGCTCCTCTGGCTCATCCTTCACGGCAGCTTCTGCAATGACCTCTGGATATTTGCTCCTGGGGAATTTCCAGAAATATTGGAAAGTGACAAATTGAAAAGCGCCTGAAACTCTGTCAGGCTTCTTTTGGATTTTGCATTTAATTGAATTTTACCCTGGATTGTCCCAAGATGTCACTGAGAGATGATGTGTCTTTTATAGCTCCTGGGAAGCGTTTTCTTCCTGGGATAACAGCTCTGTGTGGACACTTCATTAAAACTCCCTGTGCTTCCTGATCCATAGGCACTTCCACAGGAAATGGGACCACTGGTGCCACAGCCCATCCCAGCTCCAGCTCTGGATGGAGCATTAAAATGAGACAGGAATTTTATCCAACCCCAAGGCAATGCTCTGGGGCAGGAATGTGACATTTTTGTGTCCTCTGAGGGACCAGAGTGACCAGGTGGAGACTGTCCCCCTGTGCTGAAGGGGGTGAGGGACCAGCAGGTTCCTTTTCCAGCCCCTTTTCCCTTTCCTGGGGGTCCTGTGCCAGGTTAACAGCTGCACATCAGGAGAGGAGCAAATGGATCCTTCTCTATTCTGTTCTCTCCTATTCCACACCCATTCCTATTTGGGGCTGATTTTTTCCCAAAGCTGTGTCCCCATTACTCTGATGGTCCTTCCTCCACTGCATAATAGGAAACAGTCAGGAAAAAAATTCCTTTTTCCTCCCAAGGAAGCAGCGTCATTCAGCAGCCATCCCTGTGACACAGCACAGCCCACAGGGACAGGGAGCCCATTCCAGCAAAGGGGGAAGCTCTGGATAAGGCCCAGAGGGATCAGAGGAGACTGACAAGAGATCTCACAGCAGTTTCCAGCTTCCTCCCGAGGGCAGCTCTGATCCCTGCTCTGGGACAGGGACAGCCCCCAGGGCAGGGCTGGAGCTGGGCCAGGGCAGGCTCAGGCTGCAGATCAGGAAAGGTTCTTCCCCCAGAGGTGCTGGCACTGCCCAGGCTCCCCAGGGAATGGGCACGGCCCCGAGGCTGCCAGAGCTCCAGGAGCCTTTGGACAGCACTGCCAGGGATGTCCAGGCTGGGATTGTTGGGGGGTCTGGGCAGGGACAGGGGCTGGGATGATCCCTGTGGGTCCCTCCAGCTCAGGATATTCCATCATTCTGTGAGGAGAGATGCAAAATGATGAGAGGACTGGAGCAGCTCTTCTGCAAAGTCTGAGAGAGCTGAGAGAGCTGAGAGAGCCTGGGGAAGGCTCAGGGGAGGCCTCACTGTGGCCTCCCAGCACCTGGAGGGGGCTCATAAAATAGAGGGGAGTGACTTTGTACAGGGGCAGACAGCAACAGGACAAGGATTTTAAATTCAAAGAGGAGTAATTTAGAGTAAATACTGGGCAGGAGTTGTTCCCTGGCAGGGTGGGCAGGCCCTGGCACAGGGTGCCCAGAGCAGCTGTGGCTGCCCCTGGATCCCTGGCAGTGCCCAAGGCCAGGCTGGACACTGGGGCTTGGAGCAGCCTGGGACAGTGGGAGGTGTCCCTGCCATGGCAGGGGTGGGATGGGCTTTAAGGTCCCTTCCCACCCAAACTAATCTAAAATTCTGTGATTCCACAGGGACAAATCCCCGGGGGAATGTGGGGGGCACAGTGTGGGGTGTGGTGGAGTCACAGCCCCAGTCCCAGCTGGGCTGCTCCCAAAACATCATTCCCAAAACGGGCCCCTGGGCTCCAGGGGCACAAAACTGCTGTGGTGGCTCTGGGGAACTGTGACAGGAGCTGGCAGAGCTGCTGCCAGGGAGCAGAGGCTGCAAAGGTCCCTTGTCACAGGTCATGGCAGCTCCATGAGCCCAGCACGGGGGTGGCAGACTGGACAGCAGAGTCACAGCGGGGACACGGAGCTGGCACCACACAAACCAGCATGCAGCACCCGTGGGGCCCTGGGCCTGCTCAGCCCCTCTGGAGATCTGTTGGAACGATTTGGGGAGCAGCAGGGATTTGGGGGGCTGGAGGTGACACAGACAGCAGGTCCTGGCAGGGAAGGAGGGGACCAGGACTCAGCAAATGCTCCTGAGAGGCCTCGGCTTTGGAGCTGGCCCCACACACAACGGAACAGCAGCTGGAAAGGGGGAAATTCCTTATCTGTGCCTTCCCTGATATCCTCTGTCCTTCCCTAGGACAAAGCTGCAGGGCTCAGCTGGTGCAAACTGGGACAGCCCAAACCCCCAGTGGGAGCGGAGCCACACGGACACAGGACAAGGCCACCGACCACCCTGTGGGAATGTCCCCTCTGCCTGGACCAGGAACATGCCCTGGAGACGTGAGGGACGTGAGGACAGCACGAGGAACAGCTCAAAACCAAGGAAAAAATCCAAATCAGAGAAAGGTCTGAGGGCAGTGAGAGGAAATGGAAGGAAGAACATAGGAAAGGGGAAAGGAAAATGGGAAAGGAAAAAGGGAGAAGGGAGAACAAAAAATGAAAAAGGAAAGGAAAACATTGAGCACTAGAAGTAGAATTTAGGATCTTCATTTTCCTCGCCCCCAAAGGGATTTTGGTGTTGGAATTCCTTCCTGGTCTTGGTCTAAATGTTGACAAGATTCAGTTCAGAAAGAGGAGAACCTCCCCCTGGTATTTCACACAAATCCCCAGTGGAATCACCAGGAGAAGCCGTACCTGACATCCGGAAAGGCATGAAGATGGTCTCGTTGGTGTCGGGGTGGATGATGGCCTGCAAAAGTGTCACCAAAGAGCCACAGTGAGGGCACAGCAAACACTGAATCCCTGGAATTCCCCCTCCGGGACCCTCCTTGGCTTTCACAGCTCCCGCCAAAGGCAGCCTGGGCTCAGCAGCCTCCCCTGCCCAGCCCTGCTTCCCGCTCTGCCGGGGCAGCTCAGCGCCAGCTCATCATCCAGGAGGGAACAGCGATCCCTCGCCCACAGAGAGCGGCTCTTCCTTGGCTCCGTGTCCCCAAAAGCTGGGCCTGAGCCCCAGGAAAGGCACAGCCGGGAGGGAAAAGGAAAATCGCCTGTCCCTGCCTGTCTTCAGCAGCTCCCCCGGGGCCGAAATGTCCTGGGGAGGAAAGTTGGGAAAAGCCCTGGCTGTGGCAGGGGGAGGGGAGGGCTGTGGAATGGGGGGGATGAGGAGAAAAATCCCTTTATCCTGCTGGGGAAGCAAAGGGGTCCCAGGGGAAACCCCCGAGGCCCAAACACAGCGGAGGGATTCAGTTCAGGAACTTCTCATCCCCAGCTGTGGATCCCATTCCAGGAATTCTCATCCCCAGCTGTGGATCCCATTCCAGGAATTCTCATCCCCATGTGTGGATCCCATTCCA
>VYXD01001906.1:0-14814 GCA_013397195.1 Hylia prasina | reverse complement strand
CTCTGTGAATACTGCAGCCAAATATTTTCCAGTCAGAAGACCACCAAAATCCAAGGGTGGGAAATCAGAGGCTGGACCAGAGGCAAGATAAAGGTGGTGTTAGAGGTATGACCACAAACTGTGACCACAACATGACCACAGCTGGTTCCACTAACACCTAAAACCAGGCTGGAGGGAGGTCTATGATAACTGTATCTCTTTGAGGAGCCTTTTCTTCTCTTTCCCCTTTTTTTTCCTTACTCATTAGATCTTACTGTCACATTACAGTTATGTCTATGGTAGTTGCTTTTCACAGCAGGGTCTTGATTCTTGATTCCCAAGGGCAGGGAAAGGTGAGGTTGGATACCAGGACCTTTGTGCTCCTGGCAGCCACTGCAGCTGAGATTTGTACTGACTTCCAAGCAGAATCCCAGAGATTCTCTTCACTCATTTTTGTGTGCACTGAGCAATGGCAAGTGGCTCTGAAGAGATGCTCTTCCTGCTGGGGCACATGGCAGAGCAGGATGGGGACTTAGTGTCTTAGCAGAAACTGATGGGAGTTGGTAGAAACCAGCAATGTTTCCTTGAGGTCATGGAAAAGGAAGTTTTCAGGAGTGTCTGTGAATTTGCACCTGGACCAATAAACATTTTTTTTTAATTGTTATTCATTTTACACCTCAATAAAGCTTAATTATAAGTAAGCAGTAAGAAAAGCAGGAGACATGTTCCAATAATATTGCACTTCTCTGAATCATTCCTGTGGGACTCCAGCAATTTTGTTACCATGAAGCAAAATAAAACAAATTAAGAAAACTATTCAAAATTCATTTAAAAACATCATCCAAGGAGCATCATAATAAAAGCACAATAAGAGAGACAAGCTCACTTGGCTAATTTCCTTCATGTGCTGTGCATGTTTATAGTGTGTCTCTTAGTATGTTTTAATTAGCATCACAATCATCAACTGGTAACTAACAGCACACAGGGTTCAGGTTGGGAGATGCAGGCCACCTATTTGGAGGGGCTGAGGATTTTATATTGTCTCTGTGGGTCAGCAGAGCCTGCTGGCAAAGCAGGGCTGTAAAGCCCAAAGTCTTGGCCAGAGAGAATGCACTCGAGGAGAGGAACAAATTTCATCTGGACCTTCCATCCCTTGGGGCTTCCTGTCCTTGGTCCCAACTTTTACCCTTCTGGCCAATGCAGGACTCACTGGGCAGAGAGCTGTTGATCACATTGCTGCTCACTGCCAGCCTGAAAACCGCTTTTTTTGTTTTTCTTTTCTTGTGGGTGTAACATCCTACTTATGCATTTAGTCTCCTCTTGGATGCATCATAAAGAATCTTCCCTGCCCTTGTTTTCACCACAGGAAGCAGATTTCTCTGTTTGCCTTTGGTGTGCCCTCCCTTTGCTGAAACTCGGCTTGGAGCATTTTTATTCTGAGAATTATCGTGTTTCTTGCTGCTTTTGTTTTATTTTAATTTACTCTTATTTCAAATGATGCTTCTACCTTCATCTAGGCCCCAGGTGGTGGTGTGGGAACCACATCAGGTACCTGAGGCTGCAGCTGAATATGGTGGCTTCTTTAAGGCCAGGTTGGATGGGGCTTGGAGCAACTTAAGATAGTGGAAGGTGTCCTTGTCCATGGCAGGGGATGGAATAAGGTGAGGTTTAAGGTCCTTTTCAACCCAAACCTTTCTAGGATTCTAGGATTCTATGACATGCACTCACCCAGAATTGAGGTGAACCTTTCTTAACATCTTCCCGAGCATCTTCTTCTCCTGATTCTGGGGTGGATTATTTCAGGAAGTCTGTCCAGCTGTGAGCCAGAAACTGCCTCCAAAAGTGTTGAAGAAGATGCAGCCATGATGGACAGATCATGCTTAGTGACCTTGAAAAGTTTTAGGATGCCATTTACTCTACGTTTGGGCACTATTCTTGTGTCTGGAAAAACATCACTTCACCAGGCCACCTGCACAAAAGCATGCTCAAGTGTTTCTTCCTTGCCAGCCCCATTTAACAGGATTTTCCTCTCCTGACCTGCTTCATGTACTGTCTCTGGAACAGCTGACATTGCTGTGCAACAGGGACTTGCAGAGCCTTGCACTGATACTGTTGGTCTTGTGATGTGCGCTCTGAAATGATGGTCTTTGCATCTGATAAAAAAAGATTAGTAGAGGAGGAAAAGGCTTGGCCTTAGATATTTTCATCTGAGAATACTTTTATTTGAATGCTTGGCTCAGCCACGTTCTGTTAATATTGAGGTATCATGTCTAATACTCTTTTTTTCCTTAAAAAAAAGTCACTTCCCCTCAAGAATATGTTATGAACTGCTGCACTTTAGCAGTGTGATAGTTCATAACAGAATTGAGAGGAGCATGAATTATTGTCAGAGCTACATTAGTAATGTGTAATCTGCAGCATTGGTTAATTTGTTTTGATATTAAAGTTTTAATAGGAAATATAATTTGATTGCATTTTAAAAATAAAAACTGATTTTCTGTATTACAGAAAAATATTATGAATAATAAGCAAAAAAGGGGCTAATATAACTAGGCATTTCTATTAACAAAATGAATATGTTTCATACGCTCTCTGTGTACTAATTCAAGCCATGAGATGCCAGTTTGAGCTGATTTAATATAAACTACAGCCTTGTTCCTTTGCTCTGCATTTTGCAACACTGGTAGCATTAACTTGAGGTTGGGATCAAAGTTCTGCAGTATCAGCTCCTTGCACACCAGTCATTGGCACTCGATTATTAACAGCATTAACACCTTGTCCTGCACTCTCAGCACACCAGCAGGGTCTAGTCTGTATTAATAGATGTTTTCCTGTTGGACTGAGAATAACTAAAGAACCCAACTGTGACAACAATAAGCTCTCAACCTCTTAAATGAGTGTGAGTGGCTTGTGCTGGTGGCAATGTGCAGATGAGTGTGTTATTAGGATTATGGCAGGAGAAGGGCTCAGCAAAGGTGCAGCCCTAAGTGTGATGAGTCCTCTGGCATGATGTGAAAACATTAAGAGCAGCCCCACTGGGTCAAAGGAACCACAGAATTGTTTCGTTTGGAAAAGCCCTGCAAGACCAGTGAGTCCAATCATTCCCCCAGCACTGCCCAGGCCACCACTGACCCCTGTCCCCACGTGCCACAGCCACACAGCTNCATTCCCTGCCCTGGACACGCTCCAGCCCCTCGGTGTCTCTCTTGTCCTGAGGGGCCCAGAGCTGTCCCCAGCACTGGAGATCTAGTTTAGTCTTTTTTCAGCAATGTTGTCCCATGGGGCCTGGGGAGGAGCCTAAGGATGAAGCGAGGCATCCTTTGACTGGTGCCTTCCAGCCTCTAATCACTGCCCAACCTTCACTGTTTTCCATACTTAGCAACTTCCAGTGTATTTCTCTACCATGGTAGAGCTGAGGCTCCAGAGGGCAAACTGTTGCTGTGGTGTTTTTTCACCTTTAATAAGCTGCTTTGCCCCCTCGTCGCTCTGTCCTTATGCTGTGTGACCTTGTTCACAGTGGTTAAAGACCTCAGGGCACTGTTATTAAAGAATGTGAGCTTAGAGTAATGGAAGAGTAAAAGCTGTCCCATAGCAAGCAGCTGAAGGTACGTGATCTATTCGGCTTATCAGAAAGATATAGAGGAGAATTGATGAGAGAGTGTATTTCCTTCCTGGATCCTTCAGTGGTACCAAAGGACTCCTCAGCTGAGTGGGAAAATATGTAGCAAGAGCCCAGGACTGGAGTCTAAAGCTGCAAGATGTCAAATTGGAAACAAAACACACATTTTTCTCCGTGAAGATAATTAACCATGGATAATAATCATCAGCAGGAAAAGAAGATTTCTGCCTTTGTGATGACTTTAAAAAAAAAAGTCTGTCTTTCTTCCTAAAAAAACCCCTTTGAGTCAAGCACATGATTTGAAACCAGGCACATTTGAATGGCTGACATGGAAAGGCAGGATATATTTTTATCTTAGATATCCAAAACACCCTTCAGATTTCAGAAAAGTCAGCACTATGCAGGAGCATTGCATCCAGGATCTTTGCCTAGATAATTATATTTCACTCTCCCTGATAGTTCTCCTGTTACATTTATATTTCAGCTGCACCCTGCCCTTGTCTGGAGACAGATCCCAGGCTAGGATGGATCTTATTATTGATCACAGCTTTCCTGGTTCTGGTGGAAACAAGGAGATGCATTGCTGTTTCCAGTTAACTGCTCACTGGGTTTCACTCCAGAGGTAGCAGAGGAAGCATCCAGGGTGATGTTTATATGGTTCATTCATCATCTTTGGAAGGGAGACAAGGTGATAGTTTTGGATGTGGGAAAGGGAGAAGATTATTAGTGGAGCAGACAAAGAATGCACATCTGATGAAAGTTCTGTACCTTCACTATTTTTTTGTTATTATTATTAGTGTCACTATTAATAACCAGGAACAGTGTAAGACTTCTCATGTCGTTAGCAGCAGGAAAAATGACACTTTGATGCTCCAGGGAGAGGAAAAATTTAGTTAAAGCAACATGAAGCCTTTGATCAACAAATTCAGAACTTTTGCAGGTCAGTATTTCTTCTCAGCTTCAGCTCTTTTCTTCTGCTCTACTTCTTGACTGCAGGAATTTCCAGTTGACATGGACCTGTTCCTACATCTCTGTTAATATCTTTGAGTACCTACATAACTTTGAACACAATTGCCAGAGTAGGAATAAAGTGATTCACCTTTGACAGGGGATTTTATTTAGCCTGAGAAGTGCCAACTCCAGGGGAAGAACTGGAGATAATTAACTGCTTATTCAGCTGTCTTTGGTAAGAGTTTCATTTTGTCTGAGATGAATTCTAGCCTTTAACTACTTACCTCATGCTCTCTCTCCTTCCTTGTCACTACTGAAAAAAAAAGAAAAATGTTTTTGTCCACCTCTAAAATGAAAGTTATCTTTGCTTTTGCCAACCATGATGAATTGCTTTGTCAGAATATTAGTTCTTTCCCTACTTTTATTTTTTTCCTTTGTGGCTTGGAACAGATCATCTTCCAGTTCTCCCTTACAAGGAGAAAAGGGTTTTTGTCACCTCTGCTCATCCTGGATAAGGAGCTCATAAAGACCACTGGCGCTGGGGAAGGGACAGCTGGGGGGATGGATATTTTATTAAGCAGCTTAATTCCTGTATTGATAGTTAGAACTTCTATACTTAACAGATACCCTTTAAATTTTGTGAAGTGTGAGACTAATCCTGTCAAATCAAAAGCAATAAATATGAGTGTATAAATTTAACGGAGAAGAAAGAATTATATCTTTGTTTATCCTTGTGGTACAGAAATAAATGGACCCTGTGCAACAATCCTGCATAAAACATAAAAGAAATCTCAAGCCCATGAGATTTCTCCAGAGGAGTCAATGAGAATGGGTTGTCCTTAGCTGGCAATCTGATTTCTTTGTCTCTGATAAGGACAATGGGGAAAGCAATAATGGACAGGTTAGGGGCTGGAACAAGTTTTCCTTATCACAGGTGTCTTGAAAGAGAAAGTCAATGGGGAATATTATAGAGGTATGTGTATTTCTGAAAGGCATAAGGAATAGGAAATAGCTATTGACTATTTATCTTGTCAGAAGAACCTGTGCATTCACTAGGAAGAGGCAGTAATGAATTAGGGGTGGTTTCTCACATCTCTCCACCAGCGTTGGGCAACGGAGAACAGCCTGTGCCTGGCACATTGCTTCCAGCCCTTTGGACTGCCCTGATGCACAGTGATGGACCATTATTCACATTGCTTCCAGCCTTTTGGGCTGTCCTGATGCAGAGTGATGGACCATTGTTATAACAAAAATTAAAACTAACCTGCAGCACCACACCACCTTGCTTTGCCAGGCAGGCCCATTTCATGTAATTCATCTGTTATTACACCTTTTTCTTCTGCCTTTTTTTCTTATTAATGTAGTCCTTTCCACCACCTGTGAATTAAAAATCACCTATTTCTTCTCTAACTGCCAGGTTTTTAAGCTCTGTTTTATCTGTCTGAAAGCCATGTTGTGTTTCTTCTTTTATGTACACCAACCGTACAATAAAGTTTGTGACACCAGAGCTCACAGTGCCTTTATCTCCAGCTATATCAGCTCCGTGGCTCTAAAACCTCCATTACCTTTCCTTTCCAGTCTCTCAGCTCTGCTGAACCACCCACTTGTCCAAAGGAAAATGAAGAGAAGCTTTTTCTTTTGAGTAGCCCTAGGCTGGGGGGAGCAGGAGGGATAATTCCTGGGCTTAGGCGGGAGAAGAAAAGGCTCCAGGGAGAGCTGAGAGCCCCTGCCAGGGCCTGAAGGGGCTCCAGGAGAGCTGCACAGGGACTGGGGACAAGGCCTGCAGGGCCAGGACACAGGGAATGGCTTCCCAGTGCCAGAGGGCAGGGACAGATGGGATGTTGGGCAGGAATTGGTGTCTGGGAGGGTGGGCAGGCCCTGGCACAGGGTGCCCAGAGCAGCTGTGGCTGCCCCTGGATCCCTGGCAGTGTCCCAGGCCAGGCTGGATGGGGATTGGAGCAGCCTGGGACAGTGGAAGGTGTCCCTGCACATGGCAGGGGTGGAACAGATGAGCTTTAATGTCTTTTCCAAACCAGTTCTATGATTCAGCTCCTGGTGCTGCCACAGACCTGCTTTCACAGCAATGACACTTTTTCAGAAGTGGCTGGAAACACTGTCCATTTCAAATTATGTTTGTCTTTAATTTGATTGACTTTTTCCCAGTGAGCACCTGGTACATCCCTGTTTTCACTCACAGCTGCTGGACACCACTGGCATGTTTTGTTATAAGGGTATTTCTTCCTGCCTTTCATTTCACAGCCTGTACATACAATTTTCAGAGATATTTTCAAGGGTTTTTTTGGAGTGTATCACACCTCAAGAGGAAGGTGAGATGAGGCAGGATTTTTGGGCCACTTTGCTCTACCTCAGCTTTCTCAACAACACTTGGATTTGCTTTGTCCTTCTAATTGGTGTTCCACAGACCAGGAGAGAATATCCTTCATGCTTTATGGTGAGGGAGAAATCAAGGGAGAAACTAGCTGCAGTAGTAGGAGTAGTAGCAGTAGTAGTGTAGTAGTATTTGTTATCTAAATATGATAAAAATAACATGGCAAAATTATTCAGAAGATACATGAAAAGATAAAAAAACTGGCAATGGTCACTGAACTGGTGAATTGCTGTGTTTAGCTGTGAGAAATGGAGTCATGAGGAAAAAGTGATAAATTGGATAATGCCTGGGTTGTCCTCAGAACAGAGCCTGGCAGCAGCAGAACTCATGGCAGCAATAGTTCAGAAGTACCTAAAGGTAATCTGCACTTGGCATCATGGCTTATTTGTCACATTTTATAACGGTGCCTGCTTGAGTTTATGGCTGTCTGCTCATGCATTTTAACCACACCAAGGCGTTATGTGCAAGCCATGGGAATATTCCTGAAGAATAGAGGCCCAAATTCCTCCCTGTCACTCTGAGTTTTGTAAATCATCCATTAGCTTGCAGTCTGGGCTAAACTGATTTTCCTCCCACAAACCGTGTCAAGCCAACTTGAGGTCTCTGCATGGGCTCCCTGGTGATGCTTCAGGAAGTCATTCTGATTTACCTGTGTGGACAGATTGTAAAGATTAATTTGGATCTGCAGACTGAGTTCAGACATACACCTGGGTCTGAGTTTGAAAGAACTCCACTTTTCATGACCTAGTCCTGCTCCAAGCAGGATCATGACGAAGTGTGAGTTGGAAGGTGAATGCCTGAATTATTAAGTTTGAGCTCATCCCTGTTGTAGGTTGTTCAGCAGTGCCATGCAGAACTTTGATGGATTCAATTGCAAATGTGGGCTGTGTTCATGTACCTTTGACTGTGTCAGCTTCAAGCTGAGCTGCAAATTCAGTGGAAGGAAAATAATTCAGAGTGAGACTCCAGCCAGTCTGCTGAGTTTTCCCGGTCAAACTAGAGGGTTTCCCTTACTGAAGATAAAAACTTCTAGACCAACAAGTTCCATGGGAAACCCCATGAGGAATAAATAGGTGCAGCCGGGCTGATGGAGTGAGAACAAGTCTATGCTGAAACTGCACCAAAGGTTAGAGAGTGCCTTCTGCAGGAATCTATAGCTCCTCCCAAAGAGGTTGCCTGACATCCAAGAAGGAAAAGCTATTGAGTCCTAACTCAGACAGGACAACCTGAGGATGAAAGGTGCTGCAGAAGGAAAATGTACCTCAGCTCTCTTCCAAGCAGGTTGCAAATTGAGATCTGGAGCAGAAGCCTGTCCCAAGGCTCAATGCACACTCTGTGACTGCCAGCATCTCCCCTTACACTGCATCACCCCCCTTGTGGGATTAGTTCACATTTAGGTCCTCCTGGGGCAAAGACTGACAATGTTTTAGGAAAAATAAAAAAGAAATTGATTTTTTTTCCCAAACCACACAGTTTTTGCAAGGGCAAGCATTTCACAGCACTCAGCTTCCCAAGAGGTGAGAGAGGAACATACAGCAGTAAGTTCACATAGAACATCTTGGTACAACTTCAGTTCAAGGCTTTTAGTACCTGCCTCACAGGTCCTCCTTCTCCGTGGCATCCCTTAGTAGAAATCACAGCATTTTTACATCTCTCCTGAGATGAAATAACACAGTAGATGATCCCTCTCCTTTGCTCCTCCTGCAGGAATCACCCTGAAATTCCCCACCCTGTGTTATAATGGAGGTCAGAGCAGAGCAAAATATCCCCTCCTGGCCTTAAAATCTATGAATAATATTTTCCCTTGGAGATTCCAGCCGGGATACAGTGGGAAGAGCCTCAGTCACACCTGGGTTATGGACTTGGGCTGGGTGTAGGTTGGATAAAACCATCACACATGGATGCATTGAGTGAGGAGTGGATTTGATGCATGTCCCTCTGTCCAGCTGCACCTCCACCCCAGCCCCACAAGGCAGTAGCACTGTGGTATCACAGCAGCAAAGCCACTGTGAGCTGGGATGGCATCTCACGTTTGCTCTTGCTCACTGATTTAGTATTCAGAATTTAGAATTTATTGAGGATTCTTCCTTTGTCACATCATCTATCAGAGACAGACACCACCGAGATGGAAGGGGGAAAAAAAAATTAAAAACCTGTTTATTGCTCAACTTGCTCTAGGCATGTTTTAGTTTATTGTTCAGCTTGGTTCATTTCAGTGTTTCAATTTGAACGGTTCGCTTAGTTGCTGTGGCTAAAAAAAAATAAATTAAGAAAACCATAANAAAAAAAAATTAAAAAAACCAAAAGAAAACCTATTTAAAAAAAAAAAAAAAAGAAGAAGAGGAAGAGGCGGCAGCAAAAGTTGAGATTTGTGGGGCCCCTCAGCACCTCCCAATGTCAGAGGTGTCAGCGGATAATTTAAGGGCGCAATCCCACTTAGCCAGAGGACACGTGCTCCCAATTCCCTATTCCGCACGTGTCCTCCCGTGGAGCTGCTGCTGGCACCCCTGGGAGCAGAGACCTGCATTGCAGATGCCCTGCCCAGCCCCACGAGCTCCCTGCTCCCTGCCCGCCGCGCTGCTCCGCACGGAGCCCTTGGAATGTGATGGAACCCGAGCGCGGCCGCTCGCCTTCCCCAGGCTCACAGCCGTGCCTGGGGAAGGCCGCCCTGGAACAGAGACTGCACAGAGCAAAGAATAAAGTAAATATTTGTTGAAAGGCCTCCAGGATACACCTTGGGCAGCGCAGGGCCTGGCCAGGCCTACACCCAAGGTGGACTAAGAATGGTCACAAAATGGCTGACTTGTCACAAAATCTTACACTTTTATAAGTTTTGGTCTGTTTGCATATTGTGGTTTAATTATCTAATTACAGCTCCAGGCTGTGAGGTCCCATCCTTCTTGTTCCTCCCTTCAGCCACCCTTGTTTGTGCTTTTGGGCCTGAAAGCTGTCCTTGGTGTTCAGCAGGAAAAGGATTTGTTTTGTCTCCCTGCTCTGTGAAGAGACTCACCAGCACTTAATGTGAGGCTCAGAACTGCACCCCTAGGCAGCACAGAATCTGAAAAACATCAAAGCTAAAACTCAAGGCATCAACAGAAGGTGTGTGAGAAATTCCTCTTGATTTGCACTGGCGTGAGTGGGCCTGGCATCCACAGGGGTTAAAAGGTGGTCACATTTCTTGTGGTCACCCAGGGGCAGATCTGATCCAGGCCCCACAGGTTCCCTGAGAGTGGCATCATCGTGTGCTCCCTCTCTCCAAGTGCAGCAGCTCCAATTTCAGCAGCCGTAATTATGGCTCTGCTGCTCCTCCAGACCTCGCCTCAGATATCTCTGCCTCCAGCGGGGTAGGGGCTTTCCAAAGAAAACAGCATCCAGCTTCTCCACGCAGCTGCTTTCAGCATTTGAAGAAACCTTCTCCAGCAGCAAGTGCAGTAATCTCAATGGGAGATAAGTCAATTACAGCAAATTGAGCTATTTAATTTCTGGCTGCAAATGGCTTTCAGTTACACAAGTAGACACATTAATCTAATAACTAATGATCATATATTTTACTAATCATACAACGCTGCGTGAGGTATTATATCTAATTATATTTAAGATTAAGACATCTTTATATGTGTGTTTTTGCTGGTTGCCAGGCTGGTGCAGATGGATGAAAACAGAAAAAGAAAGCAGGAATAGTTCAAACCCCCACCCTGTAAGGAACAGGAGGTCCCTTTGAAAGATGGAAAGGCACAATTCAGAGAGGATTGGCTGAGGTTGCCTATAGGATAGAATAGGAGAGAATGGGAAAGAAAAACTGCAATAAAATATTCTGTGGTATTGGCTTTTTTCTTTGGAAGCCAAGGTGGAATCCAGAGATTTGATGGTAGTGGCTTGAGAGCCAAAAACCAGAGTTGTTGAGATTGGAAAAGCTCTCTCAGATCATCAAATCCAAACACTCCCCAGCACTGCCTAGGCAACCACTGCCCCATCCACATGGGTTTTGAATCCCTCCAGGAACACCATCAATGCCCTGGACAGCTGCGCCAGGCTGGGTAACACTTCTGCTGAGGACATTTTCCCTGATGTCCAACCTAAACCTCCCTGGTGCTACCCGAGGCCATTTCCTCTTGTCCTGTCCCTTCTTATCAGGGAGAAGAGACTGATCCTAAATTAAATTAAACAGTTCATGTTGTTCTCACCCTCCTAATCTGGCCTTGGAGCCTCCAGGGCTGCAATGCTGATGAGAGGCAACTAAGAGATGTTCCCCCAAAGCTGTATTTGCGGAAAACCCAATTGCCTCCAGCTCTTGGGCTTTTCAAAGAGCTCTTTTAGAGACACTCTTGAGGCAGATCAACCACAAGAACTCCCAGTGCAACCCAGAAAACCTGCACCGCCCAGGATCCTCTCAGGGACATTAGAAACATAGAATAACAGGACTGTAAGGGCTGGAAAACACCTCCAATATCATTCAGCTGCCCACAGAACTGGCTGGTGCTTCCCAGTTCCTCATTCACCTGGAGTGGGGCATTTTCTGTGTCTGGTGCATCCAGAATGGAGCAAAAGCACATGGCCACAAGGAAGTCCTAGATGATCCTCTTCCATGCAAGGAATGTCTTCCTCCAGGGTGGGATAGCTCTTTTCTCTGTGATCCAAAGAGCAAAGGCTGACTCCAGCAAGATGCCCTACACTTAGACTGGGTTATTTCCTTCTCCAGGCTCAAGGAAGCCCCCAAGAAGCCAAGGGATAATTAATAAAATAACTTTTGGAGACAGCGTTTCAATGCAATCTCTTAAAGCTTATCCTGAAGAATATTAGTCTGCGTTAAGATCACTCTCTGAGCTTGCCTGGGCTGTTGGTCAATATGATAATGTCTCAAATGCAGTTATGCAATCACTGGTTATTCTCTTTGGTAAACACTTCTATTTATGCAGGTATTTTTTGCATCAGTCTAGCAGCAATCCATCATATGTGAAGGTCTTGTGGCAGCTGCTGTTGAAATCAATATGTGTTAGGATGCCAGAAAACTGAGCTCATTTTTCTCCTCTTTGACATCGTAACTAAAGATCATAAAAAGAGATAATGATAATGACAGAATGCAATGATTGGGGATACTCTGCTAAAGGAAAGAACAGAATCAAGCAAGAAAAGAAAAGAAAGGGTGGTAAAACAAAGGGAAAGGACCTCTCTCTTTCCCAGGGGGGAAGGCTGAGTTAATTGCAAGGGAGGCATGTGTGGAAATCACAATTAATAATCCCTCACCCTATCACTCTCATGGAGATCCCTTGCATTACAGCACCTCTGCAGCAAGCACTGCCAAAGCCAGGGCCTGGGTCTTCCAGCCCCACTCTGGGCAAACAGCTCTGCAGATTCAGAGAGTCCAATGGAACACCAATTTATCCAGAGCAAAAATCCCCTCCCCGCTTACCAGTGGTGGTTCTGGAACAAGATTAGCCACCAGGTCTTACAAAGCTGTGGCACAGCCCAGGTCTTGGTGCCGTAATCAGCTGTGAGTTACTCTGCAGTGTGTTTGCATGGGAAAACAACACTCCTCACTCAAGCAGACTGCACAGGGGCCAACCAACCTGTGATACAATATATATAATATATACTATGATGAATATAACACAGTACAATGCAGCTTACATATGTTATTCCCCCAAAATATCCCTATGGCATACAAGCCATGGTAGGCATGCATCTCTATATATTTAGCTCAAAGAATCCTCAAATTGTTTGGGTTGGAAGGCACTTTTAAGGACCACCCAGTTCCACCCCCAGGCACACTTTCAATGGGGCAGGCTGCTCCAAACTCCATCCAACCTGGCCTTGGACACTACCAGGGATCCATGGGCAGCCACAGCTTCTCTGAGCAGCCTGTGCCAGCGCCTCACCACCCTTGTTGCCTGGAATTCCTTCCCAATATCCCATCTAACCCTGTCCCATATCACTGAGAAGCCATTCCCCCTCATTTTGTTCAGTACCTGCCCTTGTAGCATGCACACATGCGCTCACATATGTTCTGCATTCTATTTCAAAGGAACAAATTAGTGTAAACACATGAGAATGTGTTTCCATACACCCTCTTTTATACATAAGAATCATCTCTAATTCATAAGAACATTTTCATGCATAATCTTGTTTTATTTTGCCTGAATATAGAGTGTGTAAGGTTATTTGCACATCTCCAAAGTACACCACAAACCTTCAGCAGAAGGTAAAATCTGAAAAAAAAAGAAAAAAAAAAAGTGCATTTGCTACACAGCAAGTATGCAAGTATGGAAATGAGACACATGCACAACCCTGCCACTGAAATCCTGATGTCAAGTGCAAGGTAGGTCCCGAAAGCTCAGGATCCTTTACAGCATCAGCACAGCAGCCTCAAGCCCCCAAATCCACAGAAAATAGAGCTCAGTGCAAGTGTCAGCATGCTTCCCCTGCTCTGATTGCATCCCTGCAAGCAGAACCCCATCCCAGGAGGCAGGAGTCATGTTCAGATGTCAGAGGGAGACTGATCCCCCCTGCACCAGCGCCTTGGGCAGGTGCTCTTTGTCGTTCAGTTCCACTAATCACACCGCAGCTCTGACATCCCTCCCAATATTTAACTTTCCTGGGACCTCTGGTAGTTTATTAACATTTTCAGGCTACAGGTGCTGGTGTTTTCTGCCTTCAATTATGAGGCCACTTTTAGCTGCGGGAAAATTCCCTGCCCCAGGCGAAGCGTTGGCTGCAGTGATAGGAATAATCATTTGTGGGTGATATTTCAGCAACGTGCAGAGGGAAGTGGAGGACGATCTGTGACAAACAAAATGGGTAGTATCAAAAATCAATTCCACTCCTGCTATAGGAATGAGCAATGGAAGGAAAAAAAGAGGCAATTCAACAGCTTTTAAGGAGGGGGAGGCTTGAAGGGAAGAAAGGATTCTGCTTGGAAGAAATACTCACTTTGCTATGGAACAATAAAATGTGCTGCTTGAGAAATTTTAAGTTTTGATGTGGATTCAGATGTGTCTGTGAATACTTCCATTTGGTTTGGTGCTGGGAAACCCATCCAGTGCCAGATCTCAGGCCCAAGCCTGCTTCCTTGACCTCAGCCAGATGCTTCCCCAAGGCAGGAGATCCTTGTTCATGCCTGTGTGCATATGTGAAGTGTGCACACGTGAGTTTACACTGTGTACAGATGTACATGTGTGAATTTTTTCCCCTTAGAGCTATGGCACCTAGGTAGAACAGGGTCTGTGATCTATTTAAATTATTCTAGGTCTTCAAGGAAGCCTTCATGTAAAGCCATGGTCAAAGGAGCACAGCAGTGACCTCAAACCTATCAAACGTGAGTGAGGCTTTTTTTGTTGAGATACCTGCTTTGGCTGTAAAAGCAGTTGACTTGTGCAGACATGGGTTTTCAGGGTGAAAAGTCTCACTAAGTTACTTGCAAAACCTTGAGAGTTTACCCCAAAAAAATAACTTTGTGATGGGCCAACATGTTGATTATATATTTGGACCACTCATGACAAGAGAGACACTGAGGTGCTGGAGAATGTCCAGGGCAGGGAACGGAGCTGGGGAAGGGGCTGGAGCCCCAGGAGAGGCTGAAGGAGCTGGGAAAGGGGCTGAGCCTGGAGAAAAGGAGGCTCAGGGGGGACCTTGTGGCTCTGCACAACTCCCTGACAGGAGGGGACAGCTGAGGGGGTCAGGCTTTGCTCCCAGGAGCAGGGGCAGGAGGGGAGGGAACGGCCTCAAGTTGCACCAGGAGAGGTTTAAATAAAAAATTTAAATTTTTTAGTTGGGAAATTTTCTTCACTGAAAGGGGTGTCCAGCCCTGGAAAAACTTTCCAGGGTATTGCTGGAGTCCCCATCCCCGTCGGGATTTCAAAGTTGTGTGGATGTGGCATTT
>VYXD01001902.1:37072-63784 GCA_013397195.1 Hylia prasina | reverse complement strand
ATCTCACAATAGGATGATGTAATGTGGTGAGCCTTAATGGCCCATTACCAGAAGATACACCCCTGGAGGGCAGATGGCTTGTGGGAGAGATATAAGGAACATTGATCCACCTGGTTTTAATAATAGCTGGCTCATTATCAGGAGGCATCCACCCCCTGCCCCCCCCCGGCCCCAGAGTTTACAAGATAGAAAGAAAATTGTCTCCCCAGCTGATTTCAACAGATGGAATAGAATACACATTTTTGGTTCCATAACCCAAGACACTGACCTTAGGTGCCTTATCTCACATATCTTCGCTCCTCTCCTTGGACTCCTGTTTCTGTTGTGCAGGGATTTTTTTTTCTGTTCTTAGTAACAGAAAAATGCTACCCCAGAGGTGTTACTTCTCACTCAGCCAGCAGCAAATCTGTCTTTGAACAGGCTGGAATTGATTCCATCACCTTCCTCTCCACCAAAACTTTGCCAGTGTGAACTCAATTCAGAAAATCTGAAGCAAAGCAAAACGTAGAACAGTTGCATTACTTACCTAAACAATTCCTCTTGTTTATTTCTCACACAATAGTTTGGTACTGTAAATACTCTTACCATTGTTTACACCCCTGATTTGTGAAGTGTACCTAAAGCCTTGGCCACATCTGACTCATATAAATCACTTTGCAAAGACTCATAAATTTCTCTTGTTGCCAGTATAATTTTACACATGTTTAAGGACATCCTGATTTTCTTAAGTAGTATTGTATATCTATTTTTAAAAAATCTGAACAGAAATGCAACCAGTGAAATATTGAACATGGATTTCAGTGAAAAATTCTTCACTAAATCAAATGCTATGATCATAAATCAGAATACATTTCAAAATACATTTAAAAAATCCTGCCCTGCATTGGACCATTCCTCACAGTAAAGATACATTCACTAAGAGGATATAAATAGTCCTTCAGCCTTCACAAGAGTAAATTACAAGGTAGGTATAGGTAAAAAACAAGTATAATTTGAATGCTTATCTGCACATAATTACTGTAGACATACAGAAAGGTTTTTGCACTTGAAGAAATTAACTTTCACAGAACTCTTGTGTAGGAAGACTATAGTAAAATCACTAGTCAGTATATGGAAACAAACAAACTAAAGCATTATGCACTCTCCAAGCTATTCTGGCTATATGTTCCTCACACCTTCTGTCTCTTAGATTCTTTTTAAACCCTTTTTTTTTTTTTCTTTTTTTCTTTTTTTCTTTTTTTCTTTTTTTCTTTTCTTTTTTTTTCCCCCAGTTAAAGGTTGAACAATTCTTTGTATAATTTGAATAATAGATCAGAAATAAATGTTGGTTTATACTTATTCAATGCCAATGATCTCTAAGACCATTAGCAAGTGGAAGTGAAAGAAATATCTGGTCAGACACCTTGTAGAAAGTTTGTCCCCAGTCCCCCTTCATGATCAACAGTTTAACCCTGATTTGGAAAATTATGGGGTTTTTACAACACCAGATGAAAGTGCACTTATAATGCTATGTCTTTCTGTTAGCCAGCTAATCTTGCCTTTTTCTACACAGGATTTCCAGAAAATAATCACACAAGACTGCTTCCATTTTACTTGCCACTTTCATATTTCCCTAGAATTTTTAGCAGATAGTGGTACAAAAATGTCAGCAGTTACATAGAAAAGTATCTTAACTCACACGGGAAGAAAATGTGAGCTACCAAAGTGAACTGAGGAATGGCAGAGCTCCTTATGTTTCTAGGACTGCATTTGGAAAGAACTTTCAATCTGAAATGAGAGAAAACAAGAAAGAGTCTCTGCTCTGAACCAGAATGAAGACTTGTTTGTGTGTTTCATCTTTGGCTCTGCAGGAGACTCCCTGGTTGGTTGGCCAAAACCCACACTAACTTATTTAAGGCAACTTACAATCAGCATTTTGAGTCTTGCAGTAAAAGGCAAGTGACTTATTTCAAGTAAACAAAATACTTCATCACACTCAGTCTGGGTAATCTTTTTCAATAGTTAACCCAAACTGAGTTTAAAAAGTTATTTTTCAATAGAACTTTTAAAACAACAAAAATCAGTTTTTAAATAGAATATTTAACTTCAAAAGCACCTACAGAAAACATTTGATTTCTTCCAGAGTTTTGGGTTTTTTTTCATACAAAATTATTTACTGAGTCTAGCTCTGAGTACACTGAGTTTCTATTGAGCTTTTCTCTTTTTTTCATTTGGAGAAGGTAGCCCCCAGTTCTATGACAGAGAAGCAGCAGCAGCACAGACAACAACAGACAAAAAAAATGGCTACCCAAACAAACAGAAAAAAACCCAGACGAAACCAAAATCCCAGACTCCTTAGTTGCTAACACTGTAAATCCTAAGAGACAGGAAAGTGAAGAACCATCTGTTTGGTATCTTTATCTTGGCTATGGCTTTTCACATTTTTCTTAGTCATGCAGCTTAACATGGCAATACACACCATGCTTTTAGGTAGCACTCACAGTCATTTCTTGGGTAGTTCTTTCCTGCTTGGATATCAGCAAGAAAAGCACTTAGGAGGTCATGACAAGAGAGACCAAGAAAGCCTGCATCAGCCACTGCAACATTCAAATGAGTGGAAATAATAAAACGCAGGAGGGTAAGTGCTCTGAAGGTGTGAAGATTTTCCAGAAGTGATGACAATTTAGCACCTGTGAGAAATTAAGTTATGATTTGTGTCAGATAAAAAATATGTATAATGAAAACTGAACAAAATGTTGTGGTTACTAAACAGAATGGCTAAGCAAAGACGTAACTGTATAAAACTGCAAGCAAGGCAAAACTGCCACGAAAAAGAACCAGAAGTCAGCAAAAGGTGAAGGATAAAGACTCCGACCCCCCCCCAGCGATCACCAGAAACAACGATGAATGGAAACTAGATGTCACAACAAGGAATGGAAACTAAACATCACAACAAGGAATAGAAACTAAACATCACAATGAAGAATAAACCTCATAACGAGAAAGAGAAACTGCGAGCAGACTACTAACATGAACCTGTATAAATACCTGCAAAATAACAGTTGTTGTGCATCTTGGTAGAGCGGTGACTCCCTATGCACCCAGCACTGTTTTGCCCGCTTTTTGCCAGACACAAAAATAATAAATTGTTTAATTTAAAAATAGAATAAAGGAGTACGCCTCCTCATTTTTAACAGCACCTTGTCATAGAATCACAGAATAGTCATGAGAAAAGCTGAGTGAAATGGATGCTGTAGCATTCAGGCCTTAAGTTTTAGCTTTCATATTTTTCAGTACTGTACTGCCTTAGTATGTGACTCTGAATTTCATATTAACTGGTAGTAAGTTCTCTTCACAGGGTAGTTGGGCAAAATAATCATTTTCCTGCTGGAGAACCAAGGACAGCTGTAACAGCCTCATGCCCAAAAAGCATAAATTATGGCGAATTGAAGAGAGCAAACCAGGAGGATGGGACTTCATAACCTGAAGCTGTAACTGGACAAGTAACCTCAATATGCAAATGAACCAAAACTTATAAAAGTGTGAAANACGAGAAAGAGAAACTGCGAGCAGACTACTAACATGAACCTGTATAAATACCTGCAAAATAACAGTTGTTGTGCATCTTGGTAGAGCGGTGACTCCCTATGCACCCAGCACTGTTTTGCCCGCTTTTTGCCAGACACAAAAATAATAAATTGTTTAATTTAAAAATAGAATAAAGGAGTACGCCTCCTCATTTTTAACAGCACCTTGTCATAGAATCACAGAATAGTCATGAGAAAAGCTGAGTGAAATGGATGCTGTAGCATTCAGGCCTTAAGTTTTAGCTTTCATATTTTTCAGTACTGTACTGCCTTAGTATGTGACTCTGAATTTCATATTAACTGGTAGTAAGTTCTCTTCACAGGGTAGTTGGGCAAAATAATCATTTTCCTGCTGGAGAACCAAGGACAGCTGTAACAGCCTCATGCCCAAAAAGCATAAATTATGGCGAATTGAAGAGAGCAAACCAGGAGGATGGGACTTCATAACCTGAAGCTGTAACTGGACAAGTAACCTCAATATGCAAATGAACCAAAACTTATAAAAGTGTGAAAACTCATGACCAGTCATCCATCTTGCATCTATCTTGGGTCTATCTTGGGCAGAGCCCCAGCCAGGCTCTTGTACTGCCCAAGGTGTATCCTTTTAATACATACCTACTTTATTCCTTTAATTCTAACTCTGTTCCAAGTCAGCCTCTCTAGCATTGCCATTAATACCACATCCCCAAATATTAGTTTTCTCAATAGACTTTCAACTGTAGGAGTTGAAAGTAAGTAGGAGACTGATAAAATACTTTGGAAATTGCATGGGTCATCTATATCTCTACTTCGTTACTCTGCCCCTAAAACTGTACAGTATTTTCAAGCCAAACTTTGAAGTTATTAGAGAAAGCTCTGAGTTCCTCTGACACCTGTGAGAGCCACTGCCCTCTGAAACTAACATTTAAGTTTTATATTTCTCTTTGTACTAATCTTCAGCAGTCTCATGGTTAAAAAAACTCAAATAAAAGCAAGACAGAAGTTCAAGGTTTGGCCACATCTACAATTTTCAGGCTCAATAACTGCTAGTGTAACAATTCCAAATAACTTCTGCCTGTATTGTGCCCAGTATTTTCATCAAAATAATTCCTTCAGTACCCTGCGTGCATTTTGACTAATTACATGACATGGAATAGGGGTTGTAGAGAAATAATAAAATTAAGTTAACTTGGAGGCCACATAAATCATCCTGTTGTTAGAGGAGAAAACCAGGCAAATAGAATACTGACATTCAGGGTACCTTGACTTTACAGCAATTCACTCTATACAGGATGTTAGCTCAAATCTACAAACTTTTGTCTAAGCTACCAAACCTAGAACTTTTATAAGAGCGGCCTTGTGATGTGTGTGAAATGTTTAAAACAAACAATGGAGCCAGGTCTGATGAAACACAGATCACTGAGACATGTAAGATTGTCTTTATTCTATACATAGCTGGCATGTTTAACTGTCAATAAACAATTTTCAGATAAAGTTTTTAAATGCATGCTGCATCTAATATCAGCTTCTTTTAAAGAATCCTCACTGACTTGGTCAAGGAACACTATTTCTGTAGAACAACGTGCTAGTTTACACACCTATAATGACACATTTCTGCAGAATTCTAATATTGTTATTAGATCTTTATAAACCCAAATAAATTCAGCCACAAATTTGTTCTCAATTAAAAATTAATAAACCAAAACACCAGGGCCAGCTCTTGATTTAAGACCATTTAAGGGAGTGCTTTTCCTGTAGAAATCAACTCACCACAACATATGTATTTTCAAGGACACAGGTTATACACCAGATACTAAACTAGTGATAGGTTTTCAGAGAAAAACCCTTCTCTTTTTCTTCTATTGAACCAGAGAATCACTCCTGCAGCAACATCATAATTTTTTTAGTAAAATGATACATTTTTAGTAAAATGATACACTGCCAAAGGCTACAAATGAGAAAAGCAGGATGAAGGTATGACAGCCAGACTAGCAACACAGAACAAAGAGCATTAAACAGTGTTAAACATCCTATATTCAGCATGTTCCTGTGACAAATTAGAGGCAGGCAAGCAGGAGGCTGAATGCATCGTCCCACTCATATCAGTGGGATTGGTTGCCATGGATTTATGCCAAAGTGACATGTGTAGATGGTGTACACATAGGCCCTGCACAGACTCATAAACACAGGCACATGTGACCAGCTCTTGTAAACAAGCTTATCTGCTTTCAGCCTGGCCAGAAAGCAGCACAGGAGGCTGTGCTGATCAGCTCAAACAACAAGAATTAGTTTCTGGTGAATTTGGACAATGACCCATTACATAGGACTCTGGGAGTGCAGTCTGGGCTCTCAGATCCCCTCCCCTGTGGTCACAGGTAATTTTGTCATGAACTGTTCTTCCCAGAAATGTGTCTTTAAAGTCTTTAGTGCAGGAGCAGGCAATCAGGTGCTTCAGTTCCTCCTGGCTGATTACAGCTGTCTAATCAGCAGGTACCACAACAAGAATAGGGCAGGTTCTCCTCTTTTCAGCTCCAGCTCACACTGCATTCTCATCCTGGAAAAGAGGCTCTTATTCTAGAGCTAGCATCTTTATTTAGCAAGGCATGATGAATGGGCTTCAATTCATGTAATAGATTTTACTGGAAAAAAAGCACGTGTGTACATCTTGCTGAACCAAGTAAAAGTCTACGTAGATTGGTGAATACAGGCCTAAATTTGGAAGAAACAGCCTTAGTTCCATGCATCTGACCTTCCCTGCCAACTTCCTAAAATATGCAGATTGTTTAAAATCACAGCTACACAAACTGCAAACATTTCTCATAGACTACAGAAACCGTCATCCCCAACCAACAGTCTCTATCATCTTTTCTTAGGGTGAAAGAAATGGAAAAGGATCAGACGTGTATATTTTTTAAAAAGCCCCAGAGCCAAGAAAAGAAGAAGGCCCTCTGCCTAAGTAATCTGTAGGTACAATTTTCTGCCACTATCATGTTTGCATACTGAATTCTTTAAAAATGCTGATTTTAAACTGAAAGCACTGTCAACACTTAAACAGGATTGCAGTAGCAAGAGTTCATACAAATTTCAAAAAAGAGACTCCAGGGACTGGCTCTGCAACTTACGGTGTGTTTGCTAGAGAGATGTTCCCCATAACAAGAATTTATTATTTCATAGTAGTCTAATGTATTAAAATGTGACTATGAACAATTAGCATAGTTCACATACTTGGAAGCACAGGGAGGTTTGATTTTTCCACGAAAAGAATAACCAGGTGGCAAATAAAAAGCTGCTTCTGAGGCTGAAACATCTATATTTTCTACTGAAAATAAGGATCCCTGTGCAACAACTCCTAATTTAGTGTGGTGTATCCAGAACATGCTGACTATGTTTTAATTTAGGATGTTACTGGTCTGCAGAATAAATAGGTGCAAATTGGAAATTGGCTGGGGAGGCACAAGAAACAGACCATTACAAGTGATGGAAAACAACTAACACTGGCAGAGGGAAGAACTTTTTTGGTGAAGGATGGAGAGTCTGTGTACAGCCACAAGTGCTGAGACTGCTGTTATGATTCATAGGATAGGAGAGAAATATTAACCAGGGACCTCGTTTGTAAAACCGAACAGACACTGTGACAGGCCAAATTTAAACTTTGTGGGCGTCAGTGGCTCCGGACAACTTCCAGTGGCTGAGAGTATGTTCCCCCTGCGAGTCTCCACCACTTGCTCTCAAAGTTCTTAAAATATATCCAAAACTTTTATAACCAGAATGCAAACTAGCAGATGAAAGCAGAAGGATACTAAGGAATATATGTGAGTTCCAAAATTATACTCTAGTGGTATCTCATTTTCTCATTAAATGGCAGGTCAAAACTATCTGTTGCCTTCTGGCAGCATAAGGAGAGTACCACCAATGAGATGCTATCAACATGTGCTTTCTATGCCCCCCATTCCCCCATCCAGAATCTCTTGATTTAATTATCACATGTTTTATCATTAAAATATGGAAGTCTTCAGTGAATTTACATTTTTGCATCTCAAGCCTTCTTAACTTCCTGAAAAACTGTTTTACTCCCAGTTAGTGCTCACATCATTGCTATTACCATGCTCATGCTCCTTCTGTAACAGCATCAGCTAGCATGGAATTTTATTCCCAGCAGGCATCAAATAATTTACCATGTGAAATTACCAAAAAATTTATTTAAGACCATGAGATAGCCGAGTTGCTGAAAATGTCTCCTAGCCTAAAAAATGCAAAGGCAGAGGACGGTGTGAGTTAACACAACTGCCTATCTTTGCTGCCTTGCAGCTCGTGAAGTCTCTTCATTTGAAGATACAAAGTAAAATCTTAAAGGTGATGCTCTCCTTCAATTTAAAAAATATCCTGGACAGATTTTAATCTGTGAACACGTAACAAGAATCAGCTAAGATAATGCAGACAGCGTACAGAGTATTTGTGGTTTAAAAAAGAGGAAAAGTTAATATCTTAAATGCAAAAATGAAGAAAAAAATTCAACATTTATTTTATAAATCTGAAGAGCCTTCAGATTTATAAATCTGAAGTGTGCTGACCTCTCCTCCCTCTGCTATCTCCTATTGTAATGAATGCATTCAGTATGACAGATAAAACCTGTTGTCCGGGTCCACGAAAGCCTACATCAGATTTCCCTTTTCTTTCTTTCTCAGACAGTGTCTCAGCAATGGTGAAGTCATTAGTTTTACCAGGAAATCTAATTTCTTCACATAGCTAGAAAGTATAGTAAAAATATCATTATTAGAATAGGATGATGCTTACCACAGAGGAAGAATGTCTGGACATTTTCAAGATTAAGTAATTGCTTCTAAACAGACCCAACAAAAATACACGAATTTTGACCATGAGACTCTTCTGGGCTGGAGGTACTAAAGGTAAGGACACTGCACAGGGACAGAATGCTGTGAGCAAGTATTCAAGAACTTGTTTTTTCAAATCATCAGCAAACATGTTTCTGCCTTTGAGTCCATTTAGAGCCCATGACCACACTCATCACACACCTCACTCACTACAAGGTTGAAAGCACCCCATTCAGTAGAAGAGGCTGACCACCAACACACCATTGTTACATCTTTGTAGAATTTCAACATTTTTTAATGTTCTTCCCACATGTATGGGATAGATGGCAGTATTTTAGACATCTGCCATCAGAAGATTATCTCCCCATCCATAATTCAGAAGACCAAACACGAAAATTGTTCAGGAATCTTAATATGACTGAACTTGATACTTATGATCAAGAGCTGCCAATATAAATTTGCAACAAACCATATTCTTGTCTGGTTTGAGTCGGGTCCAGTGATGTTTCCACCAGTTCCTGTAACAGACATTGCTGGGGAATATTTTTTCTCTCTGACACACTTGATCTTAAACAATCTAGGTTACTGGGAAAAGAATGAGCCTTGGAAGGCATCCAAACTACTCAATCATTCTGACAGTTATAGAAGTCCAACTGTTGGAAAGATTTTGCAAGAGCTAAATGTAACTGTTCTAACAAGACATATAAGCACATTATGACACTGGCACAGAGCAGGCCACAACCTTTATGTTCCTAAGTATTACTTGCATATTAAGAAGGATATTTTCTGAATATTTCCTGAAGGATATTTCTTGAATTCATGGTAACAGTGACACACTGAGCACTGATTCATTGATGAAGCAACTCAAGAATACATTACTGTTTTATTTAAGGCACTGAGAGATGGTGACAGATCTGAGAAAAAACTCATCTTTCTGTTCTAGTTTTGCATGGAACACAAGAAAACTCTGCTTGTCTGCAACCCCGGTATTAACTGCAAGCTTTTACTTTTTTTTTTTCAACTTCCTTCCTTCTTGTCAGGAAAATCCACAAATGCCAGAGATTTATGTCCAAAACGGAGGCAGAGGAGTCTTTCAACTTTGTTCGAATAAAGGGACAGAGTCCACTCGGGCACATGCCTGCGGGTTTTCTCTCTCAGGGTTTTGGAGGGTGCAGCATCCTTTTATCCTAAACTCCTGGCTGCATGTTGCCCTCTTCCTTTCCCCGCTGGCTACGGCACTGGGAAGGTACAGCCTTCCTGAACCGTCTACCCCATATTCCACCTTGAACCTCCTGTTTTACCCCAAAGTTTCGAAGTTCAGGCTTGTGCAGACCCTAGCCTCTCTCAGGAGCCAAGTTTTCTGGGCCTGGCAATAAACCTGCCGCCCAAAGTTAGTAGAGACAATATTAGGACCCATTTGCAAGTCGTTAACACCCATACCTTCAACCCATCCAATTATTTGTAAAGACATTAGCACACATCTTTCTTCTCATTGTGATCCTCCTCCTGTATTTGGCCTTTCAGAAGTGGAACTGATCATGGGAATTAGAAAGACTTCACGCAGCTCAAGCCACTAAACAGATAAATAGGTAAGATGAGCAGCCAAAGAGACACTGAGAACAAGTACTCTTAATGGGAACAAATACAGGCAAACAGTGCTCTGTAATTTCCATTAGCTTTGGGTCAGCACAGAATGTAGCATAATAAATGTCACATATAATTTATCAGTGCCCTGCATTCGCTTTACAGTACTTGAACATTAACATCGAATATGCTTTTTAAAGTTTATACAGAGCCTCAGAGAAGTTACCGAGTCTGCAAACAATGTAAGAGATCCCATTAAATTATATAAACATTTAAATGTGTGTGCAAAACAGAGAACACAATAAACTACTCATATTTTCAGCAATTTTTCTGCCTCTTTAAGGTCATGCTTTTGCAACAGAGATGCTCCACAATGACAATCCAAGGCCAAACACACCTCAGCAGCTGTCAGCTTATCCTATAGGAGGAGGGAGAGAAAGTACTTTGGTCATGACATCATAAATGACGCTGTTCATTTAGTGCTAATGGCTCCATATATTGAAAAGAACCTGCAAAAGCACAGTCTCTGCATTTCAGAGGGTCAGCACAACCTGAAGACCTGTCCTCCTGTGCCCAGATCTCATCCAAAGCTCTGTTTAACATAAAATTTCCAAAGGAAAACAATGTTATTTTGAAACGGTCTTCCTGCAATGAAAAAGGAAATTGAGATTTTGGAGTTTGACAAGGAAGGGCATATTATTGACAAAAGGCTGATACACTCTGAATAAGCTTTTGGTTTTCAATCCAAAAGTGGTAATAGTTAGTTCATGAAGAACCTGAAAACAATTTAAGTTAGTTACCTTTGCTTTGCTATTTTGTGAATTTTTACTTTTCTTTGATTGTTCATGGGCTTTGTTTTGCTTGGGCTTTTTAAAGATATTCTTAAAAACTAGAATAGGATTCCAGGAGGTTTGCCTGTGTTTTCTTTCCAGATTAATAGTTAGCTTGCTAACTAAGAGGATGATGCAGCCAGTGCAGGCTGCCTACAACTCAAGAAATAATCAGCCTTCATGGTTCTTCATGAAAGCATTCAAAATATAAAGTAATTGTAAATATCTTTAATTTTATGAAAAAGAGTATCCACACTGTTCAGTGTTATACATATGCATATATACTTTGAATAGGTAGAAATTTTTCCTTCCTTGTATGAGGTCATCTTTTCAACTGCTTCTGTTTTAATTTTACCCATACTGAAGAACTAGAAAATCAAAAGGAGAGGGCAAGAGAGGAGGGAACCTGATTGGATAAGGATTAATTCTGAGGAGATGGAGAAGATAGGTTGAGTCATTAGCAATTCCTGGGTAAAATGCTTGAGCAGCAATATTCACAAAAATAGTTGATCACACCAGGGAAACGAAAAGATAATTTTGTCTCTAGTCCAGCTTACAATGAATGCAGAAATCATGACTTTCATTACTCTTCTTCTTGCAGTTCCAGTTTTCTCAAGACAGGACTAATTCTGAGTGGTAGGATAAGGGTTTGAGCTAAGAGTTGGAATTCCTCTGTACTATTTCTGAACATTCTGCCGACTTGTTAGAGGACATTCAGCAACAACAGGTGTATCAAGACTGCATGATGAGAAAAGCAAGAGATAGTGAACTAGCACCAAGCTTTTTAGGCCTGGAAACCACAGCTGGGAATTGAATCTCTGAGTAACACTCCCAAATGACAATATAGAGGTATTTCTTCATGGGACTATACTAGATGGTCTATTTTCCTACAAGTCACACAGTTCTGACAATACTTACCTATTCATGGTTTGCTGTCAAGTTAAATTTATCCAAGTCAAGCACTTTTAGTCTTTGAATCTCCCACTGAGGAAGTGGAAATTATTACCAACATCATAAAATGAGTGGGTGCTGCTTCGACTGAGAATTAGCTCCTCAGAAAGTGGTTGCAAACAAAACAACAATGGAAAAAGAAGCACCTGCCTTTCAAGTCAGTTTCTAATTGGCATAGAAAGTCTGTAACAAAGGATAATTGTTACAGTTTGAATCCTAGGGTGCAAATTAAAAAGATTAATGGAACAAATAAGATATTTCCTTTATCTTAGTACAATCTGAGTAACAATTCTTTCATTTTAGTGACACTCTCCCTTTTAGTCAAAGGAGAAAAGCATAACTAAATAAGGCAAAGAAAGAATCTTGCTTAGAACTATGGAACAGAGACAAATAAATGCTGAATTGACCAGATGTGTTCACAGCATTTAATTCAGCTCTTCAAATTTTTGTAGCTGATCTATGGAAGCAGTGAGGTGCATACTGCAAGAACAACTTCACATAAACTGAGAAAAAATTGACAAACATAGCTGAAAACTTAATCAATTAATATTGGAAAACTGCTTTTCTGGTTTGGGGGGATCATAGTCATAGTTAAGAGGAAATCTGATGTCTTTTGACTGATTGGAAATGGAGGAAAATTACATAATTCTCTTAATAATGGTACTTTTTATTGGATTAAAAATAATTTTAAATGGCTTTCATTTGTCTGTTGCTTTTCCAAATATGTGTTTCCAATATCTAGTGAGGTTAGTATTTGTGGGAGGTGAAGTCTGTGGCAATGTAGACTAATTACAACAGAACAACAGAGGCTAGAACATAATTTGAAACTGTCAGTTGTCCTTTTCTGTGTAAAGACTGAATTATTTTGGTTAATGTTCTCCAATGCACATAAAACTAGTTACTTAGCTTTTCTGAATGTAGTTCTCAGTCATGATTAAGCAAAATTCAAGAACTTATTTAGCAATTTTGTCTCCGTAGGTTTTACAAAAGTCTCATTTAAAGCTTTTACCCAATCTCTTGTCAAAACAACATACTATTTTATTGTGGAAAGCAAGTAGAAAATTAATTTATGGCCTATTATAAATAATATTTTTTCCTGTTGTTACAGGAGGCTGTTATTACAGCAGGCTGTTTTGTAGCATAGAAGCCTGTTCCTTGTCACTGACTAGAGATTCACTGTAGATATCTCTAATCAACAGGAATGTGTCATTTTAATTGACAGTTCACTTAGAACTGACAGTTATTAAAAGCAGACAGCTAAAACAGCTTAATAGTTACCTAGACCACAGCATCTCTTTTAGAACTGTAACCAGTATTTTAAAAAGTATTTAAATCAGAACAGCAAACAAATCTGGAGTAGCGTATAAAACTGAACTTCAGAGAGGCTGCTATAGCCATCAGTTTATTGATGGAACACACTGATGTGCAGCAAAGAATATTCTAGCATCATGGTTTGGATTTGGTTTCTTCTCCAGCATCAACATTTAGCTTAACGCTGACATTTTGCTCCTGAGCATGAGCCGACATCTCTTGATAGATCAAATAAAACAAGTTTAGACTCATCTTCTTGTTGGAACATCTTCATCTGATGCCTCAATCACTATATTATGTCTCTGTTTAGGCTGTCCAGGCCTATCAAGGAGCTTATGGTCCATGCTGAAGTTGAGTAACAACCCACAGGGCCAACTCCTGCTAGTCCCAGAGCTCCGTCTGTCTTTCTTAGTCCAGAAACTTAAGTGGAGTTGGGATCATAAGGGTGGGTTATGTCAAGATTAATGGTAACGTCTGTAATGATCTGTGGCTCCAGAATGATAAATAAGACGATAAATAAACTGAGGAATGCATATCTAGGCGGTGCTATGGTTCTGCTTGAAAAAAAATTACCGTATTTTCAAACATTTTCCTCAGAGAAAGGAAAAGCTATTCAATGAAGAACAGCACCTGCTCAATTATGTCAAAATAGTCTACTACATATGTATGATATAATAAAGAATTATTCTTTAAATGCCAGTATTGATCTCAGTTAAAAAAATTCTCATATGCATGAAGCAAAGAGTCTAAAATGGTATGCCTTCATTAATAGATAATGTTTTTAGTATCATTATCCCTTAGGATTAAAATTTACATCACTATTTCACTCCTAATATTTCACTGATATTTTTCCTTTCATTTTGACAATTTCAGTCAAAATGAAATCTTTAATCTAGTTTACAAAGTAGATTAATAAATAGTTAAAAGTTAGGTTTAAAAATTGCCCAAGCTCACAGAAACAGATACTTTCATGAAAAAATAATCTGTACCTTAATATTCTGTTTAGAAAGACAAACCTGTTCAAGTCTTGACAACTCCTAGAAACATTCAGTTTATCTCACTAATTGGATTCTGTTGAGAAAAAATCAGTACACTTTTCACATAGTTTTATCAAGTTCGTACTTTGCCAATATCTTTTTATTTTTCCACTACATAATTTCTTTCTCTTGCCCTTTAAGGTCTCAACAATGACAATCACAATAGACAGACTTGGATCTCAATTAATATAGAAAACCAAGTCAGTTCTCAGAAAGGCAGAATTCCATATTTGGGCCTTCTGTATATGCAGAAATCATTCTGTTTGGTCCTGCAAAGGAGGCCAGGATTGCAACTTGCATGTGATATCCTCAATGTTGAACATTACCCAGTTGGGGCCACTTTGGGACCCTGTGACTCTTGTCTAAGTGGAAAGACCTTAGAAATAATCTAAGGCATAAAGACCTTGCAGTCAATTCACTGTAAGGGCAGAAAGTTTTTCTACAGCACAGCCACAATACTCCCACTGAATTATTAAAATATGAATAATGATATAATATCGATATCCAACTATGACAGACAAAAACTCTCTAACAGTTTAAAGTTAGAAAGTGTATGTTTATTGTGAAGAAGGGCAGCATAGCTCCCAAAAACACACTGCAAAGATCACAGGTAATTACAAAGCTTTTTATCTACAAAAGTGTTGAATATACAAAATACAAATGCATATTCATACCTCTGTCATCTCCTCTTCTCCGCTTCATATGTTAATTAGCAAAGAGGCTATTAAGCATGCGTAGTTTGTTCTCTGAAATGAGTGTGTCTATTTTGGGGAGGGGTCACCAAAATGAGGAAGCAAAATGAGTCTTCCTCATTCTGATCCTTTTACCTTTTCAATGCATAAGTGACAAATGAATCCTTGGTAGAACTTATAGTTTCTTGTGTTCAATCGGTCCTTCAAGCATGGGAAGTCTGCCACTATCTTGTGTCCTTGAGATCTATTTACCACGTTTTGTTTTTCATTACAAGCACAGCTGCATAAATGTAAAGTTGACAAGCAATGAGTAACTAGATCCAGGATAGCTTATCTAAGGTCCAGCTTCTGTTAACTGCAAATAAAGCTTATCTACCCTATTTCAGCTAATTCAGCAACTATAACCTTATCTTTCTTAAAATCCTTAGTTTTTCAAAATTCATGTCTCACCACAGCTAAACTGGGAAGAGGAGATATATGAATATTTGTCTTAACTCATGGGCTTTCAGCAATCAGAACCTTGCTTCCCTGCAGAAACACTGGTATTACTTCATTATCTACAAGTCCCCTTGTGTGAAATGATGCTCTGTGTTTTTCTCCTCTGAGCAGTTTTGTTGTTGTTGTTGTTGTAGCTCCTGTGATATTCAGGCAATTTCTCATTAATTATTCAGAGAGATGCTGCAATGGGGACAGCATCTCTAGAGAGGACTTTCTCCTGGGTCAAGTACCACTGTACTGGGGCTCATTCTCTTCCTGAGGACAGACAACCTTTCCTACTTCTGATTGCACAGACGCTTTAAATCACTTCATGCATTTTCCTGACTGAAAAATGAGATTTAATTGCAGTAAGCACCCAGCTCCTGAAGATACATCACAGTCTGTTTCTTGTACAATTTGCTGTCTCCAAGCCCAAGCACCAGGGTCTTGTTCCAGAAATACATTTCTAGGCACCACCTTCATACTAAGAAAAACTGCACTTTGCACCTCTTTCTCAGCTGGCTATGTGGTTTTGCAGTCTCTTTCAACAGTGTTTCTTGGACCTCCCACTATTCCCAGAGTAAGCGCCTTGTATCCCAGGAAGAGTTTTTGTTCAAGCACAAATTGTGTTACCAAATGGTTAGGAAATAGTCAGGCTGAAGAAGCTATTGTAAAAAGAAGAAAGATCTATAGCTGCAGCAGGAGACATGATACAGTGGCAATACACAAAATTGAAACCTCTGTGGGTAAAGGGCAAGAACTTATAAAACAGCCAATTGTGCTGTCACACACATCAATTTTAGAATAATTTTTTATCAGCCATTCACTTGAAATACTTTCAACTCGTTTGCCAGTCTAATTCTTTGACACCTCAGTGCAAATCTCTTGAATGCCATTAGCATAATTCAACATTCTGCATCTAATTTATTGAGCTTCTTTGCTATGGGACATTAAACAATATAATCATTCATTAAGCAAAATTAGAATGTGACTAAATTAATTTCTGTAATGCTGATTGTAACAGATAACTGCAAAAGAAATTCACAGCTCTGTGCCACAGAACCAATATGATGCTTAAATCAGGTTGCAGTATAAAAGGTACATGGTACATACACTGCCATGAACAAGCACCATAATTTGCAAAATATTAACTGAAAGCATGCCTGTTGACTTTCAGAGTAGCTAGAGTGTTTCATAATAGACTATGATAATGTAATCACAGACTGCTGTAATTGCACTAAATTCTGTAATTAAATTCGTGGCTCTTCCTTTGTGCACCCAACCAGCAATTTCATCCTAGAATGCAAACACCTTCGGCAAGCATGAATTGCCCTCCTGACTCTCTGCTGATTGTTCATCATAATCTTTCCCTTTGTGCGCTAGAGATGCATTCCAAAAGCACATGCAGCATGCACTCCCTGATTGTTTTGGGGAATGTGGGAAGTTTGATGAACCCACATCCTCCACCTCTGTTAAAAATGGGCTCAACAGCCTCAACCCAGTTGTCAGGGACCTCCTTGATGCCAGTGCTGTGACAGGCAGTAGTAGGCAATGTTGTCACATTGGACAGCATGTGTGTATGAGTCCTGTGCAGCCTCATGGTTATAAGGTGACTTAAGGTTTGAAACTCTTAAGTTTCAAACATTTCTCCCCCATTGCTGGCAGCTCTCTGAGAGGATGGTGGTACACACTGAAAACAGAAACAGGTTTTGCCTGTGGAGACTGACGAAGAAAGGAAGTATCAAGTATTTCTGCCCTTCCCATATGCACAAGTGGGTTGTCATCCTCACTCACCAACACAAAGGGAGCTGCAGGGATTTCTGTACAGATGGTGCTGTTTACTCTAGCACCATGAATAAACCATCTCAATTAAGCACTGATGTAAGCACTGCTGAAATAGCTTACATTTGTCTTGATTCTGTTGAAATGTAATTCTTCAAAGAGAACTGTGTGGTCATCCCTCACCCTTTCATCAAAAAGCAATGGACAAACAGAAAGGTTAATAACTAATGTGAAGAACAACCAGCTGCACAACCCTGTGTGATCAAACCTGATGTTCAACAAAATATGTAACCTGACACACTCTGAAAACACATTTACCTGGGTTTTAACCTTTGCTCCACAGGACAGGAAGGGACATGTTGCATTACAACAGGCTGGTGACTTTTCAGTTCCAGCCGTGCCAAAGAGATGGAACATTTCCAGAGCAGCAGGAACATCACCGGTTGCAAGAAAAGTATGTAGTGACTATGTTTTTCAGTATACTTACAAAATTCTCTTGAGGCATGTGAATCTGAACAACCCTCAAAAAGTGTTTGGAGTGCTAATGGATGGGATGAGTTGGTAAATTCATGTCAATTCATGTCTCATTCTGAGACCAACATTGGGCAACTTGAGAGAGTAAGTGATAGATCTTCAGCTTCTTGGCTACAGGCCAGCAAAAAAGGGTGAAGGAATCCTCTAGACTTAAGTTAAGTAGGGGAGTTTATTTCCACAGTCTCTAGAAAAATAGCAGCTGAGTGAGGATTCTACAGGTATTATTCTATCTTATTCAGACTTCTGATTTCAGGTAACTGCAAAACACCAAGGTGGTCTGATCCTTCAGGGATCCTTAAAACACTCATAATCTAACAGTCATGGAGCCGGCATATCTTTTAGCACACTGGATAGTCAGGGAAGTAGTATGTAATTCCACGTAGCCACATAAACTCTTTCACAAACCAGCAGTGCACACATCAGTGGAGAAAAGTAATTTTTCAGAGACTGCTACTAAACAGCAAAGCTCTGTGATACACAACAAGCATCAAAGAGCTCATTTAATCCTTCTAGGGAACAATAATCATAGAGTAGAATACATAACAGCCAGGGTAGGAAAATCTTAGCTATTTTATCTTCCATTTGGCTTTCCTGAATTCACCACTGCTTCACAAAAGGAAGAGCACAGGAGTTAAGGACATTTCATGACAGCATTTTGTTCTAATACATATTGCATATCAGAAAGTAAAGGATGCCAGTCCTTGCACTTGCATCAAATAAGACACTGATTGGATTCCTCATCTCTAAAAAGGTAAATTATTTTTATTAAAAGATAATTTTTCATAAAACAAATAGTTCGTAAGATGCAAATGGTGATCGGCTGAGAAGATTAATACTTGCGAATAATTAATACAATACTTGGGAAACATCATCTGATGCCAACAGACAACCAGGGATACTACTTATATATCAGTGATCCTTAATACTAAACTCCTTCAACATAGCCCATTAACAGAGTTTAAATATGCCAACAAATACCCTGCCTTTTCTAATTCATAGAATGCAAATGAGTATCTTCCAGTTTCCTTACTACAGAATTACAACACTTGCAGTATGACAGCTTGTACCTGTATCTTTCTAACATTTTTCTTGAAGAAGTAAGTGTTAAATTTGAAACGTACAACATGTTGGAGTGCATCAAATCAGAGATCTACATTGGCTACCGAACAATGTAGCCAATGTAAACATTGGTATCCTTTTACTCTCTTTTCATGTTTGCATGCATCTTCTCGTAACACCTCTATTTTTACTTGAATGACAAAGGAAAGCAAAGACTATTAAGATTGAAGGCTTCTTATGGTTCAAAGAGCAAAGCTCACTGTGCAACTCAGTAGCAAATTCAGGTAGCAAAGTCAAACTACCAGGCTTAGGAGTCAAAACAACCATGAGTACCAAATCTGTTGGGAAAAAACACATTCAAAAGAATATAGCTGAAATACAGAGACCTAACTTGACAGGACTGCTGTGTACAGAAGACGCTAAGAGCAGCAGCTGCACTCAGGAACCAAAAGAACTGAGAAAATCATGGTGAAAAGGAAGTGCAGGAACAGAGGCAAGCCCAGGCTTGAGAAGAAGCTGGAAGGGGTGCTGTGACACACGTAACATGGAGAATTTTAACAGCAAGCTGCTACTCACAGCTAGCTTGGGGGTTGGCATTGTGTAAAAATAGTAAAAACCCTAGTAGCTGCTCTGCTTGGAAGAAAACCTAGAGTTAACAACTATATCCCTTTATCCACCTAGAATTTTTTCCAAATCCTATTGCATATGCCACTACAAAAGCACCATGCTAAAGTGAGTTCTTATAGGCAACACAAAGCCCAAATTATCGAGTTTTCATGTGTTACCACTTGTAATCAACAATTTTTGACTAATGTCCCAAAAACCTATCCCTGACATCTCAGGTGAAGGAGTAATACAGGAAATAGCAGGTGAAATATCTACTTTCATGCACTAGGAGGAAAATATTTTTTATTTCTGAAGAAGTTTCTTATTAATGGCAAGTTGTTAATAATTTTGATGTGGGGTAAAAAGGACAAAATAAAAGACCAAGAACACAAAACAATCAGAACTACTGGTGGAAGACTCTACAGCTCTAATAATAGTAAAACACCCCTGAAAGAGCAGTAATGAGTAGGAAGGTTGAGAAAAAGATATAAGAATAAAGGTGGGATATCACTCACATCTACATCCTATATTCTGAAGGAAGTTATTGAAGTGTTCCAGGTGGACTTTAAACATGTATATGTATGATATGAGAAACTGCATTAAACACATTTAATGAGGTCATACAGACTGTAAACATGCCAACTGTGCTATACATACATTATTCACAAAAATTACCCTAATGTTTCTGTTTTAACAATATAGCCTGTTTGGCAGTTTTTTCTTATGATTACGTCAAGCAGACCATGAAAACAGGAGGAAAAAAACCCCCTACTCTACAATCCTTACAGGTTTTGTAGACAAATCTTGTACATACAGATTTAAACAGCTGTGCCCAGAAAGGGTAACTGGACGTCAGTGAAAAAGCAGACGTGCACTTAGCAAAACAAAGTACGTCTTTCATGAGTAGAAATCCTTTCACCACTGCTGTGAGGCAAAGTCTGTGAAGCATGAAGGCTAGAGCGCAACTGGTATTTCTCACATTAAGGAGGGGCATACATGAGAAGATAGGTCTGGAATACATAAACAGGAATACATTAAATTGTATTCCTGTTAATTAAATTGTAGGCCCCATTACTACAGGATGTTGTGAAGGATAAATAGGTTCTAAAAGAGATTAGAAGAATTTACAGAGAACAAAAGGTCTGACACAGAACATTAAACACAACTGTCAGGCTACAGCTGGGTCTCAGTATTTAATTGCTGTCTGCTGAAAGGTGCTGTGATATGCTTGAAAAGGGATCACTTTATACATGACCAGGCTGCTGTATTATATCTCTTCCTTCCTCCAGCTGGAGATAGAACAGTGGGGGGCTTGACAGACCCTTCCTCTGATCCAAGATGAAAGCTCTTTATCCATTCTTCCTTCTTCCACTGAGGTAGGTCTGCAAATACTGTCTTATTAACCTCTGAACATTTTGTCTTTATTCAAAAAAATATTCTGTAAGATCTTCTAAAGGAGTTACAGTAACACCTGCAAGCTGAGAGGTTCATTATATATTACACTAACATTTAAGAGATTTTAGACGACTTCAATAAATTGGGAGGAATGGATTGTCAACAATCATATCACCAGAAACAATTCTGTGGTACAAAGGATTTTCTTAAATCTCAGTAGAAAATATCGTAAGAAACCTTGTATGTACATGATGGCTTTAGACTCAATGACAGTAGGTTCACATTGGATATTAACAGGAAATTCTTCCCTGTGACAATGGTGAGACACCATGGCAAGTTACCAAGAGAAGCTGTGAATGCCCCATCCCTGGAAGTATCCAGTCAAGTTGGAAGTGGCCCTGAGCAATCTGGTCTCCTGAAAGGTGTTCCTGCCCGTGGCAGGGGGATGGAAGTGGATGATTTTTAAGGTCCCTTTCAACCCAACCCTTTCTATTGTTGTGATTCTATTTGCAGATCATTTGTTCCAGTCACATGACTAAAAGGGGTTCTACAATGTGATGGCATTAAAAAGAAACAACAGTTGATCCCACACTATTGCTTCAGTCTTCTGTCAAATGCAATGAATCACCTTTCAGGTTTAGTCATTGACATTGCATACAGTTGTATTAGTTACTCTGTTGTACATAGCTTGAGCAAAGGCCTTGAAACAGAACAAAAGCCTTGTTCAGGAAATTCTTCTGCTGGGAGGAACTACTCTCAAATGGCAAAGTTCAAGATGATTTCACTCATGAGGTCACAATGCCCAAACCTTATGGTTTGAAATCTAAATATCAAATTGTAAAAAACACCATCTGGTTTAATTAAAAAATCCTCAAAACAAAGCTTTCTTTCCAGTAATCTTTCCTCCTTAAGAAAAGAAACATTTTTTGTACGGAAGTGGGCCTCTCAAAAGTCTGGTTTTGTTTGTTTAGTGTGGTGCTTGGGTTTTTAGGGCTTTTTTGAAGTTCAACCATTTTTAGTACAGCTGGAAATCTTTGCATTCAGAAACAGATGTCGGCAAAAGTGAGAAGACAACTGATTTTACAAACATCGTAAGAAAAGTGATCTAATTGCAGAGAACACAATTTTTAGATTAATTTGATTTAAAATAATGTTAATAAACTATTAACAATTCAGACTTTTTGTTTTATTTTTGCATCAACAATGATTTTATTAAGAAAAATACAGGTTTTGGTCTCCTGCATGGAAGTTACATTTCCACTTCTTTTTTTTCCCACATGTAACTTCTTGATTGTGAACTACATTTTGTGTAGCCATAGAATCAGAGAGTCATTGAATGGCTTGGGTTGGAAGGAACTTTAAAGATCATCTACTTTCAAGCCCCTGCCATGGGCAGGGACACCTTCCACAAGGCCAGGTCGCTCAGGGCCTTGAATCCTAATGTCTGTGCATTGGCAGGACGGACCAACACAACAAACACTTTAGCTGCACGTAGTAATTTTTTGTCCAGCTGAAGTGAACAAAAATAGGCAGTTATGCATGTTCTAAAAACTCTGCCACATGTAGATGTATAAAATACAGCACCAGAAGAACTGGAACAGGATGGTGGAATCACCATCCCTGGAAAATCAGGGATTTCATTCAAAAAAATGAATAGTCTAGCACTTAGTGATACGGCTTAGTGGACAGGGTGGTATTCAGCAGAAGGTTGGACTTGATGGTCTCAGAGGTCTTTTCCAACCTTAAAGATTCTACGATTCCAAGACCCAGTACCATTTTTGGAATCCAGTATTTTTGGTAATAAATTGTACTATTACTCTGAGGGAAATCTTATGCAGACAAACCCCTGAAGTATTTTACAGCAAAGCACTTTTCATGTATGTTAAGACACATAGACTCTGATTGAAGAGAGCCCGCAAATGAATCCAAGTTTCTTCAAGTTGCATTGACAATTTGGATAATTCTTCCAAGAGCTTTGGTTCCGATGAGAGAATCTTAAGATGTAACTGAAAGTGAAAACAAGGAGTCAGTGAAACAAATGCAGATAAAAAAAATTAAAAGACTGTTTTTCCCATTTAATTCCAATACTTTGCTTTCAGAATAAGGTAAAGACTTTTTCATTCAATTAATTTTTTCTATTTAATACTGCCTCCCTTTTGCTAGCTTTTGCGAACCATTTTTTATGTACTAGATGGAATAAGGCAGCAAAATGTCCTAAATTTACTGGATCATCTTCTGGCACGGTTGCTGAATCTATTCCCATCACACACTTCCCTAGAGGGTGACTTTCTCCACTTTCTGACCTGCACCACAAATTCCTCTTTAGGCTAGAAATATCTGTTAAGGTCAATCAGGATTATTATTTTAATTATCCATGTTGCACACATCAAGAAGAATGATGCCAGCACACACTATAGTGATAGAGATGGATGAGGTCTCCTTATGTGACAAATGGCAGCCTTGTTACAGCAGAAGCAAGATGAATCTTCGATCTTTCAACAATTATTACCACTTAATAGATGGACTATTTATTTTCCAAGCTACAATTTAAATCTAGGAGCCTTGATATTGAGCCTTAGTCTGAAAAGTAGTAGGTTCAGGCTGGATATTAGACAAAGTTCTTTACTATGTATGTGGTGAGGCACTGGAACAGTGTGGATGCCCTGGTATTACATGTGTCTGAATGTTTATAACATTCTGTTAACTGTTATTAATTGCTTTCACATGATTTCATATATCAGAGATACCTTAAGCACTTGTACATCAGAAGGGTTTCAATATTCTGCAGAAACACTTTGTCTCTAAGAGTAACCGGTACTGTGCTTCAGTAGAGTAACTTTCTAACTTACACACACCCTGAAATCATTTCATTGCTCCATGATACTCAACACATAACACAAGAAAGGCAGCCCACTGACATGGAAAGTAGGTCAGGCTTGCAATGTCTAGTGGTAAATCTATCAAAATATTTAATTTACTTCCCAACCATTGTGTATTAAATTCTTTGCTTATTTAAGACATAGTATAACTAGCTTAACACTCAACAACCACTAAGTTGTTAGGCATGTTATAAAAACATAAAATCCATTCTAAGTAAGGAATACTAGAACAAAACCTGTCTGGCAAGGGCCACTTCACATCTTTTGTTTTTTTGCAAGGACTGTCACTAAATGAGTTGCCAAATCACCCAACACATTCAGTTAGACATTTTAAAACCATCTCAAAATCCCTTCTGATAATTGGAGCAGACACTTTACATCTTTTTACTGCATAATCATTATTTTAAATAGGACTAACACATTTTATAAGAAAATTGTTACCTTTAAAAATAGTGCCAGGTATGCCTGAGCGAGTTCAAAGTTGTACTTCTTGTTCAGCATCACCCCAATCATTCTCAGAAAGCTCAGCATCACCTCCATTGAGCCACCACCTTCAGGGGCCAAACCCCGTAGTTCTAACTCAATATTAGATGGTCCCAAACTTTTCAGTAAGTCAAGTGGAGCTTTATCTGTGTGAGAACATCAAGGGACACATCATCAGTAACATCTGCAAAAATAGAATCTAACAGATCCTTCATAAGACAGGCTTATTCTAAAATTCTTAAGCAGTGACTATGAATTTCAAGCTTTTACTGTTTCCTTACTTTTTTGTTTTCAACAAAATGTCTCCCTGTCTTTAATTCACCGTCCCACCACATACTAGAAGTACATACGCACTTTATTTGTAATTGAAAAATACAAGTAACATCTTGATATTGTTTCACTTTTTTCCCTCTTCTGTCTTGTGAGTGAAACAAAATTTCTAATTAACCACACAACACTGTCATTTCACATCTCTTGGCAGAAAGAATGTACATACTTGAGATTTTGAATTGTTAACTGTGAATATAGTCTGAAAAACAGAGAGCACAGAGCACTACTTTTACTAGGCATCTTTACTCTAGTTGACATTAAGCAAACTAGAGAGCTTCTGGTGCATCTAACAAAATTATTACTTTTGTTAAGTGAATGCCTTATGCTGGATGGTGCTAGGGGAAAATCTTCTCCAGAGTAAAAATACATGCAATTTACAAACTTTCTTCCTCTTCGTAATTGTTTCTTCTCAGGATTTCTATCACCCTACCTGATGACCTATGAGGATTCCACCCATTAGCTTTAAAAATGACGCAGCAAAAATATGTTTGGCTGCAAATGCAACTGATAGTATAACATTTTTAAAATGTATCTGATTAATGTTTCTTTTGCTAAGAAGATCAATTTCATGGTAGCTAATGGGATTAGGCATTGGTTGATATTCCTCAGGTGAATCAGTATTTGATTTTCATAAAAATCATTAGCTAGTTTTAAATATAACTGATTTTAACAGTACTAAACAGATGCATTAAATGTATTTTTTAATGACATTAAATAAATGAAGCATGGAACATGTTGTGAAGTTGATACATGTACAACATGGAAAACGTTGCAGCTCAGTTTATATTCCACAGTCCTGACCTGAGATGTGAAACCCTGTTTCCATTCCAACAGTAAACCAGGATGATTTCCAGCAGGATTCTTTTAATTTTCATGGTCCAGTCACCTTTAGAAGATATGGCTGTGATCTAGCAAGCAAAGAGCCACGTTCCCCATCAGCAGCTTACCCAGCCAGGATCACGAGGCTCCCAGGGTCCTGGCTGTGGCACAGACCCTGGAGCACACCTGCCTTACAGCAGAGGTGGCCTGAGGCAGGTCCACATGTCCACTACCACAATGGATCGGAGTGCACTTGGTACAGCTAGCCCCCACAAGATTTTTAAACAATCACCTCTTCTGAGTGGCTCTGAGGCACTTTAATGGAACACTGTCAATCGACAGTGTCCATTAGGCATTAAAAAATAAGGCATAAGAACACACCTGTTTGTGACAGATAATAAGGTTCTGCACACAAAACATTTTAAGTGCAATTGAGTAAGCTGGTCATCTCAAGAGAATTTAAGCAGAAGAATTCCCGACCAAACTGCTTTGTGGACAAGCTACTCTCCATTTACTTTTCCAAGTCAGCTATATTACTAATCACTTCAAAAAATCCGAGTTTCAATGATTCTGTAGCATCACAAGATAAACATGAAAAATAGCTCGTACATTCCACAGGTCATTTAAGTGACTGGATTTCAAAACAAACTGAATGTTCAAAGAAATCCAACACCTTATTTTTCTATCATTTATTTCTTCTTAAGCTTTAAATTATAGGGCAATGAATGAACACTGTAAGTTCACTAAATGTCTGGTGAAGTAGCCGGTCAAAGGAGAACTTGCTAGGCACATTATGCTTTTCATGTTTCAGTGAATCACCAGACTATTCCTTATCAAATCAGTCCCTTCCTTCTTTCCTTCCTTTCCCTAGGAATAAAACATAGCATCTTTTCTGGGTGACATCATCACAGTTGGCAAAAAAAGTTTAGTGATCTTAGGAACACAACCTTCTTTCTCCATAAGGGTTTTTGTGGAATATGGGATTATATTTGTTAAAGCTCTTAAGGCTTATATTCACCAGAAGGCCCTGTGGGGAAGGCACAGCTGCAGGCTAGACAGTTGGAAGCCGGCTGGGGGTAACAGGCAGTTATGAGGACAAATGCGTTGACAGCACATAAACAGGAAGCTGACTGGGTGATAGAATGCATGGACAGCAGCACTGCAGCTGAGCAGCCAATGGGTGCCCTTCTTCTATTAAGTTCTGGTTCTGTGCGGTGGAAACTAGAAGTATAAGAGGGGGGTGATTTCTACAATAAGGAGATCTCCTTTGGCTGCATTAGGGGGTCCATGTCTTTTGTTCTCCATTGCTACAAATAGCTGGCCTGAGTTGGGACCTATAATGGTGGTTGGCAGGGTTTTCACCATGCTGGTAGTCACTTCCACTGAGTCAAGGAATCAGCTGGAAAGAGAATCCAGGGAAGGACTGGAAGACTTTTGGAAAGAACTCAAGGAATTCAAGTGTGTGCACCCCATCTAAAAGGTGGGTAAACCAGTGGGAGCAATATCGGACATGGAATATCCCTGGAACGAAGGAGGAGCTTGGACCGAGTACGACAACTCCTACAA
>VYXD01001902.1:10995-34355 GCA_013397195.1 Hylia prasina | reverse complement strand
AGTTTTAAGTTATAAAGCTGTGAAATCCTTGCATTTAAATCCTTGCACCATATTCACTACCTCATCACAACCTCTTCATAGGTATGACTGAAGTGGCACATAAAAATGAAGAAAATCTCAGTATTAAAGCATAGCATCCCACAAGAAAAGTTGCAATGTCAGTCACTCGATTTTCTCTTGATTTCCTGTGTGGTCTTGACCAAGCATGTCTACTTTCCTTTCTTTTTGTAAATATTATTTAGCTAAACCAATGAATCTAATAGACAAGCCTGAAACAACTAAGGAATATAACCATTAAGGCCCTTAGCATCTAAACAGGAACTTTACATTTATTGAAGACACAAAGCAGGTTAAAGCTTTCAGCCAGAATCAGGACAAAAACATTCAAAGTTCAGGGATGAATTCCCATCTCCCTAATTTACGTGTTTTAAGCAAGTACTTGCTTGCTAAAGCAGCCACCATCTTCAAGATGTTCTAGTGTTCTGTGTTTCTCCTCCAAATGGAGATGCAAATGCGGGCACGCCAAACTTGGGCAGACAAGATCTCCATCTAGAGGACTTCTGAAGCACAATCACTTCCATTAATTTAGCAAAAAAATTCCACTTAGGCCTTTCTTTCATTGGGCACAGGGACATACCAGGTCAGCTGACCCAATTCTCTTGCCAACAAGACAATCACAATGAATCTATGGCATACAAGCAGGGGAACAAACTGCAATGGAAAAATAAAATACAGTTTCATCTGAGGATTACCTTGCATAGGGCAGGTGCTGGGGAGTCTCACCAAAGATGGTTCATAATCTGCAGGCAGGGGCCGCAATGACGCAAGTGAATACAAAGAACGGTTTGACCTGAAAAAATAAAACAGGTATTATTTAAAATAAGACAGGTATAAAAGCCATCTCCAGACGAATGGGAACAAGTGCTTCAGATAATTTATACTGCACTCTAATACTGCTGCAGCATGGCAATTCACCAGGGTCTATTCAAGATTAGCCCTTTTCCTTTTCATCTACAACATAAGCAGGAAAAGTGTGGCAATAGACTCACCAGAACATCTGAAATATAAATGTTATGTTCAAGTACTATTGCCAAGAACATAATAATAATAGGCTGCAGGACCTCAATGTTCTTCTTGGAGTGAGGGGCCCAGAACAGAACACAGAATTTGAAGTGTAATCTCACCAGTGCCCAGGACAGGGGCAATAACTGCCTTGGTCCTGATGGCCAAAAAAAATACTTATCTGTGCCAGTGTTCCTCACAATTTCTTTCCAGTGTGTACTCTAAACCTATCTTCTTCAGTTTGAAGCCATTCCCCCTTGTCCTGTCCAAAGCCCCTCCCCAGCTCTCTTGGAGCCCCTTTAGGCACTAGGGGCTCTAGGGTCTCCCCAGAACCTTCTCCAGGGTGAACACATTATGCAAACATGAATGATTGATCCTGCTTTCACAGGATTTTAGGATAATACTCTTAGCAAATTTTCTTCAGGTTTGAAACCTGAACACAATTTGGCAAATTGCTTCTTTTGCCAATGTTTGTAAAATAGAGCTAGGTAAAAACATCTGTGATTCACAAGGAGGCACTTTTACTTTACCAGTGGAAGGCCTAACAGCTGAACACTCCTCAGGCAAAACTACAGCCAACACATATAACCTGAAATAATCTGTCAAATGAATGGGAAAAAGACCCAAGCCATTTTAACAGTGTGTTACTTCAGTAGCAGACCTGAACAGTCATTTGTTTTAAAGCTGTATCAGGAGGAAACGGAACTAAACCACATTTTACTTCTGTGCTCATTTATCACTAATAACAGAAATAACCACGACTTTCACATACTGCTCAGAAGTCTCAGACAACATTGTAGACCAGGATAAGAAAAGCACTTCAGAAAAAACACTGTTTGAACAAAGACATTCCAAAGTGGTGGGTGAAATGGAGTCTAAGAAAAACTTTACAAATGGCATAACAGGAATTCTTATGAGTAAGAAACATTTCGAGAAAAGAGATCATTTAAACTATCTGAATAAGTAATAACTGCGGAAGTTTCATGACTTATGAATCAGAGCAATACAGAACACCTGTCCTAATGAGAATCAGAGAAGACAAAACACTGGAGATGATACTCACAGGGCAATTCTCTATTTGCAATAAAGGTAATTAAAAGAATTCTGTCCCATCCTAAATTCTGTGTGGAAACAGATTACACACTCACCACAAATAAATTCCAAGATCATCCACGTGTGCTGAAGCCAGAAAATCTCCTGTAGGGGACATAGTAAGGCTCACAGCTGCAGAGTCTACCAAAAAACAATCTATGAGACTATGGAGAAAAAGACACAACAGAGAAATTAGCAGCAAGATAAAGTTGTTTATCTGCACTCATCTGAATTACAGCTGAATGCAAACAAGCCACTAGAAGTATGGACACAAACCAGGGTATTAGAAATATCCAAATACAACATATAAACACAGCAAGTGAACAGCACTGTGCAACAAACCCCTTGTCTCTACAAAATGCTCTAAAATTGGTTAAAGCTGGCACTTCCTTGTGGCACACTTGCCCTGGAGAATATGTGATGAACCATTCTACTCCTCATGCCTAACACAAACTTTTTACTGGCCATAAATTCTGTATTTGCAGTCAGCCCCAGCTGCTCAGACTGACAATTCCCTCTCTCAGCATACCTCGTATACACATGGTTAATATTAATGTTTCTAAAATAAAGTATGAATTCTACAATGTGAAGTTTGATAGTCTGCAACAGTTTTGGCATTACCACATCTTCAGTCTGATAAACCATTCCTTGAACATTTTTTTAATGATAGCAGAAAATTGAAAAAATACCATGTAAAAACAAAGTTAAAATGCAACTATTATAACATTATAATAACACATAATTATGCAACTATTTTAACAATGAGACATTTAAGTTCTGGATGATGCACTATCTAGCAGTCTTCCACTCATGCCCAGGTTGACAGCATTATTTGTCACTTGCTACAATACAAATTTCAGTTACTTCAAATTTTAAAAGTTGAATTTGACAACTAGTTCACCAAGAGAAATAAAAAGAACAAATGAAGAGTGTGAATATTTTGTTCTTGTTTACAACTCTACACCCCTGTTCTGTTCACTAACCACACAAAAAGTATTGATGTAACATCGCAGTTTAAAACGTAAAATCTTGTAGGCGTGTAATTCCTTGGATACTGAGAACTCCTGTAATGGTTTGAGAGAACATGTCAAAAATAAAAGCCTGTTTTCCCTGAACAGAGTGTTTTACTCCCTAGGCATGTTCTTAGACATATGTTGCAAATCTCAGGTAAGAGAAAAGTCATTAATCACTTTCAATATAAAATATATTAACACTAAACTCATAAATCCCATAAATAATATCAGATACATTTTGCACACAGTGCACAATGGCAAGAAAAATTTACCCTAGATATTTTTTCTAAGTTTCAAATCCATCTTTATATGACAACCCTTACCTGCAACTGAGAAATTCTGTTCAATAAATCAACCACAAAGAACTCCAAGACAAATTTCACAAGAAATTAATTTTTTTCTACTTACTGAACTTAAACCATGACTAAAATTACAAGCTTGGGACAGGAAGTATCAATCTACTACAGGAAATAAGACACTTGTAATTTTTACACAAAAAGCTAAATGAATCCTGCCTTGGGGCTGAAGGCATCTAACTTTATGCTTCCTGCCTAAATGCAAAACTGAGACAATGGAAAGCATAATGTTCAGGTCACATTTAACAGGTCTCTTAAGCTGTTTTTTCTCAAGTGCTCCATTGAAACTATGAACAGTCAGCACATATCCTGGTTCCTCAATTTCTCTATTTGTCTATGCAAGTTGCATAGTAGAAAGAAACATCTGCGCAATGACAGGGCTCCTGCTTGTAACTTTCTTTATAAAAATTTGTAATTTTTCCCCACTTTTAAAAAAGCCATACATTAAAAAACATGCACTAGTAAGACCTACATTAAATTACATAAGGACAGTTAAGCAGCAGTCCCAAGGAAAAACAGATGTCCAGTTAATAAATATAGCCATTATAGATAGATATAGACCATTTATTAAAGTCAGTTGGTAATTTCTATAATAATGGATTCTAAAAAGGTACATGTTTTCAATCTTTTTATAAGAACAACATCAAAGCTGAGGCTTTAGAATACACAGTTCATGAAATGTTTTTTCTATTTATAAAGCAAGCATCAGGCCTTTTATTAAAAGCTGTTCCTCCTTTTCAATACATTCTTCTGCCTACACTTATGGGAAAATCTTGCCTTTACATACTGGAAGAATAATTTAACCAAATTACATTTAAAACCAGGGTTTGTCCTTTACTTGCCTAGATTTCAGCTGGATCCAAATTTCAGAGACAAGAGACAAAAATATTTAGGTTTTTTATATGTAAAAGAGAACTACTGTCAGACTGCTTTTAAAAACATTACAAATAGATTCTTATTGCAAAGTATTATGTAACTGAAGAAATGAGAAATAGAAGAAACTGATATTAATTAATGCTGCATTTCTTTTGAGGCATATTACTTTGCAAGGGAAAGAGTGTTAGAAAGATGAAGACCAGAGTGTACATTTTCTTCCCATTTATACTGGAAGACAATTAGTGTCCATCCTGTCTTATTTTAGACTAGTGGCTCTCATTGTGAAAGAACAGGCCAATTGTTTGTTGAGATGCAATGCACTTCTGGTAGTAAAATGAGAACTTTTACAGTATACAAAATTATTTACCAAACCATGTCAACAAAAATAATCAATCCAAATGAAACCTTTCAGTTCCAGGCACAACCACCAGAGCTGCAAACTACACAGTACTACCTCAGATTACAAAGAAAAAAAAAGAAGGAAAAAAAAAATCTATCTGATGTGCTGCTGAAAGAATGCACTGGCAGAACGCAAAGTTACTTGTCAGCTTGTTTTTTTCCTGCGCTCCTGAACTTCTTGTGTGTACTTGCCTACTTCTCAGCCAAACTTTATTCTGGGAGAAGACTACTCAAGAGTGGATCACAAGAGAATATTTTTGGCAGTTGCAAGTACAAACAAATGAAAAATATAACTGATGTAAAACTATATTGTGTTGTTAAAATGAATGTAAGTGAAAACAGGCTTCTCTTTACAAAACCAGCTGGAGTACTGTATCCAACTCTGGGGCCCCCAGGCAGCACAAGACACACATGAAGTTAGAGCAGCTCCAGGAAAATGACTCCAGGCCTGGAACCCACATTTTCCTACGAGGAAAATGAGAGAGCTGTAGGGTTCTTCATCCTGGAGAACAGAAGGCTCTGGGGGAGACAACCTTGTGGCCTTTTCATACTTAAAGGGAGCTTACAAGAAAGATTGAGAGAGCCTTTTTAACAGGGCCTGTGATGACAGGACAAGGGGCAGCAGCTTTGAACTGAAAGGCAGCGAGTTTAGATAGGATGTAGGGTACAATTTTTTATGGTGAGGGCGGTGAGGCACTGGAACAGGCTGTATAAACAAGTAGTGCATGGCCCAGCCCTGGAGGTGTTCAAGGCTAAGCTGGGGCTCTGACTAACCTGACCTAGTGAGAAAAGCTCCTTCCCACATCAAGACAGTTGGACTAGATCTTTGTTTCCAACTCCAGCCACTCTGTGATCCTATGAACACTTAAGCATATCACAGTGCAATTCACCTTAAGCAACCTTTTTCCCTTTAGATTATAGTTCTGCTTCCAGACAAAGAACACACTCATTTCACAGTATATGGAAATTCCAGGTGTTATCAACAGATCTTCAGGACAGTGTTATGCTACAGACCCAGAAAAACACATACATTGTTAGCACTGGACACAATTAAAATAGTGGGCAAAGTTGTTATATCATGTGCCACTTTGAATATCACATATGGTAACACATAATCAAGCCAGAAGGCTTTCTGCCATTTATCAGAAAGGGGATTATTTCTTCTGCTGTATGTTTTTAAACTGACTCACCATCCAGAGGGAAGGTCCCAAGTCTTAATGGAACAGTCCATTGATGAAGTTATCAGCCAACGACCATCAGGACTGAAAGTCTAAAATGAAAAGAGTCAATTTAATGGCACAGCCAACAAGCCAGTCCTCACAGGAGGCCCTGCCAAGATCAGACTGCTCCCTAAAATCTGGGTGAAATGGCAAGGCCATAAACCAAAACTGACAATAAAACTGACTGAAAGTGAGGAAAGAACAAAACCAGAAGCTTTTTAAGAACAGGTTCAAATATAAAACACAGGACATATCTCACTGTTAGTCAAAGCACTTCAGTCCTCACTTTTATATTCATGGTGGAAACCTATTTTTAAGCATGAAGTTGAATAAGTCAAGTAAACACCTTTATAGTAGTATTCATAAATAAATTTGAAGCTCAAAACTATTTCAATGAACACTACAATGAACCGTTACATAAGATGTAAACAAGGAATTATCAATGTGCTGCATAATCTCAGACCTGTTTTCAGCTTGGTCATCTTTTCTATAGACACAGCTGAGACATCTGCACAATTTTGCTCCTCATTGGTTTCATTATTCCCAGTGCTTTGTTTTGTTTGACCCCCAAATCAGCTTGTTGCAAAATCATAGTTAAATCACAACGCACATTAAAAAATAGATGGGAATTTGACCACTTTACATTTCCAAACTAACATGGCTAAAAGTCCTGTGGACTGAACCACAGCTTTACTGTTCACAGCTGAACATAATACCCAATGATTTAATACATGCAGAGAAATCCATCATCTGTAAAATCTGTTAGGTATTTGTGTATGTCACCTGTTACAGAAAATGAATTAACAATTACCATGTCATTAATCTGTCCATGATGTCCTGAGAATGTCCTGACAATCTTCCTGGTTTCTACATCCAAAACACTAATAGTGAAGTCATCAAAGGCAACTCCCAGAATACCACTGCCAACAAGAGACAAAAAATATATTCATCCTAAGATGTGCTCCAAGTATCTTTTATTTTAATAAAAAATGTTACATTTCTTCAGTCTAATAAAATGTCTTGTCATTTTCTACTAGTCAGTTGTATTTCAAAGCATGAGAAATATAAATTCTAATATATTGTAATTAAGAATACTGGTTGGCTTTCTAGATAAGTATATTCACGAACCAATATACACATGAAATAACTTCAGTTTCTTACCTGTCTCTGTGAAGCAGAATTCCACTTGGAGATGAAGGAAGTTCAGTGGAAAAAACCAGATCTTTCATTTTGAATTTCCAAAATTTAATTAATCCTTCACTTCCAGCTGTGATTACCAGCTGGTTTAATCCATCCACTGCTACCCCTCTAATGGCCCCTTCATGTGCTGCAAATCAAGAGAAAACAGAGTATTATTCCAGAATTTAAACTTAGCACAGAAATCAGCTGACTGCCAAACACTGACAATGAATGATCAGCAAGCATATGACAACTTGAAAGCCATCTGATAAGATCCTCCAGCATTTTAATTTTTTTTTTTTATCTGTACAGAAACCAAACTGATTTCAAGTAAACACCTAGAATACAAGCAAGAAGTGCAATTGAAGTTGATTGTTAGCTCTTATTTCTGCTTTCAGTTTGTGGAACTTTTTGTGATTGTGAGATTTGAGAGACTTCTTGAATCACTTAAGGAATGCCTCCAAGAGGACCTACCACTCCAGACCAAATTTACAGCTTCAGTTCAGGCACCAAGTCTGGGAATTTTCCAAAGCTATTTCACACTGCAGTGTAAAGACAAGACATAGCACCGGGTGCCAGATTGTGTCCCTGACTCTGTCAGGCTTTTCTGGGTTTTTGTTTGTTTGTTGTTTACTGGTCTTTTTTTTTGTACTATTACATTTGCATTTCTAACAGTCCTAGTAAAAGAACTGTTATTCCTGTATCTTTGCCTGAAAGCCCTTAATTGTGAAATTATAATAATTCGAAGGGAGGGGGGTTTACATTCTCCATTCTAAGGAAACTCCAGCTTTCCCTAGCGGATACCTGTCTTCTAAACCAAGACACCAAGTACTGGAAATGTGACTATATCAAAAGGAGTGGAGGCCAGAGCATCTCATTTCAGTGCTAACTATTGTGGTACTGACAATTTTATGTTAAATAAAACTAAGGATATGCTACCATCAGAGCTGTTAAAATTATCATGGATCTTGTCCTTCAAGTCAGGTTTCTGACTGCAAGATTAGTGGAGCACAATTAGAAAAGCTGAAATACATCCCAAATTCAACTCAGAACCTACATTAAACTTTCATGATGACAGAACATCAGGTGACTGCTGTTCTGTTAAGCGCCAGTATTTTGGAAGTTTAGGAGTTCTTACCTGTTTCTTTGCCATAACACCCTCTGTGAATGCCAGACTGCATGTTATACACATCTACCTGTCCAGTTGACATCCCAATTACAGCGAAGTTACCACATGAGGTAATGTCAACTGCCTTTCAAGGAAATAAAAAAAATTAATCAACAAAACAAAGCACCTATGGAAACCAATTCTTCAGGTGTCGACCAGTTAGCAACATTGTTAGAAGGTAAACAGCATATCAGGAATAAAGAACACTAACATGTTCTTTGAGGAAACCTGCATGGAACAAACAAATTACATCTCAAGAAAGCAGAGAGAGAAACTCTGAGCAAAAAGAAACGAGAAAATAGTCAACATGTAATAAATATGGCAATGCATGGTTACACAAGATAATGAAATCCTAGCTGAGTAATATTCATCAGAAGCCACAGGTAATAATATCAGCACTATAAATTAAATAAAGATATCCACAAATTCAGTCCTTAAGACAAAGTGTAAGCATGGCAACTGCATGCCTCTTTCAATACCCATGTTATCAATACCCTCCCAAATTAGGGTGAGGTAACAATGAACTTAAATAGGAAGAAACAAACAATGGTCTAGATGCCTTTGGAAAGACACAGTCCAAAGAATCTAGCAGTCAAAAGAAAACTGGGTATTTAGAGTTTAATCTATCTAACACCTAAATATTAAGCATAATGTCAAAAACCCATGTATCATAAGACACAGGAGTTGCATGAACCCCTAGCAAATGAGCTGTGCCACAGTAATTCCTCCTTTAAAAAGCTGGTAAACCTCAGCAAATATTTGTATCTCCATCACTGTGTGTTTGACATAGTGTCACTATGTCCAACTCAAGTTGTAAAGGATTTTTGAGGTAATATCCTTCTTGCAATTTTGAAATACACTTCCCTGTACTGCCAAAAAAAGCAATCTTCAGCAATCTGCATTCTCAGAATAAATGAATAATCACAAGTATACAGCCAACTCTACATTGCTGTGAAAGGTAAACACTAACCACCTCTCTGAGACAGAAAATTAGTGCACTTAACCTGAATGTTTAGGGAAAAAGAAAAATTTTTCTTAAGACCATAAGCATTACAAACCAGCTCACTGGACACACTGAGCTGGCAGAAAACTCCGCAAGCAACTAAAACACATCTAGACTGTATTTTGTCATTCTAAGCATTATTTCTGTACCAACAGGAATCAAAATAGCATACAGTCTGAATCTGAAGAAATTTTACCCTAAATAACTTACTGTTGCATATAGGTCAACAGGTTTGTGTTTGCTAAATTTTTCTGGCCTCAGTTTGTGAGCTCCCATGGAGGTTTTCTGATAGTTCCAGGTTGTACAGGTTATATACCCTTGATGGCAGGCAACAATACCATCCCAGTCACTCTGATGTGCCATTTCTGCAAGGTAACAGAGTTCTTTTAGAAACAGTGATTCTAAACTCAAATTTAAGCTCTCCTGATATTTTAAAATACCTTTAGACAGAACAGTTCATTCTTGTTGCACACTCAAAAGGCTACCACTCAGAAAAACTGCTGGGCAAAGAGTTGTGCATATGTAGTGTAATTAAAATATTAACAACAGAACCTCAAGCATTGTTTTGTAGGTTACGCTTTGTGTCTTTGCATATTTTAGCTTCTGCAGTTTGAAATGCATATTTCAATGTAAATCTTTTAAACTAGTTTGAATGCTCAATCTATACATATTTACAGCTAGGTGTCTTTTTCTTCAGCTGTTGAAGCAGCAGAAGCTACCAGATAAAGTCAGGTTTAAGAGCTAAATCTGCTTCACATAGCAAAATACTTCTTTTGCATTTCCAGGAAAATTTTTTATCAAAAGCTCAGCATCCAAACTTTGTAGTCAAATATGATATATGGGGATGTAAATAATGAGCAAGTTTGATTTTTTTCCCCCCTGGAAATTTAAAAAAATTGGGAGTTTGAAACTGGTTATTTCTAGAACCTCAAAGATTAAAACAAGATACAAAATGGTTCACTTAACTAAACAAAGAGAAAAAAGAAACAAGTCAAAAATGTACTTAAATAAATGCAGGGTTTATGTCTTCAAACACAGGCAGCTCTAATATTAATTTTAAGATTAATTAATTTTAAATATAAATCTTAAAAATATACACAAATACTTGTAACAAGTGTGTACAGACAGTCTGTATCACAGAAGTCAAATGGCTCCACAAAATTGTAAATCCAGATCTTTCAAGATGGGAAACAATAGATCACCCTCAGAAGAGCGAACAGCTACACTTTTGACAAAACAGGTTTCAAGTCTGAAAAGGTCATTAATTTAAAGAAGCACATTTGGATGAAGCAAAGATAATTGTAATCCTGCTTAAAGAAGATAGATTCATTATTTGCATAGTGAGTTACAAATGAACAGATTACATGAAATTCACCTTTAAAAAGTGACTCAAATAAGTGTACTGAGGACTCAAAATCCACTGTAACTGTAGCTAAGATTTCCTCAGCTGACATACTTTCCTCATCTTCATACTCCACCTAGCTGCTGGTTCTCCAGCCTGGAATATGTACATCTGTAGATTTTGGCTCCTGTGCAGATTTTCAAGTCAAGAGCCAGATAAGAACATTTTAATATAAAATGCTCTTTTTGAAATATTCGAACAGTTTACCAAGTCAAACACAAACAATCACTCAGTAGCTCATGAAAGGCCACGAAATAATCTAGATATAGAATGTGCTTCCAAATCAGTATTGTTTTGAGGGTTAAAAAATGAAATGAATACATGAAGATAATCATATTTACTCTGTAACCTACATCAAAGACCACTTACCTGAAGCAAAGGATGTAATTGGTGGAAGTGCCATCGTATCCAGCTTAAGGCCTTTCTTTTTTGATTTCTTTTTATTAATTGAACCTTAAAAATAGATATTAAGGGTCTCAGTCTCATGGTCAGAACTGAGAATAATGGTTTAAAAAGGACTGTTAACAATATGCACAGCTTCTTTTAAATTTAGAAACATATGTCTTAAATAAACACATCACTGTTCCTTAGGTTTGCAGAGCTAAGAACACTAACAGCGTTTCTGTCAAAATTCATGCAATGCTGAGTCAATCACCAGCCTTTTACATTCACAGCTGTGAATTAACTAGTCAATCTACTCGTTCTAAAATCTTGTGCTGAAATGCTGAGGCAGAGGTTCCCTCCATCACAGCTAAAAACATGGTCCCATGGACATGACTATATAAAGCAACAAACAGCAGCCAGCCCTTTCAATAACCCAAGAATACTGAATTTCAAATTTACGTCCAAATTAATTTTTATGCATATTTTCAAACAGGTACAAATATATATATATCAACATAAGACAGATACTTAAAACTAAGCATTATTTTAGTCTTTCTGATCCTTGCTCTCCCAAATCAAAGTGTTCCTTAAACATGGCACAATATGCAAGATGTGTTTAAGTCAAACTCTACACTAAATCAAAGGAACTCAAGCCAAGAAATATGAATTGGCTAATAATTTAGTCAATTGAGCAAAATGGAAATAGGGTAAAAAGTTGCAATTACATATGCTGAAATATCAGCTACTACTTTACACATTTTTTAATATCATGCACAGTGCTTCCCACATTGAAGTAACATACACTGCTATGATCAGAAATCACTTTTTTTAAGTATAGACAAACTGGAGAATAAACTCACTGCAGAAGGACTGAGTTTGAAAAATAACTAAGGTGATTAGCTTTTATAAAATGATTGAAGTGAAAATAAGACCTGTCTAATGTTTATGTAAATACTTTTTGGAACCTTTTTCACCTGTGTTTATACTTTGACTGAAATACTTACCACGTCCTAAGCTTTTATTGAACTTTTCATGCACTGTTGAAAAAGACTGCAATGTTCCATCTTGACCTAAGAAAGTATTAGCACAGAACAGTGAAGAGCAAAAAACTACTTTACTCATAAGCTATTTGAGTAAAAAAAGTAAAAAATAAGCAATAAGCAACTTAAAGCACTATAATAAGGTATTCACTAAAAATTCTGGTCCAAGAATAAATACAGATACACTCTAAGTAGCAGAACTAATGGAGCCTAATTTTCTATGGTCTATACTCCATTCCTACAACTCTGCCCCACACGTGATCAGAATAACCCCTGTGCACAGACATCTTTTCCATGCTCAACTCCTCTGACTCTGTAATGTCCGTAACATTAATGTAATTTCATGACGTTAATTTGAGGAGATGCTTCTTCTAAGGAAACCAGTAGCCCATGAAAAGCAACCCTAATTCACTTCTGCTGCACAAAGTTTGACCACTGTTTCAGAAAGGAGTGTCAGAGAGTTAGTCTCTCTACACTACAGATACATCAGATCTCAAAGGTTAAGAACCTTTCCATTGTAAAGATTGCCTCTGTGCCCTCTCCACTGCAAAAGCAAATCTGACGATTTGTTAAGTCACACTTGATTGATATTGTGGTTTGTCTGGTGTGAGCTGAAATACAGACAATAACTCATTAGATGAATGCAAGTCACTAATTGAACGAGGTTTTGGCAAGAGATTTCAGTACAGGTAATGCAATGTTTTCAAAAGTAGACCATACAGAAAATTAATTACTTAAGACTAATCAGAGACTAGGTGGTGAGTCGCTACCATCCCATCACCTAAGTGGTCTGGGGTAGAACATGCTCTGATCTAGCACTTCCCTTTCCTAAGGGGTCTTTTTAAATACACTAGTTTCTAAGGAAGTGCAGTCACTTCACTTATGCATTTTTACACTTTTGGATTAATATCTCAGTAAAAGGCAACCTTGAAAACATGTATCACAGATAAATATAAGCTGTAATAAATTACAACAGTGCAAGCCACAAAGCTTGATTAAACTAGTGAAAAAAGTAGGAACTAAAAATTAGCTATTACAGGCATTACGCTGCTTATTTTTCCCCTGCCACAACCAAATTTCTCGAGTTGTTACAGGTTTCATTCTGATCAGGTAATACTTGCTCAGAAGATAACAAAACCATTTTTATTCATCAAATATGTAAATATGGATGGTAAGAGCAACTCCTTTGGTATGCTGCTTTTAAGTACTTGCTGATAGGTTTGTTACTCTAGGGATACACTAGTTTCCTACTAGTAGGAAAACTCCAGTGAAACACTTTGTTACAGTAATAAATTACACTGTTTATGTAGTTCATGTTAACTACCTACTCTGTTTCATAAATATATTATACAATACTTGAAATAGAGTCTAGTGTATTAATAAAACAAAGACACTTAGCTCTGCACATTTTCTTCATCACAGCAAGAAATCACACTGAAAAAGAAAGGAGATTCATACCTGCACTAAGAATTTGTCTTCCATTTTGCCCATGATATCTGATTTTTGTTGGTGGTGCACTATGTCCCATTCGGCTTCTCAATACGCGACCTGTACCACCAGGTCCATCAAAAATCCAAACCTGCACCCCAAAACAAGCAGAAAAATCAGGCTGATAAACACTGCCTTGCCAATAATTGCACCTCTTGTCAGCAAAACATGTTTATCTGGGAGCTGGTGCAGCCAATTCACACACTGGCTTTCATCCTTAATCCTAAAACTTCAGAAGTTGCATCACATCACCTGATTTGTTTCCTGCTGTTTATTCTGCCCCTCCACCAAAAACTAGTGGCATCAGAGGACATACAGCACAAGCAACTGCTTGTGATCAAAAACATTATCAAAATGGATCAAGATTTAAGAGAATACTGGGGTATAAAGTGTGGTTCTGGAAAAGTGGATCCAAAGCTTTGTTCTTCAAGGGTACTACAAAGCAGTAAATGAAGCAATGACAACACAGCAGCAAATCTTTGAACCACAGTCTAACTGAGACCAGCAACTTGAGTTTTTAGAGAGCAGCAGCAATTGTGACTCACCCGCAGAGCATTATCAGCACCATTAGTAATAAGAAGTGGCTCTCCAGGGATAAATGTCATGCCAGCTATTGCTGTGGAATGGGCATCTTGCATCTGACACATCAGTTTCTTCTCTTCTAGATCCCACAAAGCAATGTGTCCAACTGGGCTACCAGCTGCCATTACTGGGTGTCCATCTAAAATTTCAAATGGTTTGCTTATTGACATTCAGCTCATCCCTACTGACTTGTCACATCTTAAAACTGATGCTAGAAAAGTCTATAATCACAAGGAAAAAGAAACCTCAAGTTGATGCTAGAAATAATATAGGTTTTAACAGAAACACTGTATGTCAATCAGAAAAGAAACAAAACTCACTGATAATAAAAATAGGACTTTTTCACATCAGGTAACAATAAAATCTCTAAATCCAGTAATCAGAGGTAGAGGTGCTGCTTGAAAGCATAACAGATATTGGCACAAAAAGGCTCTCTTTCTATGTCTCACAAGTCTTTCCTCAGTTTTCTCCAGTAGCATTCTTCCTTAACAGGGTCTGCACTCAATCTATATTCCATTAAGACTTGCAAGATTATTCAAATGAGAGATGAGATTCAGTATCAACAGCTCTGTAGGCAGGATCAACATTAAAGTAACAAGCTTTAATAATTAGGACATGTTTGTTAGAATGAAAGTTAAGATTCCCCCCTGTAATGTTCATTCCCTATTCACCCAACTATTAACATTGTAACATTGTTTCGGAGGGAAAGACACTGCTGAGAAGTAGGTTTGGACACTAAAACAACATGTACTGATTGCAATACCTCAGACAATTGTCTACAGTGTTAGCTCTTGGCAGACGGTACACAAACTTTTCAAGTATGCTTCCTGTGCACTAAGAACACAAGAATATGCTATAAAACAGCCAGCATGATGAAAATGCATGATATCCCTTACTTATTGCTACCTTTTCTAGACTGCTTTCAGCCTTTGAAAACTAAAACTCTCAGCACAAATTTGATTCTGAAATGTTTTATCACAAACTATTTTCCTCTGTTCCACTTCGTGTTAGTGCTTTCATACATATTTTCACTAAAAGACACTAGGACTTACCTGTACGAAAAGATATTGCTGTGATGGGACCCCAGTCCTGTTGGAATTTCATCAGAGTTTCATCATACTTAATATTATGTACAATAATATGACCAGATACAAGACCGACAGCAACAACATCCACTGCTGGAGCCTGCAAGAAATTTAAAAAAAAAAATCTGTTTCCAGAAGCTGTGACTCCTTTGAAAAACAGATCACTTGAAGTTCCAGCAGCTCTGGAAGACTGCACATCCTGCCACACTCCCCAACATATTTACAAGTTCTATCCTGGACAACTGCTGACCACTTTCACGGCTGTTATCAATGCCACAAATAAGTTTTAACTTACTTTTATATCTAAAAAAAAATTATAGCAAATACCATTAAAAAATCTTTTACTGAATCAATAAAATCTACCTTTTATCAAACTCCGAAGCAAAACAAATTTAGCAAAAAGCTACCAGTGTAATAGAACTTCATGATACACATGCATCTTGAAAACTCTGTGAATTCATGACATCATTCAGTGAAGACTATAGATGTGATGAACACAAAACAGGTAAGATGCTAAATGCAACAGAACTAGAAATAGAGGAAGAGCAGATAATAAACCTTCAGTCATGAGAGGGCTACTACAATTACCTGAGAGAATATACACCATCTTTACTGCTGTATGTTTAAACAATATTTTGCTTGCTGTTCTTGACTACTTACATATGAAAACAAAAAATAACAAAAATACTAACTTGTTCAAGTATTGTGACTGCTAAGCCCCATCCTGGAAACGAGTACAAGAGTTTGCTGTAAAACAAACATAAAAAATCCATAAATCAATTAACCCTTGCGGATATCCATGACACAATGGTTGCTTTATATGTACTTATACAGAAAAAGTACATCAGCTTTCTGTTCTTATAAAAGGAAAAAAAAGGCCTGTGATACTAAGAAATAAGGTTAAAAATAAAACCTGTGGCTAAATTTTATTGAAAAGGCTAGTGTTGTGCATTAATACCAAAACGGTGACATAACTACATGCCATGAACATATGAAGCAAAAGAAATATTAGAATGAAACAAAAAGAAATATTAGAATGAAACACTGATTTATGCAAGCTGACTTAAAATGTATTTGCAGTATGAACATTAACATGCAGCAAAGCTCACTGTACTTGTAACTTTCATGATTTAGAAAAGCAGCTGCTCATGGTAGGAATGAATAATTTCTAAATCCACTCATGTGGATAATGATCTTCTGAGATATGCTCAGAGACAACTGCATGTCTACACATCTCTTATCTGAGTCTAAGGCTCAAATGCTAGTAATTACCTCCACTCTACTTGCCAGCACTTCCTTGGACCCACAACAATCAAAAAAGTCAAGCTTGGAAGATGGGACACAGGAGCCTGAACATGCTTTTACTATTATTTCAATAGCTTTCATGGGAAAGCTATGTGATTCCAAGAAATTTCAAAAAAAACCCCACTCCTGAACAACCCCTGACATTTGGCAAGAAGAGTAAACAACACGCAACCTGAAAGGTATCAGCATTCAGGGAGCAGCAGCATTTTTTGTTCCTGGAGATACACCAACTGAAAACCTGTGCCAATACTCAGTATCAAGAATCTTACTTTGATCTTATATTCCATAGCTGCAAAGTTCCTTGTTCACTCCCAAGGAGAATTTTATTCAGATAGGTGCTGGGATGCAGAAGTGCAGAAACTGCAAAAGTGGCTTTATCAAAATCTATTTGAAGATATGCTTCTGCAAAAACAGTAACAAACAGTGTTAGTGTGGATACACATACAAATCTGCAGGCTTGTCATCCCTTCGCAAATGTAAAAGCAGGATAGATGTTTAACTCTTCAAATCCTGCAACTGGTGTTTCTTACATTAAAGGATTAACTAGTGTAAAAGAGCAGGCTAAACTTCTTTACATTGCAACATCTGTTGGCTTGAAGGCTTATTTTTTCCCAAAACGTGTATCCACTACAATACTGGCAATCCATAGTGATTTATATCTTTCTGAGGGATTCCTGCTCCTGCCTGAGCAAAACACCTCATCTGATTAGCATGCCTTTTGCTTATTATAGCAATTCTAAATCTCTAAAGCCTGGTTACAGACACTTTTGACAACCAGCATGCACAGAATAACACTGGTCACACCAATAAATGCTTTTTAAAGAAAAATGTTTGGGGCACTGAAGCACAATTTTACACATGAGAAGATGTTGACAACAGCATGAGAAGATGCTGACACAAACAAAAGATTATTCATTAGAATTTAGTCATACCCAGTCTGGTAAATATCAAGGAATTACAGGAATTCAGAAAAATATGCCAAAGCTGCTTTATCACAGCCTTTACGGGAAAATGGAACACTAAAATGTAATTTTCATATAATCATTCTCTGTTTTACATCTAAAAGGAATCTTACTGGGTCTCTGCACATGGTACGGCATCCATTCATGAAATATTACTGCAGGATGAGGACTTCAGATCACCAGTTCAGTAGCACAATCATTTAAGAATTTTCTCTTTTAATAATAAACTACTTCTGGACATGTGCATTTTAAAAAAATTAAACTACTCAATGTCTAACAGTGCTCTCCTATATAGCAGCAACGAAAATAAAATCTCTCACCTCCTGACTGTATATTCCAAACAATAAGAATATTATCAACATCCACAGAGATGACATGATCACCAAAAGGCTGTAGAAGGTGTATCCTTGCCTTGTGGCCTTCATAGGTATGAACCACCTGTAATTTCAAAATAGAAATGCTTGCAATAAGCTGTTACGTAGAATATCATGCTAACATAATACTTAAGGATAGCTAACAGATGTCAGCAAGAAGTTCAAATAAAATTCATGGAAAGGCCACACAACTTGAAGTGCAAGATAGATAACTGATATTTAAAACTGTTTGCAAAAAATATGCTACCTAAGTATTTTTAATTATTTATTTTCAATTAATTTGGCTTACGTGAATTGATGATTTAAAAAATCTTTAATAGTTGCCTTATTATTGTAATTAATATGCAAAACACAGCATTATGGAATTTGCTCTTACATTCTCCCAGTTTAAACTTTTTACTCCTTATTCTACAGTTTGTTTCCCTAAAACTGAAGGTACCAAACAGCTGTGGAAATAGGCATTCGTAGAAAAGTAACTGCCTTGATACCACAAACACTACACAACTGCTTTGTACTACCGAGTAATAAGTTAATAGGAACCTCTTTGTTCCTGGCAAAAGCATGGAGAATACTGTCGTATGAAGCAAATATCAACATGCGATCTGCTGCCAAACATGTGATGTCTTGTGGCAAAGCATTACCTGTTGATCAAACAAAAGAAAAGTTAAACAAGTTTCAGGTTCCTAGCAAGAGAGAAAGCTTGACAGTGTATTTCTTTTGCATGGTGACCCACAAAGAAAGCCCTCTAGTTGAACATTATGCTGAATTTTAGAGAAATGCGCACATTTCAGGAGAATGCAAATATTACTACAGAACATTACACCATAACAACATTATAAGTAACGTAAGATTGGTAGATCACAAGGTTGTTCTTTTGAAAAACACTTAATAATAAATTAGTGAACTATCTCTATAAGTAAAGGTACGCATTAGCTTTGTGAGGACTGGAAACACAGACGATAAATCCAAGTCTCAGCATCAGCAATGCCTATTAGGTTAAGTTATTCTACAGGCCTGGGAGTTAGTGACCCACTCTTGCACCTGTCTCCTGATCACACTGAGAATTTAATGCTCTAAGAATACATCTCATTCCCTACCTCATGACTGGTTCAGAAAGAGTATCTAATACCACAGTATTTACTTTACTAGCCCAAAACCTAAAAGAGTCAGAGTTCTCAAATGGTAGAAAAATGGAAAAAATACTATAGGAAATAATACTGTCAATCCAAGGAAATATAAAAATGTACATTACAGCACTATACACTTAGGCAGAGAAACAACAGGTCAAAAATCACTGTGGGAGTACCTATGATACAAACTAGCATGGTCACACAGCAGTCTTTCCCACAAAGGTGCTTTGTACTGAATTATAAGCAGACACAAAGAAAATGGCACCCTCTGCTGTACTGCAGCACAGGTTCAAAAGAAGAACTAAAATAAGAACATAAAAGAAGGTTGCATTCTATGAGGTTTCATTTGTTTGAACACATCCTCCACAGCACCAAGCCCAAGTGACTCAGGCTTATAACCAGATTACAGATACCTGGTATTCCACAGGAGCTGTACACAAGGCTGCTTTAGCCTAAGACAGTTTTAGGCAGACCCAAATTAAAAAGTTCAGAGCACCAACCATATAATATCAACAAATCAACAGCACTGTAAAACAAGAGGCACAGCATTCATTTTTTTCAATCACAATTTTGTATCTCAACACTCAATTTCTAAAAAGCTTAGATGACTACATATCTAAGATGTAGCCCACTGTAGAACAGAATATGCAATGTTTTTATGATTTAGAAGATGAAAACAATGTGTTTACAGCTTTAAAAATGTTTAGATGATATTCTAAATCTAGTCCTGGTTGTGTGATTTACTCTCAAGTTTATGGATGCTCTGTTAATAAAAAATATTTTATATATGACATCTCTGTAAAAATTTTGTGGTACACAGAAATAAAGCTCCTACTTTTCAAGACAGAGTGCATCCCTCTGAATCATCTAAGTGTCAAGTGAAAGGGAAATCAACAGGTTTAACATGCCATCAGCTCTTCACAAAGTTTATCACCAGTACTAGACTGGGTTAGCTGCAGCTGAGTCTTGAATACTACTGAGGAAGGAGTTCTGCTCAAGGTCTACACTGTAACAAGTTACCTCTTAGGGCCATTTTTCCCACCCTCCACTGTGACCCTTTCAAGCTCCAATCTGTGGGTATTGCTCCTTACTGCTCTGTCTAGCACTACCACCATCAGCACAAATCCAGCCCCACCATCCAACTGCCTTTCAGGCAACAGGCGGCCTCTGGGTCACCCTGTATCTTGCCCTTCTTAGCACTAAGCAGATTCAGTTACTCCAGTGCCTCTTTTCATCCTGCTTGCTGTGGGCCCTGACACTGTCCTGCTTCTCAGCATGCCTCCTGCAGGAGATGTGGAAGGGATAGAACCATACTAACAGGGTGCTGCAGTCCAGGCATGGCCTCACCAGTGTGAGATGCGGATCAGCTTTGCCTGATTTGCTGGACGCATTCCAAATGAGGCTCAATGCACAGCCTGCCTTACTCAGTTACCGTTTTGCTAGTCCACATTCAGCCTGGCACCAGCACAGCCCCGGATTCTTTCCTGCAGGATGCCATGAAGCCAGTCAGTTCCCAGCTTGCTCTGTCCCAGGTGCAGCAGGGTTCTGCAATTGTCCTCACTGAACTTGGCAAGGCTCCTGTTGGCCCAGGCGTCAGTTTTGTAACAGCTCCCTGGACTCTTCTGGGTGTCAGCTACTCCTCCTAAAACAGCATCTTCTGCAAGCTTATGCTAGGAGTTGCCTCACATTGCCTCATGACCCAGGCTGCTGGCGATAGTGTTGGAAGAACATGGACCCTGCTGCTGACACCCAGAGTGCTTTGTCATCAAAGGCCAAGTAAATCAAAGGTCAAGCCATCAATTCATATCCTTTGTATCCACCAGTACAACCAATTCCTAACACTCCCTGAAGGCATTCACATCTCTTTTCTTCATGTAATTATTTTCCTCCTATAATAGTCCTCTAATAATCAAAAGAACAGCAAAAAAGGGATCTCAAATTAATTCAATACATTAATAATTGAGCTTTATGCACTGTACAATCCATATGGCTTAGAGGTATTTTAGAAGAACAAGATGGTAAGAACAGAAGGTTCAAAAGGTATGTCTCTAAGGAAACTAAACTTCAATTTCAACAGCATTCTTATTTCCAAACAGATATTTTAGATTTCTGAGAGTCCTTTTAATATATTTCAGTGTAAATATTGGCAAGTACAATTTATTTTCTTGGTTTTGAGTTGAAAATGAAGTGCAGATGTCAGATATGGTTTAGGAAAACACCCAACAGAATAAGAGGAATGAATATTTTGTGAATACTTACTCACAGCAACAATACCAAGCTTCTTCACCTGCAACAAAAATGTTAAAAAGGCATTTTTAGTGATTGGTTGCAATGAATTTGGTGTAAACACAAATTAAAAATTCTAGGAATTAACCTAGATTGGGCAATGAATTTGATATCTCACAAACCAGAAAAATGATTCATCCTAGTTTAGAACACCATCTACTGAAAAACACACAGCAGGTCAGAAGAAATGGGACAATGCATTTGTCGAAAGACAACTACTCACCAACAGTAAGTTGTGCTTGTGTATTTTACCCTAATGCACAGGAAACTAAGGACATGCTAAGACACCCTGAGGAGCTTGCGTACCTTAGTTTCCACATCATCTGAGCTTCTACCTTGTTTTCCCCACAGTCACACTGTATTCTAATTTTATCTCTGTGAACAGAGATAAAATTAGAATACAGTGTGATTTGTATTTGCTTTATAATAATAATAATAATAATTTGCTTTAGTTGCAAACATCTAAGCATCTCTGCCTAGTGACAATCACTACTCTACTTCAAAGGCTGTGAAGAAGACTGACAGGAATGAACGCTAAAAGGCGCCACAGAAGCACAGGAAGATCCCTAACGTCTGCACTCTGGTGTTCTCTGGTGGTGTACTCAGCTCAATTCTGTGTACTGTTTCTTATACAGTGAAAATGCTTTGACTGAGCCCAGGGAAGTCACGGAGTCTCCCTCTTTTGAGGCATTCCAAACCCACCTAGACATGTTCCTCTGTAACCTGCTCTAGCTGAGGCTGCCTTGCAGGGGGGTTGGNCGCGGCCTCGCTTCGTACGCCGCGCAGGGGCGCGATGGCGCATCGGAGCTTCAGCCGCGAACTCTGCCACAAACACTCCCTGCAGCCGTGACTGTGCGGATACTTTCCTTTTATTCTTCATTTTTGTGTCACCGTTTATTCTTCATTTCGTTATCCCCTTTGCCCTCGCAAAGCACCAGGTCCGATTGCGTGTGGCCCCGCCGCAGAGGCGGCAGCGGAGCGCGAGGTGAGCCCACCTCCAATGGGATGCCCGCGCNTCCAGAGGTCCCTTCCAATCTTAAGGGGTTTGTGATACTACACTGCAAAAAACCGAGTCCGTATCACAGGCTTTCATTTTGCTGAACTCAATTATGCTCATCCGTTTTCACACAGGAGTTTTAATAGGATCTGAATGCCTCTCGCCCCTAAAACCTAACCCTCAAACGCTAAACCAGAGCGGGTGAGCTTTGATTTACCTTGTAAGGAAGGAAAAGCTTCGGTACCTGGGCGCTCCCGATGGATGGGCCGTGGCGCGTTGGCTAGCGCTGCCCACATGGCTGAACAAGCCCAATCCCGGCCTGTCAGTCGGTAGCCTCCCTCTTTGCCTTCCTCCCTCCCGGGTCACCGCCGGCTGCAGAGGCGCGNTTTTTTTTAAATAAATTATGGATATTTAAAAAAAAAAATCCGTAGGATGACTCCGTTGCTATGACTGCACGGCGGACAATGCAAGTGAAGTCTGGTGGAGGAGGCAAAATGAAAAGCCGCGCCACCTCCAGGCCACCTATCCCAAATTGTTGTAGCTTCTCCACACCGCCATGAGCTCCTGGGCTTTGCTGTTGTCGCACGGGGCCGGGCTTGACGTGCCGGCGGCGCTCCCGGCGCTGTCTCCGGGGCTGTCCCGCTGCGCTGTCCCAGTNCCCTGCACGGCCTCGGCCTCCCCACGGCCGGTAGGAGCTGGAAGGAGGGCAGGAAAAAAGAGCGGGGGCCGGGACGCCGCTTACTCACATTGTAGGTGTGGACGCTGCGCCCGACGGCAGCGGCCAGGTAGAATTCGCGGTGGCGGCCGTGATAACGCAGGACGTGCGGGACGTGCCCACTGAAGCGGCCAAGCACCCGGAACGCGGCGAAGAGCCCTGGGCCCTCCCGCGCCATGGCTCCGCACGTGTCCGTCTGTGTCCGCATCCGCCCGCCGGCCGCCCGCCCTCCCGCAGGAAGC